>CM065795.1:10000-211453 GCA_033296515.1 Macrochelys suwanniensis
CCTTACCCGAACTCTAACCCTGACCCTGAAACTGACCCTAACCCCTGACCCTAAACCCTAACCCCAACCCTAACCCTAAACCACAACCCTAACCTTAAACCCTAACCCGAACCCCTTAACCCTTACCCTAAACCCCAACTCTAACCCTAACCCCTAACCCTAACCCAACCCTCACTCCAAACTTAACCCTAAACGCTGACCGTAACCCCCCAACCCTAACCCCTAACCTAACCCTATCCCGACCCTAACACTAACCCTAACGAACCCTAACCCCCCCACCCCATAACCGTAAACCTAAACCCTAACCCTTTATCCCTAATCCCAAGCCCAACCTAACCCTCAACCCTAACCTTAAACTAACCCTACCCTTACCCTAACTCCTAACCCTACCGCTAACCCTAAACCTTAACTCTCACCTTAAACCTAATCCTCAACTCTAACCCTAACCCTTACCCCCTAACCCGAAGCCTAACCCAAAACCTTGACCCTGACCCTAACTCTCACTCTAACGGTAACACGTATCCCTTAACCCTAACCTCTAACCCCTAACCCTAACCTCTAACTTCCTAACCCCTACACCCTAAACCTTGACCCTGACCCTATATCTGACCCTAACCCTTAACCCTAACCCCTTCCCCTTACCTCTTACCCTAACAGCTAACCCTAACCCTAAACCCTAACCCTAACTCCCCACTTCCACCCTCACCTAACCTAAACCTAACCCCTGAACCCTAACCCCTAAACCCTAACCTAAACCTAACCCCTACCCCTAACCCCTCACCCTAACCCTTACCCTAACCCTAAACCCTACCCCATCCCTCACCTCAGCCCTAACCCTAAACCCTAAAGCATAACCATAACCCCTAAACCCTAATCTTTATCCCTACCCTTAACCTAACCCTAAATTCCTAACCTTAAAACCTTAACCTCTAACCCCAAACCCTACCCTTACCCTAATCCTAAAACCCTAACCCTTAACCTTAACCCTTAACCATCGCCTCTAACTCCTTCCCTACTCTTACCCTAACCCTAACCCCAAATCTAAACTCTAACCCTAACCTCAGCGTAACCCCAAACCAACCCCTAACATTACCCTAACTGAACCCTATCCCTAAACCCTAACCAAGCATTTCTCAAACTAGGGGTTGGGCCTCTCAAGGGAGGCGTGGGAATGTGTCAAGGGAGGTGTAAGCCATGTGTTTTTGGAGGCTTTTTTTCGTTTAAGAGCTCTGGTTGTCAGTCCTGGGTGGGTGGGGCTCATGCAGAAGGGCTTTGCACACCTGGAAGGTGGGGATAAAGGGGACAGCCAAATCCCTGCCACTCAGGCACTCCTCCCCCCCCCCCCCCATCTGCAATCCCTTATCTGGAGGTGGCAGGGCTCTGGCTGTCAGCCCCGGGGTGGCAGCAATAGCACAGATGTAAGGGTGGCAATGTGAAAAGTGATATTGATGAATATAACTTTTCACATTGCCACCCATACTTCTGTGCTGCTGCTGGCATGGTGCTGCCTTCAGAGCTGGGGGTCCAGCCAATAGCCGCTGCTCTCCGCCCTGCCTTCGGAACTGGGTGGCACTATATGTACTTGGGGGCAGGGGTGGTAAACTGCTACAGGCACAAAGAAGGGGGGCCTGATCAAATAAGTTTGAGAACCACTGCCCTAACCCAACCATAACTCCAATCCTCACTCTCCTCTAGGTTTAGGGCTAGGGGCAGAGTTTAGGTGTAAGGGTTTGTTGGGGTTTAGGAATTATTGTTAGGTTTAGTGTTTTTCAGGTGATAACAATTAGGGGGTCAGCAGCACATTCAGGAAAGTCTTTAAGAAATAGTAAATGCTGATTAAAAGAAGTTATTTGGGTACCTGCCCATCTATTTTGCAGATTAAATTCTCTGAACTACCATTTCTGCTGTCATACTGCAGTGACACATCAGGGTGTCAGTGTAGCTGAGTACAGTACACACAATCCAGAACAGGTTATATAACCTAACTTTCTGAACAAAACAAGCAGATGCTGTCTATCAGCAGCAGCACCATGTCACTTGATCCAGGAATCATCACTGAGCAAGCATAAGGACAAGTAAAACAGACCCAGCAAATGTGATGCTGTCTTTACTCAAGCAAAGCTGACACAGAAGCCCAAAGTTTTTCTCCCTGGGATGCAATATTGGGACCTCGAAAATAATGGTTTGGATAATATAACACAGTAAGGTAGGCATACTGCAGCCCTAGCATCAATCCCTCAAGCGCTGTTTAAAACAGGCCACTTGGGGAAGTTTAGCTTTGATTAAGCATGTTAGAGAGTTAAACAGAGGGAAGGGAGTGGGAGGTTAGAAATCGTATTTGTTTGGGCTGTAAAAATGCTACTGAAATTAATGAGTGTCAGGAGCGGCTCTCACAATTGTGCCACCCCAAGCAGTCGCCGCGGCTCCACCCTCGATGCAAGCTGACATTGCGGGGCCCCGCGGCGGCAAGAGAAGAGCGGCGGACCTGCTGCCCCATTGCTGCCGCGGCGGGCGAGAATGGGGTGGCAGTCCGAGTCCCGTGGCGGCAATTTGGCGGCATGAAGAGTGGACCTGCCGCCGAATTGCTGCCGGGGGACTTGGACTGCTGCTCCATTCTCAATGCCGCCCCAAGCACCAGCTTGGAAAGCTGGTGCCTGGAGCCAACCCTGATGACTGTGATTCTGCAGTGAAACAACCACACTGACTGCAATGTTAGTGCCAAGCAGTTGCGTAGCTAGGGGAGGAGCTGGGGGAGCGGCTGCTCCCACTGAGCACATTCCCCAAAAGTGGCGCCTTTTACATTTTTATACTCACTCGGGGGCGCTTCAGTCACTGCGGGTCTTCGGCGGCAATTCGGCGGCGGGTCCTTCTTTCTTCGGCGACAAGACAAGCGGAGGCGGCAAGGTTTTTCTTCTTTTTTTTTTTTGCTCCTTGGGGTGGCAAAAAAGCTGGAGCCAGCCCTGGGAACTCTCGCTCCCCCTGCTGGTAGAACCTGGCTACGCCACTGATGCCAAGGTGTATTTACCGAGCTTGTTACTGATATGTACAACAATGTGCGGCTCTCAGCCCCTGGGCTCACCTGCAAGATCATCAGCAGAAACCAGAGCCAGTCAGGAAATGACCATTTCACTATGTAAAAAACAAAGTGAAAAACTTTCACATTTGTCAAAATCCTTTTTCAAAATTTTGGGGCCGTTCTTCAATTTTCAACAAAAATAAAAAAATTTGATGAAAACCAGAATTTTGCCACAAACATTAAAGCCATTTTCTGTCTAAAACAGTTCTGATGGAGCATTTTTTACCCGTCTCTAGCATACAGGCCTTTGGGGCTTATAATATATTACTCAGCAAACTGCCCACACACATCCATGTTAGTAACTGCTCACACACACTGTATTGCAATGTTCTCTTCTTTGATGTGTGTCACTGAAGTGACAATACTACTGAACTGACAGTGACCATGTTGGGATATTAGTATGGCTGGGATGTAGCAGCATGACACCAGCAGACTAACACTTAGAGACCGGTGTCATGGTGGGTGTCAGAGGTTTATAATATTCTTGCATTTTAGTATTTGCATTGCTGTGAGGAAATGGTAAGGTTTGTTGGTGCATGTGGGTGATCTTACTACATGTTCCACATCGTGATTATTGCTAACTGACAATAGACCATAATCTGCTTTCTCCTGCCCCAGTGTAAACAGAAGCAGTCACCTGAAGCCAGTTGGGAAATTGTCAAACTACATACATGTTTACCAGCCATTTGTGACTTTGAAAATCTCCCCAACAGGGATACTGCAGCTTTACATCATTGCACCTCAAAGCAGAATTTGACCTGCCATAACAGTGAATCAAACATCCAGGTGCTGCACATATTAAAGCAAAGAGCTGCCCTCCTTCAGATCCTTCCTGAAAACTCTCTTCTGCAAAAACAGCTACAAAACACTCAACCCCAATAAAGCAGCTGAGGAGCTGAGACCACTGCCCATCATGCTGACCAGTTCCCTTGTGCTTCCCCATCTGTCTGTCTGTATTTTTCTGCAGTCTCTTAGACTGAAAGCTCTCTGGGGCAAGGATTGTATTTTTGTTCTGTGTTTGGACAGCACCTAGTACAATGGAATCCTGGTCCAGGACTGGAGCCTCTAGCTATGAAAATAATAAATAATCTTTGAGTATTTACTTATATACCCTTAAGGACCATCCATTAAATGAATCACTGATGTAACAGTCTGCATATCCTGGCAAAGTCTATTTATTCTGTAACCCAGACAAGTCCATCATTCATGTAACTAAAGCTATAATTAACTTTACATATAAATTACAAACCTGCTTGAGACAGGAGATTTGAGAGGATTACAGCCCTAGCAGGGATGATGGGGTTTTGTGTTCTCCAAGGCAATTATACACAGAAACTGAGCATCCAACCTAATGGCACCATCCCCAGTCTCAGGTTCCCTCAGTGCTACCCCTACCCCCCAGGCAAAGGGCTTTGGATGTGTCTGGTCTGCAATCAAGTATATTACAAATATTGCATTCACATTTTTGTCTTCCCTGAATCTCTAGCAGCAGTTTAGAAGAGGGAAGCTGCTAACAGTCCTGGCCTGGCGTTTTTTTAAGGTGTGCTGATGTTGCCACAGCTCACTTCTTTGTCATTTAGCAGATAGTGAAAAACAAATCACAAACCACAAAGAGGAAAAAACAAAAGCTCAGCAGCTGTGTCTGCACAAAGGTGTGAAAATAATACTAGTATGCCTGCTCTGCAGCTTTCCTGCTGAGTGCCTGCTACTGGAAAGGAGGCCTCAACAGGTGCTAAGATGAGATGATAACAAGCCACATATCGATAAAGTAAAAACATTTCACACTCTGAGGTTAGAGTCGGCACCTCTGACTCTGCTGCCAGCAGCGTTCCCATTATTAGTGAGTTCTAGCACTGGGAGATGGCGCTTTTTGGCAGTTACGTAAGGCCAGCCCACGCTCTGTGTCAGGGCTGATCTTAGACACTGTCAACCCGAAAATTACATAGCTACCTCAATATTGATACCTACGCAAGCTACCAATAGCAGCTGCAACCCTCAAAACTGAAAGGAGTTTATAAAACTCTCTATCATTTTACATCGTGACTGCCCATTTCTTTCTAAAAGATCTGCTCTCGCTCAACCACAGTTATTGGGCTGCAAGTAGGAGTTGCTGGCTGTGACGCTTTGGCCTGGGTTATGATGGACCACTAATTAGATGGGCAGAATGGTCCCTTCTGGCCTTCACATCTAGGGGAAATTATTTCTGTAGATTTTTGGTCTCCTTTGCCCATGGCCCATTGGTTAGTTTTATTTACGTACTTTCAGACCCTGTAAACCACCAATGCAGTGCAGACTGGACGCCTCTCCCTCCACTCAAGACAGTGCCATCATTGCCCTCTGGTTTACTGTGCTTCAGTCCACACAACACCTCAAGACTGGACATCTTTATAAAAGTATACTGCACCACAGCCACAAGCGTGCAGGATGCATGAATCATTGGGTGCGAGTCACTGGGCTGGGCAACGCATGAAGTCAGATTAGCTGATGCTAATGGTCCTGTCTGGTCTTAATATCGGTGCAGGAGCTGTTTCCAAACCAGTCCAACTCATTTTGACAGTGGGAATTTCCTGAGACACTATTCACATGAAGATTTCTACGTTTTGAGACCAGAAGGGATCGTACAACCATCTAGGCTGATCTCCTTTGTAACCTAGGCCAGAGAACCCCACCCAGCACCTTCTGCAACCAGTCCAATAATTCATGGTTTAACTCAAACATGTCTTGTAGCAAGAGACATCTGATCTGGATTTAGAAACTGAGAGTGCTGCAGAATCCACCACAGACCTGGATAATAACTGATGTGCTTTATTGTCCTCCCTGTCAGGGCCGGCTCTACCGTTTTTGCCACCCCAAGCAGTGAAAAAAACTGTCGCCGCCGAATTGCCGCAGTGGATGGCAGAACGGAGAACCTGCCGCCAAACTGCTGCTGCCACAGAAACACTGCCGCCCCTTTCTGACTGCCGCCCCAAGCACCTGCTTGGAATGCTGGTGCCTGGAGCCAGCCCTGCTCCCTGTTAACAATCTGTATTTCATTTCCACTTTCCTCTTTGCTGACTTCAACTCCTGGGTGTAAGGTCTCACGCTGACTTTGTCTGCGAGAGTAAAGAGCCCTCTGCTGTCCCCATGTCAGTACTTATAGATAGGGATAAAGTCAGTTTTGAACCATCTCAGTGAAAAACTAGATGATAATCTACTGTTTTATACCTCATCTGTAAACTCCTGGGGCAAGGGCTGTTTTTTAGGAGGGGGAGGAAGTGCATACCATAATAGGGCCCTGGCTTCTGTTTGCTGCTGCTAGGTGCTACTATTAGTCAAATTAATAACAACTTTGCTGAGAGGCATGGTCCCAAGACCCTGAATCATCACTCTCATTATGAGATTTATTACAATCCCAAGAGACGTCTGTAGCATGTTGTTCTCTTCAGTCACTAATGCTTAATTAATACCATTGCCTCCGTTTCACTATCCCCAGGTAAGGGACAAAAGTAATAGCATATTAAACAGTTTGGGCCAAGTCCTGCCTTTACAGCACAGCCATGAGACAGCGTGTGGGGAGTGGGGCTGCACCACTCTATGGGAGAAGGCAGGGTTAGGATTAGGGTTAGGGTGGGGGCAGTCCCTGTAGTCAGGAATGTGCAGTGACTGCAAATGTGGCTGTGCAAGGCAGAGACAGGCTCAGGGCGGGAGGTGTTAGTGGTGAAGGCTCCTTCCTCTTTCTGCTCCTTCTCCCCACATACTAACTAAGAGCAGTTACACTCCATCCCCGGACTAGCATTTGTGCAAGGCTGAACCATGCGGGGAGGTTCCTCATCTATTTATAAGGGCTGTCTGCAGGGATCTGTGCAGAAGTTTAGGATGAAGATTGGGAAATATCTCCTGGCAGCAAGAGGTATCCGACACTTGAACAAAGCACTAATTAATCCACATGAAGGAACAATCCTTCACTGCTCCCTGGGAGACTACTTAGAAGGGACCCAACAGGTACCTCCCAATATCTTGTGCTTCTACAACTCACACAAAGAGGTTATATTCAGTCAATCTCTCTGCCCCTGCCCCTCACATTTCGAACAGAAAGTGCCTACTGTACCATGGTTAGCTTGCATGTTCCATTAGCCCTGGAAGTGCCATCATGACAGCTGGGAAATGCTGCCTCTCAAGCAATAGTCATGGTGCCACTGGCTCAGCAGACACTGTCCTGGAAACCTAGTGAACAACTTCACTAGAGGGGCACTTAGAGCAGTTATTTAGTTAGTCACCCAGCAACAATTACACAGCTAAGGAAGAAAAACCTGTGCTTCACAGAAATGATGTTTCATTTCCCTTCAAATTAAGAGTTTTATCCTGTTGATAAATTATATAGTCAACTGTTTGACCACACTTTGGTTCATAATGAAATATATTCAAGAGACCAAATAACCAATGTCAGCCAAGTTTACTGCTGTAAGTCAATAATAAAATAAATAATAATAATAATAATAATAAAGTGTAGGAAAAAGGTTTGTATGATACCAGTCTGTGAGAAGCTGTCCCGTGCAGCATTGTTACTGGACTGCAGCATTGTTACATTCATGATACACAGAAGGTGTGGTCCCAAAGTTATGTCCCTAAAGCCATCTGTTTATACCCTACCTGTTTATAAGAACAAGGAACGATGTAAGTCATCTGAAATTACATTTTACAAATCAGATTTCTACCTTGTTTTTCTGGTACCATGGTGAACACCTTATCACTGTGTTCTGAACATATGCATTCTAAATACCAAGGGGTGCAAGGGCACCTCCTGGGTTTGTATGAAGGTAGAGCAATCCTATGTCTTGTCCTCTTCCTTTGAGACATTCCAGTACTAGCCTGGGAGAAGAACTTCCTAGCTGTTGCGATGATAAAATACTGATATGGCCTAATCCTGACATCTTCCTATCTACTTAAAATAAAACTTACTTCAGCTAATTGGGATTATGGGACATTTATCATAAGTAAACAGGATTATTAATCAAGTTGTAGTCCAGTTTAGGTTCTACAACTGCTATACATTGTGTTTAATGCTATTTGTACTTAATGCATACTCATATATATAAATGTGTATTATTCACACCTATACATATTAGCCACATTGACCCCAGCACCGGGCCAAGGCGCGAACACCCCCCGAGCACCAGGCTGGCCCAGCATCCAGCCGGACCCCTTCCCGCCAGCCCTTCCTGCCCCTGAAGGGCCTCCCCCGGATGAGCTGCTAGCCACCAGTGCTGGGCCAAGCCACCAGCCCCCCGGGAGCCAGGCTGGCCCCCCGAGCCGCCAGCCCCTTCCAGCCCTGAAGGCCCTCTCCTGACAGAGCCGCTGCCCCCTCCCCCCCCCCAGCACTGGAAGCACCAGCTCCTCCTGCTCTCGAAGGCTTCACCCACCCCACTGAGCCACCAGCCCCAGAGCACCTGGCTCAGCCTCCTCACTCCGCCAGCCACTGGCTCTCCTTGTCCCAAGGAGGAGGGACATGGCAAGCAGCAGGGACCTGGGGAGGGGGGTGGAGTGCAGGAGGCGGTGGAGGTCTCATGGAAGGGGCGGGGCCACCGTGGGCCCGGCATCCAGCAGCGGGTCGGCAGCAGTGTCAGCGAAGGCTAAGGCTAAGCCATCCCTGGCCTATTCTACCGCCGTCCATGGAGACATCCCTAGGAAAGGCCCAACATGCATTGTATGGAATTCAGTGTATGACAAATTTAGGCCCCAATCCTGCAAACACTGATGCACATGTTTCACTTTCTGCACATGACCACCATCCGCCCCAATCAAATGTACTGGCATATTCATGGGTACAGCAGGGTCTGCAGAATTCGTGGCTTTGCCATTCTCCAGACTAACATCTGCCTATTTAGGTTTCAGTGTAGTAGCCGTGTTAGTCTGTGTCAGCAAAATGAAAATAAGAAAGAAAAACTTGTAGCACCTTAGAGACTAACAAATTTATTTCAGCATAAGCTTTCGTGGGTTAGAACCCACTTCATCGGATGCATGGAATGAAACATACAGTAGACAGATATTTATACAGTCAGAGAAACATGATAAGGTGGAGGTGCATAGACCAACCTTAAGAGGCTAATTAATTGAGAGGAACCATAACAGCAGGTGAAGAAAAAACCTTTGAAGTGATAAACAAGATGGCCACACAGGTGTGAATGAGGATCGTTAACTTAAGGAAAATTATCTATTTCCCTTACGTTACCAATCCTCATTCACACCTGTGTGGCCATCTTGTTTATCACTTCAAAGGTTTTTTCTTCCCCTGCTGTTATGGTTCCTCTCAATTAATTAGCCTCTTAAGGTTGGTCTATGCACCTCCACCTTATCATGTTTCTCTGACTGTATAAATATCTGTCTACTGTATGTTTCATTCCATGCATCCGATGAAGTGGGTTCTAACCCACGAAAGCTTATGCTGAAATAAATTTGTTAGTCTCTAAGGTGCTACAAGTTTTTCTTTCTTATTTTCATCTGCCTATTTAGTCTTTTCTCTCTGTAATGGAACACTAGACTGTATTATACGGTTCTGCCACTATGTGGCACTGTGTAAAATAATTTATTTAAAGCTAATTTAGCAATACCTGGCGGAGCACTAAAGGATCTTACCATGAACACATCTAGTGTGTCTATAAGCAATCTCTGTGGCCAGTCCATAGCTGGTACAGCAGTATATGATACGCCAAGACATGATCTATGGTTTTGGCCTCCCTTGCTCAGTGGGGGTCCAAAAGCATGACCCCATTTGACATAGGTGCTGACTTTTGGTTTTGCCGGTGGGTGCCCTCCCTAGGCCCCACCCCTGCTCCGCCCCTTCCCCCGCCTTTCCACCGCTCGCTCCTCTACGCCCCCTCCTCTGAGTACGTCTGCCAGTTTTGGGAGGCTATTTTCTGCATATTTATACAGTTCTTTCATATTCTAGTTATTGAATGTGACTATCATTGGTATGTTAACAATTTAATCATTAAAATAGTAAAGAACAACTTAATTACATAAATTACAGTACATTTAAAATCATTAAAATTCCCACTGTTGATTTTCACCACAAATTTATCCATCTTTCAACCTGGCCCTATAATTATAGTACGAACAAATGAAAAACACATCCCTTCCACAGTCTCGCACCCCAGGCCCACCCCATTCCTTACCTCTTGACCACAGCACCCTCCTGTAAGTAAGCACCCACCCATAAGGCCAGCCCTGCATTCACCTTTTTCCCAAACTCCACTGCCTTCATGGATTGGCATGTGTACCCATGCCAAAATTAAAACTCCCAGGCTCAAAGTGGAGTAAGATCTAAACAGCAGGCTACTAGCATCAAGATTTACACTCCACCAATAGTGGTCAAGATTCATGCTCTCTGTATATTAGGATGCACCCAAGATGGCCATAATGACAGGATTCACATTAGAGAAAAAAGGTGAGTGAGGTAATAACTTTTATTGGAGCAACTTTTGTTGGTGAGAGAGAGAGACAAGCTTTTGAACTTTCACAGAGCTCTTCTTCAGGAAGAGCTCTGTGAAAGTTCAAAAGCTTCTCTCTCTCTCTCTCACCAACAAAAGTTGCTCCAATAAAAATTACCTCATTCACCTTTTTTCTCTCATTTCCTGGGAGCAACAGGGCTACAACACCACAGCATACAAAAATGCAGGATTCACATGAACAGCACAGAGTGACCACCATCACACCAGGGCACTATTTTCAGGATTCATCTTAGCATAATGTCATCATCACACCAAGGAAGTAGCACTACCAGCACACTGAGATGAATATAGCCACGTGTGCATGCCAAAAATTCACAGTACAAGCACACTGGGATCCACACAGCAGGATAGTAGTGTCAGTTTAGCTCTCAGTTTAGTGGGGATACACTCAGGGACTGAGTCCAAGGGTTCAGCTAAACATAAGGGCACCTGGAAATAGCTGTACTAACAGCAGGATCTACACTGGCCCAATAGGAGGAGTTGCATGTCAGGGCACTAATTCCCAATCCCAGTGCAAGGCAATATGGGATCCAGGCACCAGGTCTTTAGTACCAGACTTTGTACTCCTAGGAGAGTGGGATGGAATTATAGAAGTTACAGGGGGGAAAGCCCTGTGATCACCCTGGCACAGTCCATCTCCCTGCCAATGCAGGGCTGATCCTTACTGCATGTTTTGTTCAGTCTTCTTTTAAAAGTCGTAAGTCTTGGAGTTTCTAGCTGTGACACTCTCTACCAGAGGTTCTCAAACTGGGTTTCAGGACCCCTCAGGGGGTCACAAGGTTATTATATGGGGGGTCATGAGCTGTCCACCTCCACCCCAAACCCCGCTTTGCCGCCAGCATTTATAATAAGGTTAAATATATAAAAAGTGTTTTTAATTTATAAGGGGGGAGTTGCACTCAGAGGCTTGCTATGTGAAAGGGGTCACCAGTACAAAAGTTTGAGAGCCATTGCTCTATACCTCAGGGGAGCGGCATGCTGTGATCCGTAAGCCCCATATTCATCATTTGTATATATTCTTTATATTTCATATAAAGCATGCAATGTAAGGTATCATGGGGAAGATTATGATTTGCTGAAACCCACTGTTCTGTCGAAATATGTATATCATTAAAGTGTATAAAGTTATGTGATTGTGCTGTATGGTGTTACTGAAATATGCTGCAAATTTGGGAGCAGCCCAGAAGACAACTCCCCAGAAACAACAAGGCACTTGACCAAATGGCTGGGTGAATGTTAAACAACCATCACCAGCCATTGTGCAGTAAGTGAATGACAATTAGCAATTCAATGACCATCACCAGATAATTACTCAACCCTGGAATTCAGCAATGCCCTGTCCCCCCAACATGATCACTAGCCCTCCCCTTGGGAGACTTCCATCCAAACCCCAAGGCAGAGATTGCACTACTAGGAAGGTTTCCCCTGTTAGCCTGAGTTTCCCCCTCCTCCCCTCTCCTCCCCTCTCACAGTGCCTGGTTGTGTTTGCCAGAGTGAGCACATGGACTTTAACATATAAACCATATAAAACAGAAGTGCCCCCAGCCACCCTCACCCCAAGACCCCCTTTTAAATACACTTCTTACCTGCTGCTGGTACTAATGCCTTTAGTTGTGTGAGAAGAGGCTGGAGAAAGTTTTGCAGCTGGAGAACCAGAGAAAGCATGCCTGCCACAAGAAGCTGCTAGGAGCAGGAGACAGACAGAGAGGCACCAGTGGTGGTGGGGGGTCACTCTCTCTCTGCCCCCCCACCCAGGAGCAGAGTTCCCTTCCCACTGATTGGCTGGTGGCCAAAAAAAAAAACCTCAACAGCAAATCTGGAAAGAGCTGTTTTGAATGCAGCAAGTCTATGACTCAGAGCCTGAAACAGCTGCTCAGCAGGGGGGGAACAGCTGATTGGCGGCGCTCCTGGCTCCAGCGCTGAAACAAACTGCTAATTGCTCACCCCCCGCAGCCTCGCTGAACAGCTGATGGGGGCCCCGGGCCCCCAGGAGCCCCTTAAACACTTGGCTGGTGCCAGTGGGTGCAGAGCACCCACTAATTTTTCCCGGTGGGTGCTCCAGCCCCGGAGCACCCACAGAGTCGGTGCCTACGCCATTTGGTAAATCTGGGTTCACCTCTGGATTTGTCACATCATCTCACACCCCAGAATTGCCTCTTCTGCACCTGGCAAAAAAGTTTCACCAAGTAGCAAAGAAACCAGCTTAAAGCAAAAGAGTATCTCATTCCCCTCCCAGCCAGGTCAGGAAAAGAGAACTGCTTCCTAAGCCTAGGCAGGTCTTGTTCAACCAGGAGCAAAGTTTAATTGTCATTAGTGACACTAAACAACTGCGAGCTTACCTGGTTTCCAAGAGTGAGGTCCAAATGCTGCTCTGGATGAAGTCAGTGGGGTTACAGAGCAGGTGGACTGATTTAAATCACTGATTTTAATCATGCTTTAAATCAGTCAACTGGAAACTTTGATTTAAATCACTGCATTTAATCTTGTTTTGCATTTGTACTTTCCGTTATTTTCCTTAAAAAGTCATTGATTGGTAACCATTAAAATATGTTGATTTCCAAGTAAATATAGCCTTTAAACTAAATTTGATTCTTCTTTTGGGGCTTATAGTCTAGGCCACGCATCGGCAACCTTCGGCACGGCTCCTGTGTTGAAGAACAAAGAGATCAGGTGGCCTCCTGGCCCAGGGAAAGAGACAAAGGCCAGAGGAGGGACTGGAGAATTTCAGTTTGAAGCTAGCTGGGGAAAGAAAGGGAGGGCCAGACCAGGGGTCTGGTCTCCCTGGCCCCAAGATGGACCTGACTTAGATACAGGTCCTGTTTCCTGTATCTACAAGCTCTGTTTTGGACTGTGTTCCTGTCGTCTAATAAACCTTCTGTGTTACTGGCTGGCTGAGAGTCACATCTGACTGTGGAGTTTGGGGGCAAGGCCCACTGGCTTCCCCAGGAGCCCCGCCTGTGCGGACTCGTGGGAAGCGCACGGTGTGAAAGGGGATGCTAAATGCTCCAAGGTCAGACCCAGGAAGGTCGAAGTTGGGGAAGCTTCTTGCCTGAGAGACAGTCTACTCAGAGAAAGGAGGCTCCCCCAGAGTCCTGACTGACTTCGTATGGAGTAGTTCCAGAACATTGCCCGGGGATACCGTGACAGCCTGTTCCATACACCAGGCGATCCCCCACTTGGAGCAATGCTGAGCTGCTGGACCTTATCAGCATTTGGGGAGAGGAGGCTGTCCAGTCCCAGCTGCGCTTCAGCTGTCAGAATTATGATACCTATGGAGAGATTTCTAGATGCATGATAGAAAAGGGCCATGACCGGGACACATTGCAGTGCAGGGTCAAAGTGAAGGAGCTGCAGAATGCCTATCACAAGGCATGGAAGGCAAACCGCTGCTCCGGTGCTGTGCCCAAGAGCTGACTGTTCTACAAACAGCTGGATGCGATACTCGGTGGTGACCCCATCTCCACTGCGAAGGCCCCTGTGGATACTTCGTTGGCTCAAGTGCCAGTCGAGAGTGGACCGAGCCAGGAGGAGGCACTCTTGGATGAAGATGGGGAGGGGGAACCAGGGGCAGAGGATAACTCAGAGGCCAGAGATACAAGCAGTCAGGAGCTCTTTTCTACCCCGGTGCAGCCTAGCCAGTCACAGCAGTCGGTACTCGGATCTTGGCGAAGCGCAAACAGGAGAGGAGGCCCCTGGTAAGGGAATCTGATTTTGGGAATTGCTGAAGAGAGTTGTTGGGAGCAGGAGGGTTGCAGAAAGCAGGCTTGTCTCCCACCTCATGCCTAGTTTGAGCATCGGAACATGCTGTTGATACACCCCCTCACTTCATGGGAATCTCTCTCACAAATCTCCAGGAAACTCTCATGGAGATACTGGACAATCTGCTGCCGCAGGTTCTTCGGCAGAGATGCTTTGTTTCTTGCCCCATTAATGGCAACTTTCCTGCACCACTGTGCCATCACAGGGGGGGTGGGGGTGGGAGAAGGATCATTGCTGCACACAGGCTAGCAGCATAGGGGCCAGGGCGGAAGCCGCAGGCTTGGAGAAGACCCTCCCTTGATTCCCTGCTCACCCTCAGCAGCGAGATATCTTCCAGAATGATCACCTCTTGTGGAAAGTGTGGGGACAGGAATGATTATCAGCCCCCACCCCACAGTGCTGGCTCTCCCCAAGTGCCCAAGAGCCACATGCCCAGTGTACAGCAGGCAGGGCTGGCCCACAACATTTTGGCACCTGAGGCGGGGAGCTCAAATGACCCCCCCATACCGTCTCTCTTGGGCCAAAACTTTGAAAAGTCTCTTGTGCCCTCCTTCCTCCAGCACTCCACCATCTCTGTGCATCTAGAGCATAGAGAATACATATGCACCAGCAGTGGACACAATTTTCTACACTCTGGGTCCTAGTGGCACCCCCCCACAGTCTGGCACCTGAGGCGGCCACCTCAGTTCGCCTCATGGTAAGGCCAGCCCTGCCAGCAGGGTCCGGGAACAGTGATTTACCCTGCCCCTGCAGCTACACACCATTTTGTGGGTCTTGTGGCTCATGTGTGCTTGCCGGGAGTCAGCCAGTTAGTGACAGGTGTGTGAGTACTGGCTGTGTTTTAAAGCACTGAAACAGTGTTGTCTGTGTTGCAAACAATACTGCTTCTGTAAAATGTTGCATTTAAACTTTACAGAGATGACCTTGGGAGCACAGCCTCCCTCTTTGTTATCGGCGGCAGAATGGTTGTGAAGAATTAGGAAGCATCCAAGAAGAACTAAGGAGGACTTTATGCGTGAGGTTATGATGCACTCCGCCACCAAGAAAAAGGAATTGAAGGAGTAGCGGGACGGCGAGAAGAGGGAACGAAGGGAGAATGCGGCACACCAGAAAGAAGTCAGAAAGGAGTGGCTCTTAACAGTTATGGAGCACCAAGTGGACACGCTCCGGGCAATACTAGTTCTTCAAACCGAGCAGCTCCACGCCCACCCTCCCCTGCAGCCACTGTCGCAAAACTCTTTCCCATGCGCCCCACACACACACTGACAATACACTCTTATCAACCTCCTGACTCCACTCTCTACCTGCAGCATTCCACTCCACCCCCCTCACAGTCCAGCAGTATGGACTCCCAATGCCCACTGCGCTCAACACCCGCCCCTCTGCAGTTTGGCCCTGCTGAAGTAAAGCACCTGCTGCATCGTACTTCAAAGGAGAAAGTTGGGTAGGATCCCTGGACATACACAAATCTGTAGCTGTCCCGGGACCCCTCCTCTTCCCCTATCCCCCTGCCTGCTGATGAGTTCTTTCATTTGACTCTCTCCTCTGGTTGTTGTCTTTCAATAAAATAATTGTGTTTGTTTGAAATCAATCTTTATTCTATTAAGTGAAAGCAAAAAGAGCACTGCAAAGCAACATGCAATTATGTTAAGGCCCCTTCTTACATCATGTGCACCAATCACCTCCTAGCATTACAAGCACTGCAATCCCAAGCATAGCAACAAATATTAGTGGCTTTCAGCTTCAAATTGCTGCCTCAAAGCATCCCTGATCCTTATGGCCCCACGCTGTGCCCCTCTAATAGCCCTGGTCTCTGGCTGTTCAAACTCAGCCTCCAGGAGCTGAGCCTCTGCAGTCCAGCCCTGAGTGAAGCTTTCACCCTTCCCTTCACAAATATTATGGAGCGTACAGCACGCGGCTTTAAGCATAGGAATATTGTCATCGGCCATGTCCAGTTTCCCATACAGGCATCACCAGCGGGCTTTTAAATGGCCAAATGCACACTCTACAGCAGGGGTCTCAAACACGTGGCCCGCGGGCCGCAGCCCACCGGGCTCCCCGCGCCCCCCCCCAATATATTTTTTTTACCCCCAGGCAGTTTCCGCCGCCAGAACAGCTGTCTGGCGGCTTTGCGGTTTCTGGGAGAGAGGGGGGAGGAGCGGGGAGCCGCGCACTCAGGGGAGGAGGTGGAGAAGGGGCAGAGAAGGGGCGGGGCCTAATGGAAGGCTTGGAGTGGGGGCGGGGATGGGGGCAGCAAGGGGGCGGGGTCAGTGATGTGGCCCTCAGGCCAATGCACTAGTCCTCATGCGGCCCTCATGGTAATTTGAGTTTGAGACCCCTGCTCTACAGTCTTTCTGCACTTGCTCAGCCTGTTGTTGAACCATTCCTTGCTGCTGTCAAGTTGCCCCATGTATGGCTTCATGAGCCACGGCATTAAGGGGTAGTCAGGGTCTCCCAGGATCACAATGGGCATTTCAACTTCCCCTGCGGTGATCTTCTGGTCAGGGAAGAAAGTCTCTGCTTGCAGCTTCTTGAACAGGCCAGTGTTCCGAAAGACGCGTGTGTCATGCACCTTTCTGGACCAGCCTGCTTTAATGTCTGTGAAACACCCACAGTGATCCACAAGTGCCTGGAGAACCATTGAGAAATACCCCTTGCGATTAATGTACTCGGTGGCTAGGTGGTCTGGTGCCAGAATTGGAATGTGCGTGCCATCTATCCCCCCCACCCCCCCGCCCCTGCAGTTAAGGAAGCCCATTTGTGCAAAGCCATCCACAATCTCATGCACATTGCCCAGAGTCACGGTCTTTCGGACAAGGATGTGATTAATGGCCCACGTCCATCAACATGACTCCAATGGTCAACTTTCCCACTCCAAACTGGTTAGTGACCGATTGGTAGCAGTCTGGAGTAGCCAGCTTCCACCGTGCAATCACCACGTGCTTCTCCAGCGACAGGGCAGCTCTCATTCTCGTGTCCTTGTGCCGCAGGGCTCAAGTCCCATGAATGTGGCTTTCCTCATGTGAAAGTTCTGCAGCCATTGCTCATCATCCCAGATATGCATCATGATGCGATCCCACCACTCAGTGCTTGTTTCCCGAGCCCAAAAGCAGCGTTCCACTATGGTCAGCATCTCCGTGAATGCCACAAGCAATCTCGTGTCATAGCTAGTATGCGTGGCGAGATCTATGTCACACTCCTTTTGCTTTTGTAGTATAAGGAATAACTCCACTGCCACTCGTGACGCGTTGGTCAGTGCGAGCAGCATTCTGGTCAACTCGGGATCCATTCCTGCAGCCAGAAAGAGGCAGGGCAGGGCGCGTAGTACACAAACTGTTGAAAGATGGTGCCAAATGCGGATGGAAGCACAGGGATTGCTGGGATGCGAAGCAATGCATCACGGAGCATTGGGACAGGACCCAGGATGCCCCGCAACTCCTTCCGCCTTCCCACAAGTCTTAGCGGAAAAAGAGAAAGAGGTGCTCTGTGGGATAGCTGCCCAGAGTGCACTGCTCCAAATAGCACCCCAAGTGTGAACATGCTATTGCGCAGGCAGCTGTCAGTGTGAACACACAGCAGCGGTTTTCCTTCAGTGCTCTCTGAGCAGTGCTGTAACTGCTGGTGCTGTAACTTTGCTAGTATAGATGTGCCCTAAGTATTGACAACTGTGAGTTGCCTGTAACATCTAGTAGGGTGAGAGACCACTTGATTCAAATCTTGCTTAATCTGTAGAATTTAGACTGTGAGTTTATTCTTATTTCTTTTGTAACCAACTCTGAACTCTATGCTTGCTGTTTATAATTGCTTCAAATCCATCTTTCTGTAGTTAATAAATCTGTTTTATATTTTACCTAAAACAGTGTGGTTTTGGTTGAAGTGCTCAGGTTAACAAGGACTGTTTTACGTCCACTACTCTTTTGTCGGAGTGGGGAACTAATGAATGAACTTGCATTTTCAAGGGAGTCTTGAGCACTGTTCCCTCTAAGCTGTGCGTGTGCGTGCGCACACAGATCCTAAATCCCGTGCACACGGCAAAACACCGTGTGCACAAAAAATTAAATACTACATCGGAGCCAGGCCGAAATATCATTTATGGGTGACTTTTGACATTGTTTGCCCGCCATCTATCAACACAAACAGATTCTACTAGCTGGCAAGGGGGCGGAAAGGGAAAGGAGGGCAATGAATCGTATCCCTCCCCACCAGCATTTCGAACGTGGAACGGTGATCATGTCAGGACGGTCGGGACCCACACATCTCCTTGTATAAGCATTTACTTGCTTGGGCTCATTTGCCTCATGGCGCACAAATTTGAACTCTGCTTCAAAAATTTGCACAGAAGAAATTTTTTGCGCACATGGCCTGTCAAAAATTAGAGGGAACATTGGTCTTGAGTAGTGTAAGATGGTATATTTCTGGGGTACAAGGCTGGGGACTGGGGTGATTTGCTGGTGCCTCTCTCTGAATGATTCATGAGTGGCTCAGGGAGCATTCATGCAATTTAGCTGGGTGTGGGGCTCCACATGCTGATGGTTGAGCGATCACAGCACCTGGAGGGGTTTTACTGCTTATCACTGGCATAGCATTATGTGAGACAACCCAGGCTGGAGAGGTAAGCGAGCACAGTGGTCCCACACTTCCAGGTTGTACCCCGAGGACCCCATCACAGCCTCAGTAGGTGTTATCTCCTGCTCAACTAAAGAAAGCCCATCAACACCAAACAACCAATTGTGGAACATCAGAGGACAAAAGACTTTGTCGATTGCTCTCTTTCCCCTGGGCCCCGTGAAAAGGAGACGCGCAACTGAATTCCTCCCAACTGCTGAATTTGCAACTTGAAGCAGAATGGGGGAAGGAACAAAAAACCCTAAATAAGCAGAAACTGTATCTTTTATGGTGCTTGGACTCTGAGGGGCAAGAATTACTAAGCATAAGCAAAAGATCCCCAGGGCTTGGCCTGGTTAGCCCTAAAAGACATATAAAGCTTTCTTATCATAGAAGCATCTATTACTTTTTGAAACTTAAGATTGGAATCTTGGCATATATATATACACTTGTATACGGGTGGGTTTCTAGACTGTTGAGTGATATTTGGGTCAGGTCCCAAGGCTAGGCCTTGCTGAGTGATATTTCGGTCCGGTCCCAAGGATAGGCCTGGTCTTTCTCTTCCCCTGCTATGAGGGTAAGTTAAACCATCTGCTACTGATAGGGACAGGATGCTCCCAGATAAGGGGCAGGATGTTCTTGTTCTAAGAATGGGGTCCCCATGCGCCCCCCCCCCCATGAGAATGTTTTCTAGGAAGCGCCTGTTGATTTATCATTTCCTTGTGAGTGATCATTTTCACAGGGGGGACCACCCCATCTGTTTTAAGTGTATAAATACTCAGCATCTGTCATAATAAAGCCGCCATACACCCTTACAGCTACCTGAAGCTGAGGGGGGAGGGTATGAGCCCTTTGATCAAAGAACCTCTTGTACGCGTAATTTCTGTCGGTGGTCTCTGACAGCTTGAGAGTTCCAACCCAACTCCGCCTTACCTGGGCAGTGGGGTAAGTAGAACAAGCTTATTTTTACCTAACAAGACCAGGAAGGGACACTTCTGGGGGCCAGCAGACATGTTGGGTGAGACTCCCTCATTAGCACGCTATTTCATGCTCATGCACATTCCTAAGCTTCTCTCACTCATTTTGAGTAAACATATAAAGATTTAAAATATATTTACTCAGGTGCTGAAATGGACAACAATATATCCGGGGCCTCAGCCATGGGGCTTAGAGCTTGGAAAGCCGCTTCCCAAGCTTGTACTGTGGTACCCATGGAGATTACAGGCCCACGTTCTATACGCTCGTGAGAGCTATGAGAGATTTTGTGTGTGTGTGTGTGTGTGTGAATACTTGACAGTCAAAAAAAATATGTTTGCCCAAAAAACAAGCAGGACATGATTGAAAGTTTGCAGGTTCTGCAAAATACAGTTCCAAATTGGAACCACACTGGACAAATTCATGGTCCTTCATTGTCCTGGTAGCAGGCAAGATTTCTTCTTTCAAATATACGCTGTGTCGCTGGGAGCTGTCCTGGTTAGACTTTAGTTTGAACTAGGACATTTAAGTGTTGCATATGCAATATTAAGCAGTGTACATTTTAAATCAAACTATTAAATGCTGGTTGGATTAAAAACCTGGACTACTGGATGTCACCAAGGACCAAAGAGGAGAGTCCCTGTGTTAAGCAAGGACTAACACCATCTGAAAAGTCTCACTCTTTGGCCTTGAAGCTCACTCTTTGTGGCTGCAAATTTTACTTTTGAAGATGGCCAACCCTTGGAATATCTGGGCCAGTGCAGTTGGAATTTACATGGGCTGCTGTCCATCCTATTTCTCTGTGGTGGAGAGAAAGCCCCCATGCTCCTTGACCATCAATCCAGTAATCTTCCTGAGCACTACAAATGCTATGTCCAGCACCACCTACCCAAGGGCTTGAAAGCACTTTAGCAATGCTCACAATCCACCCTGGCAGTTCTTATCCCAGGCACACTATGGCACAAGGAGCAGCGGCTCATCTCAGCCAGGGTATGCATCACAGAGCAGGGCAGAAACCCCAGCTCTCTGGATGGTCACTTCTGAGCTCATCTACGTCTGTCACTGAACAGCGGAGACATTGAGAATGAGTGTGCTGCTTCCTTCCAGCCACTCCGAGAAAGAGAGATTGTCACTCAAACTTCAAACCACAGATACTTGAAGTTTACGCAGAATCAAAGACCACTTCAGTTCTCTCAGAAGCCCGACACATCCAGCACTTTATGCTAGGAAGGTGCCACATCCACAACCATGACCAAAGAATGGGTGAGTTTCCATTTGATAAAATCATTGGGAAGGTCTTTATTTTATTTACAAATGGGGGGGGGGGGAACAGGGGGTAGTTGAAAACCTCAAGGGAATTTGGAAGGGCTTGTACTAGGAGAGACACTTATGTCAGAAATGTTGTGTTATGTCAAGTTATCAGTAAGATTCATTCAAAAAGGCTAATTCCAAAAGTGAAAAAATATATTTAAAATCCTTATCTTCGGATAAATAACAAATATAAGCACTTGGAGTAGAGAATCTAATCTAATCTAACAAAGATTTGATTACACAGACAGGTCAATTAAGTGTTGGAATTAACTTTTGAAAATATCCCAAACTGAGGTTATTACAAAAGTGAATAAATGTATAAATCCTTTTAAACTGTGCATCCTTGGCATGGTTGGAAATATTAACATTCATGTATAGAAGAAAAATGTTCTTAATTCATTTCATTCTTCTAAACATTAATTTTGAGCAACTGATGTCTCTGAACAGAGAAATTAAAGTGAAAGGCATAAATGTGAGAAAAAGCAAAGATTCTAACCCCACTTTTCACTGACTTGTCAGAAAGTTTCCTTTCAGGCTGACATTTTCTATGCTTGTCGTTAGCTCAAATCTGGGGTGAATTTTTGTTTTGCTTTGCTTTTTGAAAGTTTGAGGAAAATCCCTTTGTTGTTCCTGAATTATGAAATGAGAAATTAAATTTCTCAATCCTTCAAAAAATGAATTTAGCTCATTCTCTGTAACTCAAAGCAGATGAACCTCTAAAGTTCAACCACAGTGGGTAAAATGACCCATCCAGAAAGGAAATCACTTTAACAATGGGCAGTTTGAATTGTAGATGTTCAGAACATCTGAAAGTGCCTTAACCAAGCACAGGACACAGCTTCAGTACAACTCACCCCTGTGCTGTGAGGCAGCGCAAGGATTGTGCTTGGTGCCACGTTCATCCTTGCTGTTAGTCACTGAGACATCAGACTCTGATAGCACTTAGGTGCATTTGAAAAGTGACAAGTCCAAGGGCACAAAGGGAGCTGTAGCAGAACTGGGAACTGAACCCAAGGCTAGCGCACCGGCACTCCTTGGCAGTCACCATGGACTAAAGGGTTTGGATACAGCATTCTCTCCCCCATCCCCACGGTCAAGCGTATGGGAGCACAGGGTTGGGAGGGGCACATGTACTGCCACCCGCCAGGCCGCAGATGAACAGACTCCAGGGCTCTCAATCCAGCTCCTTTCCGGAGCACTGTATTTGCATTAGCTCCTGGAGGATGAAATACCAGCGGCTGCATGAACGCAAAGGCTAAGGGAAGGTTCTCCCGTCGCACTGACATTGTCCGCTACTGGGGGGACAATAAACATTAACACGAGCCATGCCAATGAGTGACAGTCCCAGTGCCAGCAGAACTACCTGGGCTTTTACCATCCCCGCAGCCTCCCCTTTGCAGGGTATCTGCCGCAACGTTGTCCCGGTGACGAACTGCGAATACCCAGACCCCCCCGCTCCCGGCTCAGCCCCAGAGCCGGGAGGGCGGGAGGCAGCCGCGGCCAGCTGCCCCTGGCTCCCAGCACCCTAGGCGACCGCCTAGGGTCACCTAGTGGGCGCGCTGGCCCTGCAGGCATGCACACTGCACTTTAACAGCAATAAAAACAGGTGTTTCTGCAAGGAGACAGCTCTGTGTATCCCAACTCCGACAGCACCAGCATTCCTGCCAGGCAGGGGATTCCTGCACTGTCTGCTTCCAGCTCATTCTCCCGGGGAATGCTTTGTACACTTGGGGACACTGGGTAAGAGATACGGGCTGTAACCTGGGCTCGTTATCAGCCAAGGGAAACTCTCTGCAGTTATAAACACAGCACCTGGGCTTTGGGGTGACCATGCACACACCCATCTGCAAGGAGAGACAGTTAGGACTGAACTTAAACTGTGTCCGGGGAGAAGCAGGACTGAGCAGCATCTCCATGGGGGAGGCAGTAAAGAGATCGGGTCAGGTATCAGGCTGTGCCGAGACAATACTAGTCAATCCAGCCCAGGGATGGTCTGCAGGGTGTCTAGAGGCTCGGGGCTGTGCAGCTAACGAGGGAATTTGTTGACAGGTGTGGCGAATAAGGACATTGCCTCTATCACCGAAACCAAATGTGCAAGTGGGGAAGCATTCAGGGCTCTGTTACTGACACAGGGTGATTTAGAGGGGAATGGAGTGTACAGTTCTGGGACACAAAGGTCAGTGACAAACAGTGTCTTGAAGGAGAAGAGCTTGGCTACAGAGTTCATCCAGGACCTGGTTCCATCATTAACAATCGCTTCCCTCAGTGACTCGGCTTTAAAAGGAAGTGTCATTCTGAGAAGTTAAATCGCTGGGATCCGAGCCATCAAAGTTGATGCAGACTTTATTAATCCTGGGAAAGAGCACAAGGTGCAGGTTTTCACACCATGTGCCAGGGCAGCGTCAGCCCAACCTCACCAGCTAAGAGAAAAACAAACATCTGGGGGTCAGATTTCCCAGAGTGCTCTGCACCCAGCAGTTCCCAGCGGGGCAAGGGAGCAGCTAGTGGGGGAAGAACGGCCTGGCTCTCAACAGGGGCAGGGGTGGGAACTCTTCCCAGATCTCAACAGGAGATGGGGCAATGGGGGAGAATTCTGTCCTGCTCTCACTGGATGCTAACTTCTCTTTGTGTCTATAGAAAAGAAAATACCACCTGGTTTATACAAACGCAAGGCAACAGCACAGATTATGCCCTCCACTGCCCCTGGGGCGCACGTGTACATGCGTACATGTGCACAATGCAACCAACTTAAAGTGGACAGCGTTTAGATGCTCCCAGGGGGATGGTTTTTCAGTCACCTTTGCAACCGGAATTTCCATTTTTCAGAACCTTCTGACTTTTTGAAAACATTTCCATTCTGAATCTGAACCAAAAGCTGAAATTTCAACATTTCTTATTAAACAAAAATTATGAAAAATATCCATTTGGGACCATCAGCATGGTTTGTATGATATTAACATATTAAATATTATAAGCCTATGTAATATTTTAATACAAAAGTCAAAACTGTATTTTCCTGTCAAAAATAATTCATGGAAATCAACAGGTTCCTGTGACACCTTTAGATTTCAATGAAACTGCATTTTTTGACAGCAACCGTTCCATCAGAAAAACACTGACTGCTTCTAGTCACTTTACCCTGTCTCAAGGAACCCATACAGCTCCCAGCGACATCACTGGCCAAACTCCCACTGAGAGCAGGACTGGCCCCTGAGTTTACAGCCCCTTTACCCTCTCTCCCTGTAACCCTTTTCCCAACCCCCACCCAAGCAATTCTTACTCCCTTCCACACTAGTCACACAGCTAGAATTACATTGCAGGCCCCCCACCCCCTGCGGGCTCTGTGGCCTTGGAAGAAGAATAAACACAATAACAACATGCTTTGTGTTATTACATCCAGCATGTAACTTGAGCACCTCACTGGGCACTGAGACACACCTGGGACTGAGTGCAAACATCCCTCTGAGAATAGTTCATTCCCCAAACACTGCAAGTGGGATTGTTACACTGACGGGGGTAATATTATGGTAGCAGCTAGAGGCCCTGACAGAGATCGGGGCAACCAGGCACTGCACAGAGTGAGATGGTTGCTGCCCCAAAGAACTTACAAGCTTCACAGCAAGGCAGGGAAAGGGCAGTAGGGGAAGCAGAAGCAGACAGAGCGGGAGATGATTTGTCCAAGGTCCAGCAGGAAGTCAATGGCAGGCTGGAAATAGAACCCAGGAGTCCTGCTCCCAGTTCACTGTCTGATCAATTGGACCTCGTTGCACAGATAACGTTAAGTGGTACTTGTACACCAGGAGTGCTGCAGATTTCACTTTTGCCCACTTTGCCCAGGGAATAAGCTGAAGTATCCCAAAGGCTGCAGCCCTAAAGGGTCCTACGCCTTGCAGACCAGCTGCAGAGAAGAGAGCTGCTGTAGGCAGCCCCAGACACCCGCAGCCAGTAACAGAGTAACCAAGGGTGCAGAGTGAGAATAACCCTTTGATTTTCACATGTTCCCTTTGCTGTCTAGGATAACGATGCATTTATGTTCAGCGGAGCTGATGTCTCCGACCTGATGGAGAACATCAGCTTCTCCCCTGACTACTACAACGGGAGTGACACCTGCTGCTCTGTGCCACCCTGCACCTCCAAGAGTATCCAGGCCTTTGACAGGGTCTTCCTGCCAGTCCTCTACAGCCTGCTGTTCCCGCTGGGGCTATGCGGGAACTGCATGGTGATGGCTGTGCTACTGCAGTGCAAGAGGTCCCTGGGTGGGACCGACGTTTTCATCCTCAACCTGGCGCTCGCCGATGTACTGCTGGTGGTGACACTCCCCTTCTGGGCAGTGCAGTCCGTGCATGGCTGGGTCTTCAGCACTGGCACCTGCAAGCTGGTCGGCTCCATCTTCAAGATCAATTTCTACTCCAGCATCTTCTTCCTGGTGTGCATCAGCTTCGACCGGTACCTCTCCATTGTCCATGCCGTGCACATGTACAAGAGGAACAAGTCGCATCTGATGGTGGCCAGCTGCCTGGTGGTCTGGGGTGTCTGCATCCTCTTGACCATGCCAGATTTCCTGTACCTGGAAGTCAAGAAGGATTATCGCCTCAACATCACTTTGTGCTCCCACAACTTCTCCATCAACACCTCCCTGCACTGGAAAATGGCCCTGCGCTTCTGCTACCACATGTTGGGCTTCTTCCTGCCCCTGGGAGCCATGCTGTACTGCTACACCTGCATTATCCACACTCTGCTGCGCTCCCACGGCTTCCACAAGCACAAGGCCATGCGGGTCATACTGACAGTGGTGGTCGTTTTCTTCGTGTGCTGGACACCCTACCACCTGGCCCTACTGGAAAACACGCTGATCGACCTGCAGGTGGTGGGGCGGGACTGTGACAGGGAGGCCAGCCTGGACATCACCATGTCTGTCACTGCCAGCCTGGGCTACTTCCACTGCTGCCTCAACCCCCTGCTCTACGCCTTTGTTGGCATCAAGTTCCGCAACAAGTTCCTGGAGCTGCTGGGCCATGTGGGCTGTGTGAGCCGTGAGTTCCTGCGCAGACACGTACAGACACCGAGCCAGCGCAAGGACTCCACCTGGTCGGAGACCACGGAGGCCTCCTACTCAGGGCTCTAGGGGGGAGCTGGGGCTGCAAGGGGTGAACCCCTCCCCAAGGGGGCAGGGAAGGGGAGATGGGGCTGCAAGGGGTGAAATGCTGATCAAATAAGTTTGAGAACCACTGCCCTAACCCAACCATAACTCCAATCCTCACTCTCCTCTAGGTTTAGGGCTAGGGGCAGAGTTTAGGTGTAAGGGTTTGTTGGGGTTTAGGAATTATTGTTAGGTTTAGTGTTTTTCAGGTGATAACAATTAGGGGGTCAGCAGCACATTCAGGAAAGTCTTTAAGAAATAGTAAATGCTGATTAAAAGAAGTTATTTGGGTACCTGCCCATCTATTTTGCAGATTAAATTCTCTGAACTACCATTTCTGCTGTCATACTGCAGTGACACATCAGGGTGTCAGTGTAGCTGAGTACAGTACACACAATCCAGAACAGGTTATATAACCTAACTTTCTGAACAAAACAAGCAGATGCTGTCTATCAGCAGCAGCACCATGTCACTTGATCCAGGAATCATCACTGAGCAAGCATAAGGACAAGTAAAACAGACCCAGCAAATGTGATGCTGTCTTTACTCAAGCAAAGCTGACACAGAAGCCCAAAGTTTTTCTCCCTGGGATGCAATATTGGGACCTCGAAAATAATGGTTTGGATAATATAACACAGTAAGGTAGGCATACTGCAGCCCTAGCATCAATCCCTCAAGCGCTGTTTAAAACAGGCCACTTGGGGAAGTTTAGCTTTGATTAAGCATGTTAGAGAGTTAAACAGAGGGAAGGGAGTGGGAGGTTAGAAATCGTATTTGTTTGGGCTGTAAAAATGCTACTGAAATTAATGAGTGTCAGGAGCGGCTCTCACAATTGTGCCACCCCAAGCAGTCGCCGCGGCTCCACCCTCGATGCAAGCTGACATTGCGGGGCCCCGCGGCGGCAAGAGAAGAGCGGCGGACCTGCTGCCCCATTGCTGCCGCGGCGGGCGAGAATGGGGTGGCAGTCCGAGTCCCGTGGCGGCAATTTGGCGGCATGAAGAGTGGACCTGCCGCCGAATTGCTGCCGGGGGACTTGGACTGCTGCTCCATTCTCAATGCCGCCCCAAGCACCAGCTTGGAAAGCTGGTGCCTGGAGCCAACCCTGATGACTGTGATTCTGCAGTGAAACAACCACACTGACTGCAATGTTAGTGCCAAGCAGTTGCGTAGCTAGGGGAGGAGCTGGGGGAGCGGCTGCTCCCACTGAGCACATTCCCCAAAAGTGGCGCCTTTTACATTTTTATACTCACTCGGGGGCGCTTCAGTCACTGCGGGTCTTCGGCGGCAATTCGGCGGCGGGTCCTTCTTTCTTCGGCGACAAGACAAGCGGAGGCGGCAAGGTTTTTCTTCTTTTTTTTTTTTGCTCCTTGGGGTGGCAAAAAAGCTGGAGCCAGCCCTGGGAACTCTCGCTCCCCCTGCTGGTAGAACCTGGCTACGCCACTGATGCCAAGGTGTATTTACCGAGCTTGTTACTGATATGTACAACAATGTGCGGCTCTCAGCCCCTGGGCTCACCTGCAAGATCATCAGCAGAAACCAGAGCCAGTCAGGAAATGACCATTTCACTATGTAAAAAACAAAGTGAAAAACTTTCACATTTGTCAAAATCCTTTTTCAAAATTTTGGGGCCGTTCTTCAATTTTCAACAAAAATAAAAAAATTTGATGAAAACCAGAATTTTGCCACAAACATTAAAGCCATTTTCTGTCTAAAACAGTTCTGATGGAGCATTTTTTACCCGTCTCTAGCATACAGGCCTTTGGGGCTTATAATATATTACTCAGCAAACTGCCCACACACATCCATGTTAGTAACTGCTCACACACACTGTATTGCAATGTTCTCTTCTTTGATGTGTGTCACTGAAGTGACAATACTACTGAACTGACAGTGACCATGTTGGGATATTAGTATGGCTGGGATGTAGCAGCATGACACCAGCAGACTAACACTTAGAGACCGGTGTCATGGTGGGTGTCAGAGGTTTATAATATTCTTGCATTTTAGTATTTGCATTGCTGTGAGGAAATGGTAAGGTTTGTTGGTGCATGTGGGTGATCTTACTACATGTTCCACATCGTGATTATTGCTAACTGACAATAGACCATAATCTGCTTTCTCCTGCCCCAGTGTAAACAGAAGCAGTCACCTGAAGCCAGTTGGGAAATTGTCAAACTACATACATGTTTACCAGCCATTTGTGACTTTGAAAATCTCCCCAACAGGGATACTGCAGCTTTACATCATTGCACCTCAAAGCAGAATTTGACCTGCCATAACAGTGAATCAAACATCCAGGTGCTGCACATATTAAAGCAAAGAGCTGCCCTCCTTCAGATCCTTCCTGAAAACTCTCTTCTGCAAAAACAGCTACAAAACACTCAACCCCAATAAAGCAGCTGAGGAGCTGAGACCACTGCCCATCATGCTGACCAGTTCC
Source organism: Macrochelys suwanniensis (assembly GCA_033296515.1). Classification (NCBI taxonomy): domain Eukaryota; kingdom Metazoa; phylum Chordata; order Testudines; family Chelydridae; genus Macrochelys; species Macrochelys suwanniensis. The sequence continues at coordinate 38,794 of CM065795.1, forward strand.
CTTGTGCTTCCCCATCTGTCTGTCTGTATTTTTCTGCAGTCTCTTAGACTGAAAGCTCTCTGGGGCAAGGATTGTATTTTTGTTCTGTGTTTGGACAGCACCTAGTACAATGGAATCCTGGTCCAGGACTGGAGCCTCTAGCTATGAAAATAATAAATAATCTTTGAGTATTTACTTATATACCCTTAAGGACCATCCATTAAATGAATCACTGATGTAACAGTCTGCATATCCTGGCAAAGTCTATTTATTCTGTAACCCAGACAAGTCCATCATTCATGTAACTAAAGCTATAATTAACTTTACATATAAATTACAAACCTGCTTGAGACAGGAGATTTGAGAGGATTACAGCCCTAGCAGGGATGATGGGGTTTTGTGTTCTCCAAGGCAATTATACACAGAAACTGAGCATCCAACCTAATGGCACCATCCCCAGTCTCAGGTTCCCTCAGTGCTACCCCTACCCCCCAGGCAAAGGGCTTTGGATGTGTCTGGTCTGCAATCAAGTATATTACAAATATTGCATTCACATTTTTGTCTTCCCTGAATCTCTAGCAGCAGTTTAGAAGAGGGAAGCTGCTAACAGTCCTGGCCTGGCGTTTTTTTAAGGTGTGCTGATGTTGCCACAGCTCACTTCTTTGTCATTTAGCAGATAGTGAAAAACAAATCACAAACCACAAAGAGGAAAAAACAAAAGCTCAGCAGCTGTGTCTGCACAAAGGTGTGAAAATAATACTAGTATGCCTGCTCTGCAGCTTTCCTGCTGAGTGCCTGCTACTGGAAAGGAGGCCTCAACAGGTGCTAAGATGAGATGATAACAAGCCACATATCGATAAAGTAAAAACATTTCACACTCTGAGGTTAGAGTCGGCACCTCTGACTCTGCTGCCAGCAGCGTTCCCATTATTAGTGAGTTCTAGCACTGGGAGATGGCGCTTTTTGGCAGTTACGTAAGGCCAGCCCACGCTCTGTGTCAGGGCTGATCTTAGACACTGTCAACCCGAAAATTACATAGCTACCTCAATATTGATACCTACGCAAGCTACCAATAGCAGCTGCAACCCTCAAAACTGAAAGGAGTTTATAAAACTCTCTATCATTTTACATCGTGACTGCCCATTTCTTTCTAAAAGATCTGCTCTCGCTCAACCACAGTTATTGGGCTGCAAGTAGGAGTTGCTGGCTGTGACGCTTTGGCCTGGGTTATGATGGACCACTAATTAGATGGGCAGAATGGTCCCTTCTGGCCTTCACATCTAGGGGAAATTATTTCTGTAGATTTTTGGTCTCCTTTGCCCATGGCCCATTGGTTAGTTTTATTTACGTACTTTCAGACCCTGTAAACCACCAATGCAGTGCAGACTGGACGCCTCTCCCTCCACTCAAGACAGTGCCATCATTGCCCTCTGGTTTACTGTGCTTCAGTCCACACAACACCTCAAGACTGGACATCTTTATAAAAGTATACTGCACCACAGCCACAAGCGTGCAGGATGCATGAATCATTGGGTGCGAGTCACTGGGCTGGGCAACGCATGAAGTCAGATTAGCTGATGCTAATGGTCCTGTCTGGTCTTAATATCGGTGCAGGAGCTGTTTCCAAACCAGTCCAACTCATTTTGACAGTGGGAATTTCCTGAGACACTATTCACATGAAGATTTCTACGTTTTGAGACCAGAAGGGATCGTACAACCATCTAGGCTGATCTCCTTTGTAACCTAGGCCAGAGAACCCCACCCAGCACCTTCTGCAACCAGTCCAATAATTCATGGTTTAACTCAAACATGTCTTGTAGCAAGAGACATCTGATCTGGATTTAGAAACTGAGAGTGCTGCAGAATCCACCACAGACCTGGATAATAACTGATGTGCTTTATTGTCCTCCCTGTCAGGGCCGGCTCTACCGTTTTTGCCACCCCAAGCAGTGAAAAAAACTGTCGCCGCCGAATTGCCGCAGTGGATGGCAGAACGGAGAACCTGCCGCCAAACTGCTGCTGCCACAGAAACACTGCCGCCCCTTTCTGACTGCCGCCCCAAGCACCTGCTTGGAATGCTGGTGCCTGGAGCCAGCCCTGCTCCCTGTTAACAATCTGTATTTCATTTCCACTTTCCTCTTTGCTGACTTCAACTCCTGGGTGTAAGGTCTCACGCTGACTTTGTCTGCGAGAGTAAAGAGCCCTCTGCTGTCCCCATGTCAGTACTTATAGATAGGGATAAAGTCAGTTTTGAACCATCTCAGTGAAAAACTAGATGATAATCTACTGTTTTATACCTCATCTGTAAACTCCTGGGGCAAGGGCTGTTTTTTAGGAGGGGGAGGAAGTGCATACCATAATAGGGCCCTGGCTTCTGTTTGCTGCTGCTAGGTGCTACTATTAGTCAAATTAATAACAACTTTGCTGAGAGGCATGGTCCCAAGACCCTGAATCATCACTCTCATTATGAGATTTATTACAATCCCAAGAGACGTCTGTAGCATGTTGTTCTCTTCAGTCACTAATGCTTAATTAATACCATTGCCTCCGTTTCACTATCCCCAGGTAAGGGACAAAAGTAATAGCATATTAAACAGTTTGGGCCAAGTCCTGCCTTTACAGCACAGCCATGAGACAGCGTGTGGGGAGTGGGGCTGCACCACTCTATGGGAGAAGGCAGGGTTAGGATTAGGGTTAGGGTGGGGGCAGTCCCTGTAGTCAGGAATGTGCAGTGACTGCAAATGTGGCTGTGCAAGGCAGAGACAGGCTCAGGGCGGGAGGTGTTAGTGGTGAAGGCTCCTTCCTCTTTCTGCTCCTTCTCCCCACATACTAACTAAGAGCAGTTACACTCCATCCCCGGACTAGCATTTGTGCAAGGCTGAACCATGCGGGGAGGTTCCTCATCTATTTATAAGGGCTGTCTGCAGGGATCTGTGCAGAAGTTTAGGATGAAGATTGGGAAATATCTCCTGGCAGCAAGAGGTATCCGACACTTGAACAAAGCACTAATTAATCCACATGAAGGAACAATCCTTCACTGCTCCCTGGGAGACTACTTAGAAGGGACCCAACAGGTACCTCCCAATATCTTGTGCTTCTACAACTCACACAAAGAGGTTATATTCAGTCAATCTCTCTGCCCCTGCCCCTCACATTTCGAACAGAAAGTGCCTACTGTACCATGGTTAGCTTGCATGTTCCATTAGCCCTGGAAGTGCCATCATGACAGCTGGGAAATGCTGCCTCTCAAGCAATAGTCATGGTGCCACTGGCTCAGCAGACACTGTCCTGGAAACCTAGTGAACAACTTCACTAGAGGGGCACTTAGAGCAGTTATTTAGTTAGTCACCCAGCAACAATTACACAGCTAAGGAAGAAAAACCTGTGCTTCACAGAAATGATGTTTCATTTCCCTTCAAATTAAGAGTTTTATCCTGTTGATAAATTATATAGTCAACTGTTTGACCACACTTTGGTTCATAATGAAATATATTCAAGAGACCAAATAACCAATGTCAGCCAAGTTTACTGCTGTAAGTCAATAATAAAATAAATAATAATAATAATAATAATAAAGTGTAGGAAAAAGGTTTGTATGATACCAGTCTGTGAGAAGCTGTCCCGTGCAGCATTGTTACTGGACTGCAGCATTGTTACATTCATGATACACAGAAGGTGTGGTCCCAAAGTTATGTCCCTAAAGCCATCTGTTTATACCCTACCTGTTTATAAGAACAAGGAACGATGTAAGTCATCTGAAATTACATTTTACAAATCAGATTTCTACCTTGTTTTTCTGGTACCATGGTGAACACCTTATCACTGTGTTCTGAACATATGCATTCTAAATACCAAGGGGTGCAAGGGCACCTCCTGGGTTTGTATGAAGGTAGAGCAATCCTATGTCTTGTCCTCTTCCTTTGAGACATTCCAGTACTAGCCTGGGAGAAGAACTTCCTAGCTGTTGCGATGATAAAATACTGATATGGCCTAATCCTGACATCTTCCTATCTACTTAAAATAAAACTTACTTCAGCTAATTGGGATTATGGGACATTTATCATAAGTAAACAGGATTATTAATCAAGTTGTAGTCCAGTTTAGGTTCTACAACTGCTATACATTGTGTTTAATGCTATTTGTACTTAATGCATACTCATATATATAAATGTGTATTATTCACACCTATACATATTAGCCACATTGACCCCAGCACCGGGCCAAGGCGCGAACACCCCCCGAGCACCAGGCTGGCCCAGCATCCAGCCGGACCCCTTCCCGCCAGCCCTTCCTGCCCCTGAAGGGCCTCCCCCGGATGAGCTGCTAGCCACCAGTGCTGGGCCAAGCCACCAGCCCCCCGGGAGCCAGGCTGGCCCCCCGAGCCGCCAGCCCCTTCCAGCCCTGAAGGCCCTCTCCTGACAGAGCCGCTGCCCCCTCCCCCCCCCCAGCACTGGAAGCACCAGCTCCTCCTGCTCTCGAAGGCTTCACCCACCCCACTGAGCCACCAGCCCCAGAGCACCTGGCTCAGCCTCCTCACTCCGCCAGCCACTGGCTCTCCTTGTCCCAAGGAGGAGGGACATGGCAAGCAGCAGGGACCTGGGGAGGGGGGTGGAGTGCAGGAGGCGGTGGAGGTCTCATGGAAGGGGCGGGGCCACCGTGGGCCCGGCATCCAGCAGCGGGTCGGCAGCAGTGTCAGCGAAGGCTAAGGCTAAGCCATCCCTGGCCTATTCTACCGCCGTCCATGGAGACATCCCTAGGAAAGGCCCAACATGCATTGTATGGAATTCAGTGTATGACAAATTTAGGCCCCAATCCTGCAAACACTGATGCACATGTTTCACTTTCTGCACATGACCACCATCCGCCCCAATCAAATGTACTGGCATATTCATGGGTACAGCAGGGTCTGCAGAATTCGTGGCTTTGCCATTCTCCAGACTAACATCTGCCTATTTAGGTTTCAGTGTAGTAGCCGTGTTAGTCTGTGTCAGCAAAATGAAAATAAGAAAGAAAAACTTGTAGCACCTTAGAGACTAACAAATTTATTTCAGCATAAGCTTTCGTGGGTTAGAACCCACTTCATCGGATGCATGGAATGAAACATACAGTAGACAGATATTTATACAGTCAGAGAAACATGATAAGGTGGAGGTGCATAGACCAACCTTAAGAGGCTAATTAATTGAGAGGAACCATAACAGCAGGTGAAGAAAAAACCTTTGAAGTGATAAACAAGATGGCCACACAGGTGTGAATGAGGATCGTTAACTTAAGGAAAATTATCTATTTCCCTTACGTTACCAATCCTCATTCACACCTGTGTGGCCATCTTGTTTATCACTTCAAAGGTTTTTTCTTCCCCTGCTGTTATGGTTCCTCTCAATTAATTAGCCTCTTAAGGTTGGTCTATGCACCTCCACCTTATCATGTTTCTCTGACTGTATAAATATCTGTCTACTGTATGTTTCATTCCATGCATCCGATGAAGTGGGTTCTAACCCACGAAAGCTTATGCTGAAATAAATTTGTTAGTCTCTAAGGTGCTACAAGTTTTTCTTTCTTATTTTCATCTGCCTATTTAGTCTTTTCTCTCTGTAATGGAACACTAGACTGTATTATACGGTTCTGCCACTATGTGGCACTGTGTAAAATAATTTATTTAAAGCTAATTTAGCAATACCTGGCGGAGCACTAAAGGATCTTACCATGAACACATCTAGTGTGTCTATAAGCAATCTCTGTGGCCAGTCCATAGCTGGTACAGCAGTATATGATACGCCAAGACATGATCTATGGTTTTGGCCTCCCTTGCTCAGTGGGGGTCCAAAAGCATGACCCCATTTGACATAGGTGCTGACTTTTGGTTTTGCCGGTGGGTGCCCTCCCTAGGCCCCACCCCTGCTCCGCCCCTTCCCCCGCCTTTCCACCGCTCGCTCCTCTACGCCCCCTCCTCTGAGTACGTCTGCCAGTTTTGGGAGGCTATTTTCTGCATATTTATACAGTTCTTTCATATTCTAGTTATTGAATGTGACTATCATTGGTATGTTAACAATTTAATCATTAAAATAGTAAAGAACAACTTAATTACATAAATTACAGTACATTTAAAATCATTAAAATTCCCACTGTTGATTTTCACCACAAATTTATCCATCTTTCAACCTGGCCCTATAATTATAGTACGAACAAATGAAAAACACATCCCTTCCACAGTCTCGCACCCCAGGCCCACCCCATTCCTTACCTCTTGACCACAGCACCCTCCTGTAAGTAAGCACCCACCCATAAGGCCAGCCCTGCATTCACCTTTTTCCCAAACTCCACTGCCTTCATGGATTGGCATGTGTACCCATGCCAAAATTAAAACTCCCAGGCTCAAAGTGGAGTAAGATCTAAACAGCAGGCTACTAGCATCAAGATTTACACTCCACCAATAGTGGTCAAGATTCATGCTCTCTGTATATTAGGATGCACCCAAGATGGCCATAATGACAGGATTCACATTAGAGAAAAAAGGTGAGTGAGGTAATAACTTTTATTGGAGCAACTTTTGTTGGTGAGAGAGAGAGACAAGCTTTTGAACTTTCACAGAGCTCTTCTTCAGGAAGAGCTCTGTGAAAGTTCAAAAGCTTCTCTCTCTCTCTCTCACCAACAAAAGTTGCTCCAATAAAAATTACCTCATTCACCTTTTTTCTCTCATTTCCTGGGAGCAACAGGGCTACAACACCACAGCATACAAAAATGCAGGATTCACATGAACAGCACAGAGTGACCACCATCACACCAGGGCACTATTTTCAGGATTCATCTTAGCATAATGTCATCATCACACCAAGGAAGTAGCACTACCAGCACACTGAGATGAATATAGCCACGTGTGCATGCCAAAAATTCACAGTACAAGCACACTGGGATCCACACAGCAGGATAGTAGTGTCAGTTTAGCTCTCAGTTTAGTGGGGATACACTCAGGGACTGAGTCCAAGGGTTCAGCTAAACATAAGGGCACCTGGAAATAGCTGTACTAACAGCAGGATCTACACTGGCCCAATAGGAGGAGTTGCATGTCAGGGCACTAATTCCCAATCCCAGTGCAAGGCAATATGGGATCCAGGCACCAGGTCTTTAGTACCAGACTTTGTACTCCTAGGAGAGTGGGATGGAATTATAGAAGTTACAGGGGGGAAAGCCCTGTGATCACCCTGGCACAGTCCATCTCCCTGCCAATGCAGGGCTGATCCTTACTGCATGTTTTGTTCAGTCTTCTTTTAAAAGTCGTAAGTCTTGGAGTTTCTAGCTGTGACACTCTCTACCAGAGGTTCTCAAACTGGGTTTCAGGACCCCTCAGGGGGTCACAAGGTTATTATATGGGGGGTCATGAGCTGTCCACCTCCACCCCAAACCCCGCTTTGCCGCCAGCATTTATAATAAGGTTAAATATATAAAAAGTGTTTTTAATTTATAAGGGGGGAGTTGCACTCAGAGGCTTGCTATGTGAAAGGGGTCACCAGTACAAAAGTTTGAGAGCCATTGCTCTATACCTCAGGGGAGCGGCATGCTGTGATCCGTAAGCCCCATATTCATCATTTGTATATATTCTTTATATTTCATATAAAGCATGCAATGTAAGGTATCATGGGGAAGATTATGATTTGCTGAAACCCACTGTTCTGTCGAAATATGTATATCATTAAAGTGTATAAAGTTATGTGATTGTGCTGTATGGTGTTACTGAAATATGCTGCAAATTTGGGAGCAGCCCAGAAGACAACTCCCCAGAAACAACAAGGCACTTGACCAAATGGCTGGGTGAATGTTAAACAACCATCACCAGCCATTGTGCAGTAAGTGAATGACAATTAGCAATTCAATGACCATCACCAGATAATTACTCAACCCTGGAATTCAGCAATGCCCTGTCCCCCCAACATGATCACTAGCCCTCCCCTTGGGAGACTTCCATCCAAACCCCAAGGCAGAGATTGCACTACTAGGAAGGTTTCCCCTGTTAGCCTGAGTTTCCCCCTCCTCCCCTCTCCTCCCCTCTCACAGTGCCTGGTTGTGTTTGCCAGAGTGAGCACATGGACTTTAACATATAAACCATATAAAACAGAAGTGCCCCCAGCCACCCTCACCCCAAGACCCCCTTTTAAATACACTTCTTACCTGCTGCTGGTACTAATGCCTTTAGTTGTGTGAGAAGAGGCTGGAGAAAGTTTTGCAGCTGGAGAACCAGAGAAAGCATGCCTGCCACAAGAAGCTGCTAGGAGCAGGAGACAGACAGAGAGGCACCAGTGGTGGTGGGGGGTCACTCTCTCTCTGCCCCCCCACCCAGGAGCAGAGTTCCCTTCCCACTGATTGGCTGGTGGCCAAAAAAAAAAACCTCAACAGCAAATCTGGAAAGAGCTGTTTTGAATGCAGCAAGTCTATGACTCAGAGCCTGAAACAGCTGCTCAGCAGGGGGGGAACAGCTGATTGGCGGCGCTCCTGGCTCCAGCGCTGAAACAAACTGCTAATTGCTCACCCCCCGCAGCCTCGCTGAACAGCTGATGGGGGCCCCGGGCCCCCAGGAGCCCCTTAAACACTTGGCTGGTGCCAGTGGGTGCAGAGCACCCACTAATTTTTCCCGGTGGGTGCTCCAGCCCCGGAGCACCCACAGAGTCGGTGCCTACGCCATTTGGTAAATCTGGGTTCACCTCTGGATTTGTCACATCATCTCACACCCCAGAATTGCCTCTTCTGCACCTGGCAAAAAAGTTTCACCAAGTAGCAAAGAAACCAGCTTAAAGCAAAAGAGTATCTCATTCCCCTCCCAGCCAGGTCAGGAAAAGAGAACTGCTTCCTAAGCCTAGGCAGGTCTTGTTCAACCAGGAGCAAAGTTTAATTGTCATTAGTGACACTAAACAACTGCGAGCTTACCTGGTTTCCAAGAGTGAGGTCCAAATGCTGCTCTGGATGAAGTCAGTGGGGTTACAGAGCAGGTGGACTGATTTAAATCACTGATTTTAATCATGCTTTAAATCAGTCAACTGGAAACTTTGATTTAAATCACTGCATTTAATCTTGTTTTGCATTTGTACTTTCCGTTATTTTCCTTAAAAAGTCATTGATTGGTAACCATTAAAATATGTTGATTTCCAAGTAAATATAGCCTTTAAACTAAATTTGATTCTTCTTTTGGGGCTTATAGTCTAGGCCACGCATCGGCAACCTTCGGCACGGCTCCTGTGTTGAAGAACAAAGAGATCAGGTGGCCTCCTGGCCCAGGGAAAGAGACAAAGGCCAGAGGAGGGACTGGAGAATTTCAGTTTGAAGCTAGCTGGGGAAAGAAAGGGAGGGCCAGACCAGGGGTCTGGTCTCCCTGGCCCCAAGATGGACCTGACTTAGATACAGGTCCTGTTTCCTGTATCTACAAGCTCTGTTTTGGACTGTGTTCCTGTCGTCTAATAAACCTTCTGTGTTACTGGCTGGCTGAGAGTCACATCTGACTGTGGAGTTTGGGGGCAAGGCCCACTGGCTTCCCCAGGAGCCCCGCCTGTGCGGACTCGTGGGAAGCGCACGGTGTGAAAGGGGATGCTAAATGCTCCAAGGTCAGACCCAGGAAGGTCGAAGTTGGGGAAGCTTCTTGCCTGAGAGACAGTCTACTCAGAGAAAGGAGGCTCCCCCAGAGTCCTGACTGACTTCGTATGGAGTAGTTCCAGAACATTGCCCGGGGATACCGTGACAGCCTGTTCCATACACCAGGCGATCCCCCACTTGGAGCAATGCTGAGCTGCTGGACCTTATCAGCATTTGGGGAGAGGAGGCTGTCCAGTCCCAGCTGCGCTTCAGCTGTCAGAATTATGATACCTATGGAGAGATTTCTAGATGCATGATAGAAAAGGGCCATGACCGGGACACATTGCAGTGCAGGGTCAAAGTGAAGGAGCTGCAGAATGCCTATCACAAGGCATGGAAGGCAAACCGCTGCTCCGGTGCTGTGCCCAAGAGCTGACTGTTCTACAAACAGCTGGATGCGATACTCGGTGGTGACCCCATCTCCACTGCGAAGGCCCCTGTGGATACTTCGTTGGCTCAAGTGCCAGTCGAGAGTGGACCGAGCCAGGAGGAGGCACTCTTGGATGAAGATGGGGAGGGGGAACCAGGGGCAGAGGATAACTCAGAGGCCAGAGATACAAGCAGTCAGGAGCTCTTTTCTACCCCGGTGCAGCCTAGCCAGTCACAGCAGTCGGTACTCGGATCTTGGCGAAGCGCAAACAGGAGAGGAGGCCCCTGGTAAGGGAATCTGATTTTGGGAATTGCTGAAGAGAGTTGTTGGGAGCAGGAGGGTTGCAGAAAGCAGGCTTGTCTCCCACCTCATGCCTAGTTTGAGCATCGGAACATGCTGTTGATACACCCCCTCACTTCATGGGAATCTCTCTCACAAATCTCCAGGAAACTCTCATGGAGATACTGGACAATCTGCTGCCGCAGGTTCTTCGGCAGAGATGCTTTGTTTCTTGCCCCATTAATGGCAACTTTCCTGCACCACTGTGCCATCACAGGGGGGGTGGGGGTGGGAGAAGGATCATTGCTGCACACAGGCTAGCAGCATAGGGGCCAGGGCGGAAGCCGCAGGCTTGGAGAAGACCCTCCCTTGATTCCCTGCTCACCCTCAGCAGCGAGATATCTTCCAGAATGATCACCTCTTGTGGAAAGTGTGGGGACAGGAATGATTATCAGCCCCCACCCCACAGTGCTGGCTCTCCCCAAGTGCCCAAGAGCCACATGCCCAGTGTACAGCAGGCAGGGCTGGCCCACAACATTTTGGCACCTGAGGCGGGGAGCTCAAATGACCCCCCCATACCGTCTCTCTTGGGCCAAAACTTTGAAAAGTCTCTTGTGCCCTCCTTCCTCCAGCACTCCACCATCTCTGTGCATCTAGAGCATAGAGAATACATATGCACCAGCAGTGGACACAATTTTCTACACTCTGGGTCCTAGTGGCACCCCCCCACAGTCTGGCACCTGAGGCGGCCACCTCAGTTCGCCTCATGGTAAGGCCAGCCCTGCCAGCAGGGTCCGGGAACAGTGATTTACCCTGCCCCTGCAGCTACACACCATTTTGTGGGTCTTGTGGCTCATGTGTGCTTGCCGGGAGTCAGCCAGTTAGTGACAGGTGTGTGAGTACTGGCTGTGTTTTAAAGCACTGAAACAGTGTTGTCTGTGTTGCAAACAATACTGCTTCTGTAAAATGTTGCATTTAAACTTTACAGAGATGACCTTGGGAGCACAGCCTCCCTCTTTGTTATCGGCGGCAGAATGGTTGTGAAGAATTAGGAAGCATCCAAGAAGAACTAAGGAGGACTTTATGCGTGAGGTTATGATGCACTCCGCCACCAAGAAAAAGGAATTGAAGGAGTAGCGGGACGGCGAGAAGAGGGAACGAAGGGAGAATGCGGCACACCAGAAAGAAGTCAGAAAGGAGTGGCTCTTAACAGTTATGGAGCACCAAGTGGACACGCTCCGGGCAATACTAGTTCTTCAAACCGAGCAGCTCCACGCCCACCCTCCCCTGCAGCCACTGTCGCAAAACTCTTTCCCATGCGCCCCACACACACACTGACAATACACTCTTATCAACCTCCTGACTCCACTCTCTACCTGCAGCATTCCACTCCACCCCCCTCACAGTCCAGCAGTATGGACTCCCAATGCCCACTGCGCTCAACACCCGCCCCTCTGCAGTTTGGCCCTGCTGAAGTAAAGCACCTGCTGCATCGTACTTCAAAGGAGAAAGTTGGGTAGGATCCCTGGACATACACAAATCTGTAGCTGTCCCGGGACCCCTCCTCTTCCCCTATCCCCCTGCCTGCTGATGAGTTCTTTCATTTGACTCTCTCCTCTGGTTGTTGTCTTTCAATAAAATAATTGTGTTTGTTTGAAATCAATCTTTATTCTATTAAGTGAAAGCAAAAAGAGCACTGCAAAGCAACATGCAATTATGTTAAGGCCCCTTCTTACATCATGTGCACCAATCACCTCCTAGCATTACAAGCACTGCAATCCCAAGCATAGCAACAAATATTAGTGGCTTTCAGCTTCAAATTGCTGCCTCAAAGCATCCCTGATCCTTATGGCCCCACGCTGTGCCCCTCTAATAGCCCTGGTCTCTGGCTGTTCAAACTCAGCCTCCAGGAGCTGAGCCTCTGCAGTCCAGCCCTGAGTGAAGCTTTCACCCTTCCCTTCACAAATATTATGGAGCGTACAGCACGCGGCTTTAAGCATAGGAATATTGTCATCGGCCATGTCCAGTTTCCCATACAGGCATCACCAGCGGGCTTTTAAATGGCCAAATGCACACTCTACAGCAGGGGTCTCAAACACGTGGCCCGCGGGCCGCAGCCCACCGGGCTCCCCGCGCCCCCCCCCAATATATTTTTTTTACCCCCAGGCAGTTTCCGCCGCCAGAACAGCTGTCTGGCGGCTTTGCGGTTTCTGGGAGAGAGGGGGGAGGAGCGGGGAGCCGCGCACTCAGGGGAGGAGGTGGAGAAGGGGCAGAGAAGGGGCGGGGCCTAATGGAAGGCTTGGAGTGGGGGCGGGGATGGGGGCAGCAAGGGGGCGGGGTCAGTGATGTGGCCCTCAGGCCAATGCACTAGTCCTCATGCGGCCCTCATGGTAATTTGAGTTTGAGACCCCTGCTCTACAGTCTTTCTGCACTTGCTCAGCCTGTTGTTGAACCATTCCTTGCTGCTGTCAAGTTGCCCCATGTATGGCTTCATGAGCCACGGCATTAAGGGGTAGTCAGGGTCTCCCAGGATCACAATGGGCATTTCAACTTCCCCTGCGGTGATCTTCTGGTCAGGGAAGAAAGTCTCTGCTTGCAGCTTCTTGAACAGGCCAGTGTTCCGAAAGACGCGTGTGTCATGCACCTTTCTGGACCAGCCTGCTTTAATGTCTGTGAAACACCCACAGTGATCCACAAGTGCCTGGAGAACCATTGAGAAATACCCCTTGCGATTAATGTACTCGGTGGCTAGGTGGTCTGGTGCCAGAATTGGAATGTGCGTGCCATCTATCCCCCCCACCCCCCCGCCCCTGCAGTTAAGGAAGCCCATTTGTGCAAAGCCATCCACAATCTCATGCACATTGCCCAGAGTCACGGTCTTTCGGACAAGGATGTGATTAATGGCCCACGTCCATCAACATGACTCCAATGGTCAACTTTCCCACTCCAAACTGGTTAGTGACCGATTGGTAGCAGTCTGGAGTAGCCAGCTTCCACCGTGCAATCACCACGTGCTTCTCCAGCGACAGGGCAGCTCTCATTCTCGTGTCCTTGTGCCGCAGGGCTCAAGTCCCATGAATGTGGCTTTCCTCATGTGAAAGTTCTGCAGCCATTGCTCATCATCCCAGATATGCATCATGATGCGATCCCACCACTCAGTGCTTGTTTCCCGAGCCCAAAAGCAGCGTTCCACTATGGTCAGCATCTCCGTGAATGCCACAAGCAATCTCGTGTCATAGCTAGTATGCGTGGCGAGATCTATGTCACACTCCTTTTGCTTTTGTAGTATAAGGAATAACTCCACTGCCACTCGTGACGCGTTGGTCAGTGCGAGCAGCATTCTGGTCAACTCGGGATCCATTCCTGCAGCCAGAAAGAGGCAGGGCAGGGCGCGTAGTACACAAACTGTTGAAAGATGGTGCCAAATGCGGATGGAAGCACAGGGATTGCTGGGATGCGAAGCAATGCATCACGGAGCATTGGGACAGGACCCAGGATGCCCCGCAACTCCTTCCGCCTTCCCACAAGTCTTAGCGGAAAAAGAGAAAGAGGTGCTCTGTGGGATAGCTGCCCAGAGTGCACTGCTCCAAATAGCACCCCAAGTGTGAACATGCTATTGCGCAGGCAGCTGTCAGTGTGAACACACAGCAGCGGTTTTCCTTCAGTGCTCTCTGAGCAGTGCTGTAACTGCTGGTGCTGTAACTTTGCTAGTATAGATGTGCCCTAAGTATTGACAACTGTGAGTTGCCTGTAACATCTAGTAGGGTGAGAGACCACTTGATTCAAATCTTGCTTAATCTGTAGAATTTAGACTGTGAGTTTATTCTTATTTCTTTTGTAACCAACTCTGAACTCTATGCTTGCTGTTTATAATTGCTTCAAATCCATCTTTCTGTAGTTAATAAATCTGTTTTATATTTTACCTAAAACAGTGTGGTTTTGGTTGAAGTGCTCAGGTTAACAAGGACTGTTTTACGTCCACTACTCTTTTGTCGGAGTGGGGAACTAATGAATGAACTTGCATTTTCAAGGGAGTCTTGAGCACTGTTCCCTCTAAGCTGTGCGTGTGCGTGCGCACACAGATCCTAAATCCCGTGCACACGGCAAAACACCGTGTGCACAAAAAATTAAATACTACATCGGAGCCAGGCCGAAATATCATTTATGGGTGACTTTTGACATTGTTTGCCCGCCATCTATCAACACAAACAGATTCTACTAGCTGGCAAGGGGGCGGAAAGGGAAAGGAGGGCAATGAATCGTATCCCTCCCCACCAGCATTTCGAACGTGGAACGGTGATCATGTCAGGACGGTCGGGACCCACACATCTCCTTGTATAAGCATTTACTTGCTTGGGCTCATTTGCCTCATGGCGCACAAATTTGAACTCTGCTTCAAAAATTTGCACAGAAGAAATTTTTTGCGCACATGGCCTGTCAAAAATTAGAGGGAACATTGGTCTTGAGTAGTGTAAGATGGTATATTTCTGGGGTACAAGGCTGGGGACTGGGGTGATTTGCTGGTGCCTCTCTCTGAATGATTCATGAGTGGCTCAGGGAGCATTCATGCAATTTAGCTGGGTGTGGGGCTCCACATGCTGATGGTTGAGCGATCACAGCACCTGGAGGGGTTTTACTGCTTATCACTGGCATAGCATTATGTGAGACAACCCAGGCTGGAGAGGTAAGCGAGCACAGTGGTCCCACACTTCCAGGTTGTACCCCGAGGACCCCATCACAGCCTCAGTAGGTGTTATCTCCTGCTCAACTAAAGAAAGCCCATCAACACCAAACAACCAATTGTGGAACATCAGAGGACAAAAGACTTTGTCGATTGCTCTCTTTCCCCTGGGCCCCGTGAAAAGGAGACGCGCAACTGAATTCCTCCCAACTGCTGAATTTGCAACTTGAAGCAGAATGGGGGAAGGAACAAAAAACCCTAAATAAGCAGAAACTGTATCTTTTATGGTGCTTGGACTCTGAGGGGCAAGAATTACTAAGCATAAGCAAAAGATCCCCAGGGCTTGGCCTGGTTAGCCCTAAAAGACATATAAAGCTTTCTTATCATAGAAGCATCTATTACTTTTTGAAACTTAAGATTGGAATCTTGGCATATATATATACACTTGTATACGGGTGGGTTTCTAGACTGTTGAGTGATATTTGGGTCAGGTCCCAAGGCTAGGCCTTGCTGAGTGATATTTCGGTCCGGTCCCAAGGATAGGCCTGGTCTTTCTCTTCCCCTGCTATGAGGGTAAGTTAAACCATCTGCTACTGATAGGGACAGGATGCTCCCAGATAAGGGGCAGGATGTTCTTGTTCTAAGAATGGGGTCCCCATGCGCCCCCCCCCCCATGAGAATGTTTTCTAGGAAGCGCCTGTTGATTTATCATTTCCTTGTGAGTGATCATTTTCACAGGGGGGACCACCCCATCTGTTTTAAGTGTATAAATACTCAGCATCTGTCATAATAAAGCCGCCATACACCCTTACAGCTACCTGAAGCTGAGGGGGGAGGGTATGAGCCCTTTGATCAAAGAACCTCTTGTACGCGTAATTTCTGTCGGTGGTCTCTGACAGCTTGAGAGTTCCAACCCAACTCCGCCTTACCTGGGCAGTGGGGTAAGTAGAACAAGCTTATTTTTACCTAACAAGACCAGGAAGGGACACTTCTGGGGGCCAGCAGACATGTTGGGTGAGACTCCCTCATTAGCACGCTATTTCATGCTCATGCACATTCCTAAGCTTCTCTCACTCATTTTGAGTAAACATATAAAGATTTAAAATATATTTACTCAGGTGCTGAAATGGACAACAATATATCCGGGGCCTCAGCCATGGGGCTTAGAGCTTGGAAAGCCGCTTCCCAAGCTTGTACTGTGGTACCCATGGAGATTACAGGCCCACGTTCTATACGCTCGTGAGAGCTATGAGAGATTTTGTGTGTGTGTGTGTGTGTGTGAATACTTGACAGTCAAAAAAAATATGTTTGCCCAAAAAACAAGCAGGACATGATTGAAAGTTTGCAGGTTCTGCAAAATACAGTTCCAAATTGGAACCACACTGGACAAATTCATGGTCCTTCATTGTCCTGGTAGCAGGCAAGATTTCTTCTTTCAAATATACGCTGTGTCGCTGGGAGCTGTCCTGGTTAGACTTTAGTTTGAACTAGGACATTTAAGTGTTGCATATGCAATATTAAGCAGTGTACATTTTAAATCAAACTATTAAATGCTGGTTGGATTAAAAACCTGGACTACTGGATGTCACCAAGGACCAAAGAGGAGAGTCCCTGTGTTAAGCAAGGACTAACACCATCTGAAAAGTCTCACTCTTTGGCCTTGAAGCTCACTCTTTGTGGCTGCAAATTTTACTTTTGAAGATGGCCAACCCTTGGAATATCTGGGCCAGTGCAGTTGGAATTTACATGGGCTGCTGTCCATCCTATTTCTCTGTGGTGGAGAGAAAGCCCCCATGCTCCTTGACCATCAATCCAGTAATCTTCCTGAGCACTACAAATGCTATGTCCAGCACCACCTACCCAAGGGCTTGAAAGCACTTTAGCAATGCTCACAATCCACCCTGGCAGTTCTTATCCCAGGCACACTATGGCACAAGGAGCAGCGGCTCATCTCAGCCAGGGTATGCATCACAGAGCAGGGCAGAAACCCCAGCTCTCTGGATGGTCACTTCTGAGCTCATCTACGTCTGTCACTGAACAGCGGAGACATTGAGAATGAGTGTGCTGCTTCCTTCCAGCCACTCCGAGAAAGAGAGATTGTCACTCAAACTTCAAACCACAGATACTTGAAGTTTACGCAGAATCAAAGACCACTTCAGTTCTCTCAGAAGCCCGACACATCCAGCACTTTATGCTAGGAAGGTGCCACATCCACAACCATGACCAAAGAATGGGTGAGTTTCCATTTGATAAAATCATTGGGAAGGTCTTTATTTTATTTACAAATGGGGGGGGGGGGAACAGGGGGTAGTTGAAAACCTCAAGGGAATTTGGAAGGGCTTGTACTAGGAGAGACACTTATGTCAGAAATGTTGTGTTATGTCAAGTTATCAGTAAGATTCATTCAAAAAGGCTAATTCCAAAAGTGAAAAAATATATTTAAAATCCTTATCTTCGGATAAATAACAAATATAAGCACTTGGAGTAGAGAATCTAATCTAATCTAACAAAGATTTGATTACACAGACAGGTCAATTAAGTGTTGGAATTAACTTTTGAAAATATCCCAAACTGAGGTTATTACAAAAGTGAATAAATGTATAAATCCTTTTAAACTGTGCATCCTTGGCATGGTTGGAAATATTAACATTCATGTATAGAAGAAAAATGTTCTTAATTCATTTCATTCTTCTAAACATTAATTTTGAGCAACTGATGTCTCTGAACAGAGAAATTAAAGTGAAAGGCATAAATGTGAGAAAAAGCAAAGATTCTAACCCCACTTTTCACTGACTTGTCAGAAAGTTTCCTTTCAGGCTGACATTTTCTATGCTTGTCGTTAGCTCAAATCTGGGGTGAATTTTTGTTTTGCTTTGCTTTTTGAAAGTTTGAGGAAAATCCCTTTGTTGTTCCTGAATTATGAAATGAGAAATTAAATTTCTCAATCCTTCAAAAAATGAATTTAGCTCATTCTCTGTAACTCAAAGCAGATGAACCTCTAAAGTTCAACCACAGTGGGTAAAATGACCCATCCAGAAAGGAAATCACTTTAACAATGGGCAGTTTGAATTGTAGATGTTCAGAACATCTGAAAGTGCCTTAACCAAGCACAGGACACAGCTTCAGTACAACTCACCCCTGTGCTGTGAGGCAGCGCAAGGATTGTGCTTGGTGCCACGTTCATCCTTGCTGTTAGTCACTGAGACATCAGACTCTGATAGCACTTAGGTGCATTTGAAAAGTGACAAGTCCAAGGGCACAAAGGGAGCTGTAGCAGAACTGGGAACTGAACCCAAGGCTAGCGCACCGGCACTCCTTGGCAGTCACCATGGACTAAAGGGTTTGGATACAGCATTCTCTCCCCCATCCCCACGGTCAAGCGTATGGGAGCACAGGGTTGGGAGGGGCACATGTACTGCCACCCGCCAGGCCGCAGATGAACAGACTCCAGGGCTCTCAATCCAGCTCCTTTCCGGAGCACTGTATTTGCATTAGCTCCTGGAGGATGAAATACCAGCGGCTGCATGAACGCAAAGGCTAAGGGAAGGTTCTCCCGTCGCACTGACATTGTCCGCTACTGGGGGGACAATAAACATTAACACGAGCCATGCCAATGAGTGACAGTCCCAGTGCCAGCAGAACTACCTGGGCTTTTACCATCCCCGCAGCCTCCCCTTTGCAGGGTATCTGCCGCAACGTTGTCCCGGTGACGAACTGCGAATACCCAGACCCCCCCGCTCCCGGCTCAGCCCCAGAGCCGGGAGGGCGGGAGGCAGCCGCGGCCAGCTGCCCCTGGCTCCCAGCACCCTAGGCGACCGCCTAGGGTCACCTAGTGGGCGCGCTGGCCCTGCAGGCATGCACACTGCACTTTAACAGCAATAAAAACAGGTGTTTCTGCAAGGAGACAGCTCTGTGTATCCCAACTCCGACAGCACCAGCATTCCTGCCAGGCAGGGGATTCCTGCACTGTCTGCTTCCAGCTCATTCTCCCGGGGAATGCTTTGTACACTTGGGGACACTGGGTAAGAGATACGGGCTGTAACCTGGGCTCGTTATCAGCCAAGGGAAACTCTCTGCAGTTATAAACACAGCACCTGGGCTTTGGGGTGACCATGCACACACCCATCTGCAAGGAGAGACAGTTAGGACTGAACTTAAACTGTGTCCGGGGAGAAGCAGGACTGAGCAGCATCTCCATGGGGGAGGCAGTAAAGAGATCGGGTCAGGTATCAGGCTGTGCCGAGACAATACTAGTCAATCCAGCCCAGGGATGGTCTGCAGGGTGTCTAGAGGCTCGGGGCTGTGCAGCTAACGAGGGAATTTGTTGACAGGTGTGGCGAATAAGGACATTGCCTCTATCACCGAAACCAAATGTGCAAGTGGGGAAGCATTCAGGGCTCTGTTACTGACACAGGGTGATTTAGAGGGGAATGGAGTGTACAGTTCTGGGACACAAAGGTCAGTGACAAACAGTGTCTTGAAGGAGAAGAGCTTGGCTACAGAGTTCATCCAGGACCTGGTTCCATCATTAACAATCGCTTCCCTCAGTGACTCGGCTTTAAAAGGAAGTGTCATTCTGAGAAGTTAAATCGCTGGGATCCGAGCCATCAAAGTTGATGCAGACTTTATTAATCCTGGGAAAGAGCACAAGGTGCAGGTTTTCACACCATGTGCCAGGGCAGCGTCAGCCCAACCTCACCAGCTAAGAGAAAAACAAACATCTGGGGGTCAGATTTCCCAGAGTGCTCTGCACCCAGCAGTTCCCAGCGGGGCAAGGGAGCAGCTAGTGGGGGAAGAACGGCCTGGCTCTCAACAGGGGCAGGGGTGGGAACTCTTCCCAGATCTCAACAGGAGATGGGGCAATGGGGGAGAATTCTGTCCTGCTCTCACTGGATGCTAACTTCTCTTTGTGTCTATAGAAAAGAAAATACCACCTGGTTTATACAAACGCAAGGCAACAGCACAGATTATGCCCTCCACTGCCCCTGGGGCGCACGTGTACATGCGTACATGTGCACAATGCAACCAACTTAAAGTGGACAGCGTTTAGATGCTCCCAGGGGGATGGTTTTTCAGTCACCTTTGCAACCGGAATTTCCATTTTTCAGAACCTTCTGACTTTTTGAAAACATTTCCATTCTGAATCTGAACCAAAAGCTGAAATTTCAACATTTCTTATTAAACAAAAATTATGAAAAATATCCATTTGGGACCATCAGCATGGTTTGTATGATATTAACATATTAAATATTATAAGCCTATGTAATATTTTAATACAAAAGTCAAAACTGTATTTTCCTGTCAAAAATAATTCATGGAAATCAACAGGTTCCTGTGACACCTTTAGATTTCAATGAAACTGCATTTTTTGACAGCAACCGTTCCATCAGAAAAACACTGACTGCTTCTAGTCACTTTACCCTGTCTCAAGGAACCCATACAGCTCCCAGCGACATCACTGGCCAAACTCCCACTGAGAGCAGGACTGGCCCCTGAGTTTACAGCCCCTTTACCCTCTCTCCCTGTAACCCTTTTCCCAACCCCCACCCAAGCAATTCTTACTCCCTTCCACACTAGTCACACAGCTAGAATTACATTGCAGGCCCCCCACCCCCTGCGGGCTCTGTGGCCTTGGAAGAAGAATAAACACAATAACAACATGCTTTGTGTTATTACATCCAGCATGTAACTTGAGCACCTCACTGGGCACTGAGACACACCTGGGACTGAGTGCAAACATCCCTCTGAGAATAGTTCATTCCCCAAACACTGCAAGTGGGATTGTTACACTGACGGGGGTAATATTATGGTAGCAGCTAGAGGCCCTGACAGAGATCGGGGCAACCAGGCACTGCACAGAGTGAGATGGTTGCTGCCCCAAAGAACTTACAAGCTTCACAGCAAGGCAGGGAAAGGGCAGTAGGGGAAGCAGAAGCAGACAGAGCGGGAGATGATTTGTCCAAGGTCCAGCAGGAAGTCAATGGCAGGCTGGAAATAGAACCCAGGAGTCCTGCTCCCAGTTCACTGTCTGATCAATTGGACCTCGTTGCACAGATAACGTTAAGTGGTACTTGTACACCAGGAGTGCTGCAGATTTCACTTTTGCCCACTTTGCCCAGGGAATAAGCTGAAGTATCCCAAAGGCTGCAGCCCTAAAGGGTCCTACGCCTTGCAGACCAGCTGCAGAGAAGAGAGCTGCTGTAGGCAGCCCCAGACACCCGCAGCCAGTAACAGAGTAACCAAGGGTGCAGAGTGAGAATAACCCTTTGATTTTCACATGTTCCCTTTGCTGTCTAGGATAACGATGCATTTATGTTCAGCGGAGCTGATGTCTCCGACCTGATGGAGAACATCAGCTTCTCCCCTGACTACTACAACGGGAGTGACACCTGCTGCTCTGTGCCACCCTGCACCTCCAAGAGTATCCAGGCCTTTGACAGGGTCTTCCTGCCAGTCCTCTACAGCCTGCTGTTCCCGCTGGGGCTATGCGGGAACTGCATGGTGATGGCTGTGCTACTGCAGTGCAAGAGGTCCCTGGGTGGGACCGACGTTTTCATCCTCAACCTGGCGCTCGCCGATGTACTGCTGGTGGTGACACTCCCCTTCTGGGCAGTGCAGTCCGTGCATGGCTGGGTCTTCAGCACTGGCACCTGCAAGCTGGTCGGCTCCATCTTCAAGATCAATTTCTACTCCAGCATCTTCTTCCTGGTGTGCATCAGCTTCGACCGGTACCTCTCCATTGTCCATGCCGTGCACATGTACAAGAGGAACAAGTCGCATCTGATGGTGGCCAGCTGCCTGGTGGTCTGGGGTGTCTGCATCCTCTTGACCATGCCAGATTTCCTGTACCTGGAAGTCAAGAAGGATTATCGCCTCAACATCACTTTGTGCTCCCACAACTTCTCCATCAACACCTCCCTGCACTGGAAAATGGCCCTGCGCTTCTGCTACCACATGTTGGGCTTCTTCCTGCCCCTGGGAGCCATGCTGTACTGCTACACCTGCATTATCCACACTCTGCTGCGCTCCCACGGCTTCCACAAGCACAAGGCCATGCGGGTCATACTGACAGTGGTGGTCGTTTTCTTCGTGTGCTGGACACCCTACCACCTGGCCCTACTGGAAAACACGCTGATCGACCTGCAGGTGGTGGGGCGGGACTGTGACAGGGAGGCCAGCCTGGACATCACCATGTCTGTCACTGCCAGCCTGGGCTACTTCCACTGCTGCCTCAACCCCCTGCTCTACGCCTTTGTTGGCATCAAGTTCCGCAACAAGTTCCTGGAGCTGCTGGGCCATGTGGGCTGTGTGAGCCGTGAGTTCCTGCGCAGACACGTACAGACACCGAGCCAGCGCAAGGACTCCACCTGGTCGGAGACCACGGAGGCCTCCTACTCAGGGCTCTAGGGGGGAGCTGGGGCTGCAAGGGGTGAACCCCTCCCCAAGGGGGCAGGGAAGGGGAGATGGGGCTGCAAGGGGTGAAATGCTCCCCAAGGGGCAGGGAAGGGGAGACGGGGCTGCAAGGGGGAACCCCTCCCCAAGGGGGCAGGGAAGGGGAGACGGGGCTGCAAGGGGTGAAACGCTCCCCAAGAGGGCAGGGAAGGGGAGACGGGTCGGCAAGGGGTGAAACGCTCCCCAAGGGGCAGGGAAGGGGAGACGGGGCGGCAAGGGGTGAAACGCTCCCCAAGGGGCAGGGAAAGGGAGACGGGGCGGCAAGGGGTGAAACGCTCCCCAAGGGGCAGGGAAGGGGAGACGGGGCGGCAAGGGGTGAAACGCTCCCCAAGGGGGCAGGGAAGGGGAGACAGGGCTGCAAGGGGTGAACCCCTCCCCAAGGGGGAAGGGAAGGGGAGCTGGGGCTGCAAGAGGCGAACCCCTCCCCAAGGGGGCAGGGAAGGGGAGACGGGGCGGCAAGGGGTGAAACGCTCCCCAAGGGGCAGGGAAGGGGAGACAAGCAGTCACTATAATCATAGCCAGACACAGCCAGACACCTGTGGTTACCCAGCCTCCCGTGCAGCTCACCACAAGCAGGAGTGCAGGAGCTGTGAGACTCAGAATGAGCTGGGAAGAAACGGTAGCAGATTTCTGACGGGCTGGTGCGATCGCCGAATCTCTGTGGATCGTAGGTGCAGGTGCCAGAGGTTGTACACGTGGTTTCCGAGCAGGCCATGGGTCCGTCCCTTCCCCTAAGTCAGTTACCAGGTGCCAAGTGCTGAGCCATTTCAGTCAATGCAGTGAGGCTGCATTTTCAGGGGCTTCAGATCATCATAACAAGAGAGTCTGGAGGTTTCCTACTGAGGACATTAGTCTGGCTGGGACAGACGGGGCCAGGTCCTGCAGCAGGGGCAAGCCAATTCTGCAATGTAACAGGTCCGGTACATCCTGGCTGCACGCAGCAAAGGGACTCACTGACCTCCCCAAAAACCAGCACTTGGATCAGAGGCTAGTCCCTGACTCTCAGCCCAGTGTTCACTCCTCCAACACCCTCCCTGCTCTCTGCACCCCTTATGCTTACAACGATAGCCCCATTATTTGTCTGACTGTAGCATCTAGGATTTCTAATCATGGTCGAGGCCCGCATCAAACAAGGCACTGTACAAACACAGAACAAAAACAGTCCCTGCCCCACTGGCCAATGACTTTCCTCTTCCAGTTCAAGTCCTTGCTGAAACAAACACACACCCAGCCCAACATAACCTCCCCCAAACACACACACTCCTCAGAGCCCCACACCTCCCCCAAACACACGCATCTCCTCCAACTCCCACTGCCCCCAATACGCACACCCAAATAACGGTGAGGGGCAATCCCTATGCTGCTTGGTAGCGCAACAGCCCCTGGTGCGTTAGACCCACCCTGTCATAACACCTTCTGCAGCTGTGCACCCCCCACACCCCCTGATCAAGTGTCACTGTGCAGCCTCCCCAGACTGCTCCGCCCCCGGCAATTGCCTCCAGCATTAACAGTTAAGCGAAGCTTTTTTCTGCAAGAATAGTCTGCGTTCCCTAGCCAAACTGAGCGTTATTGAGAGCACACCCTGCACCATTCCCTTCTCTGTCCCTCGTCCCATGGGACAGGGTTACTCTGCACAGGCCCCCAGCAGTACTAAGAGTAGAACCATCAGCTTCTAGCCCAGGCAACAGTGACTTTGCTCCCGGTTCAGACTGTGTTTGTATTTCATTGACAAATGCAAACAGGCTTCAGCCTGTGCTGAGCAAAGGAGCCCCTGCAGGTGACTCCCTCCTGCCCGCCCCTGGGGTGAACAGGGATGATTCTCCAGAGCCGTAACGAGGGCGAGGCGAGGGCGTGCATACCTGAGGGGTGCAGAAGGGTCCTGTGAGGGCGGCAGTCAGGCAGCGTCCGGCAGTATGCCTGTGGGAGGTCCGCCGGTCCTGCAGCTTCGGCGGCAATTTGGCGGTGGGTATGCCGAAGGCGCGGGACCAGCGGATCACCCGCAGAAACACCGCTGAACACTGCCCGACTGCCGTGCTTGGGGCAGCAAAAAACATAGAGCCACCCCTGTTGCCTCGGGTGCCAAAATCCCTAGTTACGGCTCTGTGATTCTCACTGGCTGTTTGCCCAGTCTTAGGAAGGATACCCAATGGGCAGACACAGATGACTCGGGGCTGCCATTCTGTGCAAACTTCTCCAGCTGTGGGGAAAGGATCCAGGAATGGCAAGTGTCAGGGACTCTTCATCTCTCAAGGATATGGGAACACTCCTGGAGAGCATGATGCTGCAATAGCATGAACACAGACACATTAGCAATGTAAGGAGAGCAGTGGGGTGAAGCAGCATAAGAAACTCTGCAGCCACCCAAAGTCCAGCAGGGGTCCCCTCTCCTACCAGGGGCAATCATTTTATATTCTAGTGCTTTGTAGCATTTGCTCCTGCTTGAAAGGTTATTTCATATGACTCTTATGTTGCACTTTCACAGCGGTTTATATTTTCTTATGCATTTTATTCCCAATAAAAAATTAATAACCATTCTCATCTGAGACAGATATTGTTTGTTTTCTGAAACATATTTACCAGCCAACTTGGTTGAGCAATGTAAGGAGCCATGGTCTACAGGTGCTTTCAGGCAGGAAACAGTGAGTTATCCTTTTTCCCACTTAGGGGTTAGTGCAGAGAATGGAGTCTGCATGTTACACCTCGGTGTGCCGCTGGAAGAGAAATAAGAGCTTGCACCTTTACTTTGGCTGGCAGACCTCCCTGCCGTACTGGGTAGGGCCAGGTGTCAGAGTGGCTAAAACACTGGCAACCCCTTGGAGCTGTCTCAGCCCACGCTCCCAGCAGTGCTATCAGGAACAATGTTGAGTTGTGGTATTAATGGGGGGCAACTTTAGCTAAGAAAGTCATAGAGGGAGCAGTGACCCTGAGCTGCAGCTTGTCTCCCCAATTCTTACCCTGCTCAGAAACCAGCACAAACTCTGGCCAGATATTCCTCAAATCCCAAATTGCTACTGAAGAGAGTCAACAAGAGCCAGGATTAGCCCCAGTGTTAACCCCATTATGGCAGGCAGGGATCAGAGACAGGGCCTCCTTTTCTGGGCTACTTTAGTGCCATCTTATGGGCCGCATCAGGCACTGCCGGCCCCCCAGCCATATTATCTATCGTGTCTGCTGGGCGTCTGCAGTGCTCTGCAGAAAGAGGAAACCACTGTCCGCTGCTCCAGAGAGGTTTCAATAGTACATCGGCATGAGCTGCACACGTCAAAGTGCATTACTGACAGGAGTGCCTTGAGACTCAAAACCACAGACAGCCCCAGGGGGAGGAGCCCATCAGGACAGCAGCCGTTTTGGTAGGTAATGGCAGGAACTTTACGGTTTGTTTCAGGTTTTTAATAGAAGTTGTAACAGATTCATTAAAAATGTCAAAATAAACCATGGGCAGCCTGGCTGAGCAGCGCATGCTGGAGCCAACGGCAGGGTCTGTGGGGCAGACAGGGGTCCACGGGCTGTGAGACACAGTGGGGTGAGCGGGGTCTGTAGGCACAGGACCCAGAGGTGGGTATGGGTGGGAGCAAGGTCTGCAAGGCACAAGACCCAGAGGTGGGTATGGGTGGGAGCAAGGTCTGCAAGGCACAGGACCCAGAGGTGGGTATGGGTGGGAGGAAGGTCTGCAAGGCACAAGACCCAGAGGTGGGTATGGGTGGGAGGAAGGTCTGCAAGGCACAGGACCCAGAGGTGGGTATGGGTGGGAGCAAGGTCTGCAAGGCACAGGACCCAGAGGTGGGTATGGGTGGGAGCAAGGTCTGCAAGGCACAAGACCCAGAGGTGGGTATGGGTGGGAGCAAGGTCTGCAAGGCACAAGACCCAGAGGTCGGTATGGGTGGGAGCAAGGTCTGCAAGGCACAGGACCCAGAGGTGGGTATGGGTGGGAGCAAGGTCTGCAAGGCACAAGACCCAGAGGTGGATATGGGTGGGAGCAAGGTCTGCAAGGCACAGGACCCAGAGACGAGCGTCAGGTAGGAAGCAGGGTCCATGGGGCACAGAACACTGAGACAGGTTAGGGGAGGGATCCATATGACATGCTCACCCCATGCTCTGGGTGACCAGTTTGTGATTTCATAGGAGGGTGGCAGTGCAGCCAGCTGGGGGGGCCAAGCTGATGAGACCGGGAGGCGTGTGGGCACCCTCTTCCCCACCACAAAGCTTAGTGCTGCCTCGGTAACATTAACCACATGATCCACGCCCACCACCCCTGGAGTGTGGTATAGGGACCAACAGCAGCCCAGCCCCTGAGCTCCACAGACAGCAGGCTCCTGACAACTTTGTACCTTCCCTGGTGGGCAGGACGGTGGCAGAAAGTGACAAGTGAAGCCAGCGAAGGCGCCAACATGCTCCAGCACACTATCGCTAAACTGTTCACAAGCGACATTTGCCCCGGGGCGGGAAGCATCCTGAAAACTGATGTAACATGGCTCTTGCTAGCATGCATGAGCTAACTAGCTGACCACGCCAGCCGCAACTAGCTGACTGTTCTATAGTTAACTCCCCGCCCATGTGCCTCACATTTCCCCCCGAGAGCGACGGTCACACCGTGACCAGGTCGGCACAAACATTTCCTCTCCCACGGCTTAAACCTGTCAACAAAGGAGTGGGGGGAAGGGAGAGGAGCCGCTTATCACTCCAGTTCTCTTCAGGGGTAAGCTCTGAAACAGGAACTAGTGGGGGGGAAACAGCAGCAAAGAGAGAGAAAAGCCGCTATATCAGCTTGAGGGGAAAGTGAGTGCAGGGCAGAGAAGTGACATCCCACCTAGACTAGGGGCCAGGATTTCACCTACAGGCCAGGGACCTGGTTGCAGCCAGCAGCTCACTGTCCACCTGGGACATGCGCAGCACCTGGACACTACTGGAAGCCTGTCATCACCCAGCAGGCTACACAGGGCATGGAAATCCTCAGGCTGGTGCCTCATCCTAACTCCTACTGAGTTCCCCTAACATAAGGTCCAACCTGGAAAAGACGTATGTACATGAGCAGCGTTCCCAAAGGAATCCATCCTGCCAAACTCACTGCAACTGCCTCATGTGTGAGCAGCATCCTCAATGGGCCATTCCTGTCCAGCCTGCCACCTCCGCAGCAGGGCTCTTCCTACTTAACCTGCCACGTCGCAAATAGGGCCTTCCCACCGATCCGAACAATTCCCCAATGACACATGAGCAGGATCCCCAGTGGGGCCTTCCCACCGATCCCAACAATTCCCCAATGACACATGAGCAGGATCCCCAGTGGGGCCTTCCCACCGATCCCAACATGTCCTCGATGACACATGAGCAGCATCCCCAGTGGGGCCTTCCCACAGATCTCAACATGTCCTTCATGACACATGAGCAGCATCCCCAGTGGGGCCTTTCCAATTCCCCAATGACACATGAGCAGCATCCCCAATGGGGCCTTCCCACTGATCCCAACAATTCCCCAATGACACATGAGCAGCATCCCCAGTGGGGCCTTCCCACCGATCCCAACATGTCCTCGATGACACATGAGCAGCATCCCCAGTGGGGCCTTCCCACAGATCTCAACATGTCCTTCATGACACATGAGCAGCATCCCCAGTGGGGCCTTTCCAATTCCCCAATGACACATGAGCAGCATCCCCAATGGGGCCTTCCCACTGATCCCAACAATTCCCCAATGACACATGAGCAGCATCCCCAGTGGGGCCTTCCCACCGATTCCAACAATTCCCCAATGACACATGAGCAGCATCCCCAGTGGGGCCTTCCCACCGATCCTAACAATTCCCCAATGACACATGAGGAGCATCCCCAATGGGGCCTTCCCTCTGATCCCAACAATTCCCCAATGACACATGAGCAGCATCCCCAATGGGGCCTTCCCACCGATCCCAACATGTCCTCGATGACACATGAGCAGCATCCCCAATGGGGCCTTCCCACAGATCCCAACATGTCCTTGATGACACATGAGCAGCATCCCCAGTGGGGCCTTTCCAATTCCCCAATGACACATGAGCAGCATCCCCAGTGGGGCCTTCCCACAGATCCCAACATGTCCTCGATGACACATGAGCAGCAGCCCCAATGGGACCTGCCCACTGATCCCAACAATTCCCCAATGACACATGAGCAGCATCCCCAATGGGGCCTTCCCACCGATCCCAAC
The DNA here is from genome assembly GCA_033296515.1 of Macrochelys suwanniensis. Taxonomy (NCBI): domain Eukaryota; kingdom Metazoa; phylum Chordata; order Testudines; family Chelydridae; genus Macrochelys; species Macrochelys suwanniensis. The sequence goes on from CM065795.1 coordinate 67,354, forward strand.
AATTCCCCAATGACACATGAGCAGGATCCCCAGTGGGGCCTTCCCTCTGATCCCAACAATTCCCCAATGACACATGAGCAGCATCCCCAGTGGGGCCTTCCCACCGATCCCAACAATTCCCCAATGACACATGAGCAGCATCCCCAGTGGGGCCTTCCCTCTGATCCCAACAATTCCCCAATGACACATGAGCAGCATCCCCAGTGGGGCCTTCCCTCTGATCCCAACAATTCCCCAATGACACATGAGCAGCATCCCCAGTGGGGCCTTCCTACAGATCCCAACATGTCCTCGATGACACATGAGCAGCATCCCCAGTGGGGCCTTCCTACAGATCCCAACATGTCCTCGACAACTTGCCAGCAGCAACCCCAAGGGGGTCTTCTTGCTGAACCCAACACATCCCTAATGGGCTCTTCACACTGAACCTAACACGCCCACTACGATGCGCAAGCAGCGTCCCCAGTGGTTTTCCCGCCAAACCCAGCGATGCATACATGTAGCAATATTCACATGCACAAATCTTTGCAAGCTCTTTGGGGCAGGGACTGTCTCACTCTGTGTCTATGTAGCATCCAGCACAACAGGACTCCGATCCGTGCTGCAGCCTGCACAGCAATCTGCAATGCCCTTCTCCCCAGTCTCAGTGTTTGTACAGTGCCAGGCACAATGTGGGCCCAGTCTCACCTGGGGTTTGTGCAACACCCAGTGCAATTTCCCCTTCCCCCCTCCAATCTCAGCCCAGTGCAGTAGGGGGTCCTCAATTGGTCCTGGGACTCTCGAGGCACTTCCATAACCCAAATTATTAAATCCCAAATCGATCCAGCCCTAGAGCTAAACCCAGTGTTGTGAGTTCAATCCTTGAAGGGGCCATTTAGGGATCTGGGGCAAACATCTGTCAGGGGACAGTACTTGGTCCTGCTAGTGAAGGCAGGGGACTGGACTCGATGACTTTTCAAGGTCCTTCCAGTTCTATGAGATAGGCATCGCTCCATATATTTATCTACCCAGCCTAGCACTGCATTGACCCACAGGGAGGAAAGTGGAGCTGTGCACGGCAAGGATGATGTGCCTTCCATGGGACATGCTGACAAGGACGTGTGCTCAGGGCTGATTGCTTGTAAAACAAAAGCGCGCCACAGTTTCGGAATCAGTGTTGCTGGGTTAGCTGGCATTCAGGCTGGCATTTTGGACAATTAGACTGACACACACTGAGGCAAAGCCAAGCCAGTTCAGTCAATGGTGAGTGATATTACTCTGATGGCTCAGGAATTCCCGCTAGGGACTGTAAGGTCCAGTCTTTCCTTATGTGCCCTAAAGACAGCCATGTGGCCCATCCCTCTAGCTCCACAGCCCTGCAATGGAGGCGTCTGCCCCATTCAGACGAGAAAACAAACTGCTGGCAGCACATCATCAGCAATCACAGCTGCGGCTGCCATTGCTACCAGAGCAGCAGGGCTCCCAGCGTGCATCAAGCTGCACAAAGGGCTGCTTCTTGGGGAGAACAGGTTATGGCCTGTTGTTCAACGCATGCCACCTCCAAGCACAGGCGCCCCAGATCAAATCTTTCCTCCCCCTCCACCTAGTACAGCCTTGCAAATTAAAGCTTTCCTGTCCCCCTCCCCTTCCTCCAAAAATCTTATTCCCCAAGCAGACATCCTACTTCCAGTTTGGTGGAAAAACAGACTCCTTCATTAGAACAGTCATGGGGCAGCCAGGACTCTGGGAATCAACCTCACCCTCATGGACCAGAGATTTAATCATTTACCAGACACACCGACTCTGGTGAAAGTTGTGGGGGACAGAAGGCATTCCCTAAAATCTTTGCAATGGGGGGCTCTACTAGTCTGCACCCAGGCTCATGGTTCTGCCTATCTGTAGTTTCTTTCCCTGGCACAAACAGTTCTTTCATCACCGGAAGCTTTTCTATTAGCTACAAGATTACTTGCTGGACAGTTCTGCTTTTTGCTACAGGTCTCACCTTTAGTTTCAATACATGATCAGGGAGGGTCTGGGCAGCAGCAGAATCAAGTCCATTGGAAACATGGGCCGCACCATATTTTATGATGACGTCACCGAGGTAAGTGTCTTCCAGAGCTCAATTTACTGTCTATAAATTTGTTACAGGCTGCGGGGTCTGTGACAGAATGTACCCTGCGCCCACGCCCTATACACTATTGTAATAATATTTGTACAAGGTATGTCTTGTAAGATATCATTTGAAAACTCATAATTTTCTGGTCAATATTGTCCTGATAAAACGTATGTGGCAACCTTGGATGTGAAGTTATACGATTTCCCTGTATGATGTTATTAACATGTGTTCCAAACTGAGGTTTGTCTCAAATAAAGGAATGTGAGCTGTGCTTAATTTGCATATAAGCAGTAAACAGAGTCGTTAAGCACAAAGGGAGTTCAAACAGGTGGGAAAACCAGCAGGGAACATCCTTACATATGGGCACGCTCTTCTGAATCTCAGCTGAAAATATTTCCATGAGGGGGGCTGACACCCTAAAAATGGGGACAAACACCACAAAACACCTCCTTCTCCCTTTCTCTCTCACTCTCTCTGTCCATCGATTCATTGCACAAGAAGGGACAAAGGAAGAAGCCATTAAACAGGAGAAGGGGTCCTGGTCTAAGAAGTTTGGCCAGTAAGAGTGTTGAGGACATGTGGTGAGAAAAACTCTGCTTTGAATTTAACATAGTTTGTTATGTGCGGTGCCAGTTGCATTTTATCTCTATTTTTCTTGTAACTATTTCTGACTTTTATGCCTCATGACTTGTATTCACTTAGTATCTCTCTCTTTATAGTTAAATAATATTTCTTTTACTGTTTTATCTAATCCCGTGGCTGTAAATTGAAGTGTCTGAAGAACTCTGAAATAATATACTGGCTTAGGATTAGCTTAAAGAAATAACAGACTTAACATACTTGCATTATCCAGGAGAGGGCTGGGCAGTACAGGACCAAGATTTCTAGAGGAAAATCTGGGAGTGAGTTGGGATCTGGTACTATAACCAAGGCTGGTGAGAGCCCAGAGTGGCTGGCTAGCTGCAGCATGCACAGACGTAGCTGGGAGTGACTTGCAGGCTGTTTGTGAGCAGTCCGGGCTGGATGCAGCCAAGCAGTGTAAAGGGCACCCCAGGTCAGAGGGCAGGGGTGACACCGCTTTCATTGGTCTGAATTGTACAGAGTCACTGGGATAGTCAGACGGTGTCATGGGGGCCATGGCCACGGAGGCCAGACTCTGACCGGGGGTGTGTGGGGGGTGTTGTATTAGACACATTTGCCCCAGTGTGATATTTAACCTTTGGGGAATGCTAATTGGGCTGACCAGGAGTTTAGAGGCTGGCTTCCAGAGTACATTCTTCAAACCTGACCCTAGTATGTTTAATAGTAAGTGAAGGCGCGTTCCTGCTGTGCAGTGAATTAGACTGATCATTACTCATTTGAAGCTGATAAAGGCAGCCTTGGGCTTATGGCCCATCACTTACAGCCGGAATGAGAAGGGAACAGATGTGCACTGTGAAGCCAAAATGACTGTGCAAAGCTCCAGAGATGTTTTAAACAGGACAATAACTGAAACACACCGAGTTTTCACATTCAAAGCAGCAGGAACGAAAGGCAGATGTATCCTATAGGGGCCCTACCATAATATCATCAGCATATGCCCCATAGGTAAAACTTTCACCAATACCTGAGTGATTTAGGAACTGAAATGGCATTTTCAAGGGTCTCAAATCCCCACATCTCTTGAAAATGGGATTTAGGAGGCTAAGACACTGGAACTTCTGAAACTTCTACCCATCGTCCATTTCCATTTCTGTGGGTGTGGTCCCGACAGGGCCCATGCAAGGTCTGGGGCCCATTGTGCTGGGGGCTGTACAAGAGTCCCTGCCCCCAGATACTGGGGGCGGCCAAGGGAACAAGGAGACTAGCATGATGTTTGATTACTAATGCTGTCAGTGCCCCCATGCCACAGCCAGGTGCAAATCGTTATTATTCAGTCCACTCTCCAGCATCCTCCTCCCACGGTGAGCACGTGGGAGAAAATAAAAGCTGTCCACAGAGAGCCCCACCCCACATGGCTCAGCACAGTTTGGCAGGCGATGTCACTGGTGTGTCTGTCATTCCCCTCTGTTGGGCCCAAAAATTACCCAGAGCAGATATGCCAACCAAACCACAGTCAGGCCAAGGGATTCTGGGTAGTCTTTGAGCAGAACTACAGAAGGGTATGCACTCTTGCCGACCCCGAGAGAGAGCGGCATTCTAAGCATTCTTGTACCAGGTGTACTAATCTGTAGAAAGTCTTAGTGTTTATACTCCCTGTTCTGTTCCTTGTTAGTTCGGTTATCTCTCCTGTCTCCTGCTGGTCTCTGGTGCAAGCTGACCTACTGATAAGAAAATACTGAGACAGCATGTATTGCTTCAAACAGATATAAATTAGGTATTGCTGTGACGAACTAGGACTGTTGTTAATGTTTTCCCTGAGTACTGTGTGGGTGCCTCGGTTTCCCCTATGCAGTGCTTGAGTATCTAGGTGGTGGGACAAGGGTGCATGATTGTTACAGAGCCCTAGGGCAGGGGCCTGGACACAGAGAATGGCCGACACTCTGTCTCCCGGCAACTGATTGCCTGGGCCCCTTCTCTGCAAAGGTGCGAGCTCAAGGTGTTCGAACAAAGGGATCAGGTGACCTCCTGGCCCGGGAAGGAGACAAAGGGGGAGGCGGGGCTGGACAGTTTCAGTTTGGAGCTGGCTAAGGAAGAGGGAGGAAAGGGCAGACAGGGTCTGGCCTCCCTGGCCCCCCGTTTGGGGCTGTGGGGTGAAATGCAGGGAGCCCTGGGCTGGGGTCTAAGCTCCCTGCCCCCCTGAAGGGCCCGCAGGAGGGGTCCTGGTTGTACTGACAAGCTCTGTTTGGATTGTGTTCCTGGCATCTCTAATAAACCTTCTGTTCTACTGGCTGGCTGAGACTCCCAGTGAATCCCAGGAAGAGGGGTGCAGGCGCTGACTCCCCCACACTCCGTGACAATTGCTTAGATTGATATACATGTATAGTAGAAATTTCTAACTAACCAAAGGGGGGGCGGGTTGCTTAAACGAATTCTATGACGCGACGGAACTATCTATAAAAAACCTACTCTTTGTTAGCATGAGTAGCTGGTTCTCTTCGGAGACGGGCTGCTCTTCTATTGTTGTGTGCACCCTTCAATAAAAGAGCTTGTTATCGGACTTTTGCTGGTGTTGCCTGACTCTTTGCGGTCAGACAACGGACCGCGTGCCGTGTCTGGGTTCGAGTCCCCGACACCTCTAATTCCCCCTTCTGGGTTATGCTGATGTCAGCACAGGCGCCCCTGCCTGGCACGGTCACAAAGGCTACGGATGGCAGGTAAACTGGCGTCTCTCTCGGGCATCCCCTCTAAGCCTCCTCTCTGTCTCTCCCTCCCAGGACTACACCAGCTATCCAGACATCAGCGAGGACACTGCCCCCTGTAGGCCGGATGCAGTTGGCGAGTTTGGACAGTACTTCGTCCCCCCCTTCTTCGCCCTGGTCTTTGTGGTGGGGCTGGCAGGAAATGGGCTGGTGCTGGTGGTGCTGGGGCGGCGACGATGCCCCTGGCACCTGGCCGACCGGTATCTCTTCCAGCTGGCGCTGGCTGACATACTGCTGGTGCTGGGGCTGCCCTTCTGGGCTACGCAGTTTGCCCATGGCTGGGTGTTTGGGGAGGTGCTCTGCAAACTGGTGGGGGCGCTGTCGGCCGTGAACAGCTACAGCAGCATCCTGCTCCTGGCTGGCATCAGCATCGACCGGTATCTGGCCATCGTGCATGCCGTGCAGCTGTACCGGCGCCTGCGAACCCTGCACCTGCACCTGGCCTGCGCCCTCCTCTGGGCCATCTGCCTGGCCCTCTCTGTCCCGGAGCTGCACTTCCGCACCATGCCCTTCCAGCCCCAGGGCCATGCCTCCATCTGCTACCGGGGCTTCAAAGCCCATGAGGCCCAGGCCTGGCGGGTGGGGCTGCACCTCACCTCCTTCGTCCTAGGCTTCCTGTTGCCACTGCTGGTGATGCTCTTCTGCTATGGCCGCATTTTCTGCACACTGCATCGGGCACAGCGGCTGGCCAGGCACCGCTCGCTGCAGCTGGTGCTGCTGCTGCTGGCACTCTTCGTGCTTTGCTGGGCCCCCTTCCACGTCTTCCTGCTGCTGGACAGTCTGCAGCGCCTGGGCTACGTTGGCCGCCACTGCGCCCTGGAGCGGGTGTTGGACTTCGGGCTGCTGGTGACCGAGGGGTTGGGCCTGCTGCACTGCTGCCTCAACCCCCTGGTCTATGCCTTCGCTGGCGTCAAATTCCGCAGGGAGCTCTCCAAGCTGTGCTGGAAGGGCCGGCGCCACAGCCAGAGCTCGAGCCAAAGATGGATCTTCTCCACCCGGGAGCAGAGCCACCACAGAGGGGGAACATCAGTGCACAGCATCCCAGAGGGGGACACAGACCATGGCTACTCAGTCATGCTGTGAGAGTGGCTGGGGACCGTGTGCGCCCTGCTCCAGGCTGGGACAGGGCCTCTCTGCTCAGGATCATACAGATCAGGGGCACCATGGAGGACACCCCATGTACACCCCATGCATTGCACCCAGCCCAGACTCCCATCCCTCCCTCCCCCAGGGACACTAGAACTGGCTCCTGCACAGAGAGACCCTCTCGTCTGTGGTTCCCACCCCCCACCATTCCCTTACAAGAAAGGATGAGGGGTGTTGCAACAGCCCCAGGCCGGTTACAAAATGCCAAGGATGTAACATCCTGCCCTGCTCCACATTTGACTGGGAGAACCTGGGATCTACCCTCTAGGGTTCATCTGTCTGTCTGGGCTCCATGCTGGCAGCCGGGGCCAAGGGCCCAAGCAATAACCAACACCGAACCACCAGCTCCACCTGCAGGGTCCTTGCATGGAGAGCTCTGGAGTCAGCTGCCAAAAGATCTGCCCCTTGGAGAACATGGCTCCTCTCAGCTCAGAGACCAAGCCAGTAAAAGCTCAGCCACTCTAGGTGCGTCAGGTTAAACCACAGGAACTCAGCGTTCAGAAACATCCAGACATGGCCATGCCCTTCCCCAGCGTGCAGCAGCCCCTCTGACCATGCAGCATGATTCCACGCTGCCTGGCTGCAGCGCCCCTGTACAGCACGGGGGCCAGACCTGGGGCTCTGCACAACAGTGCAAAGCTCAACTAGGCTCGCACCCTATTGCACATCCTCCCACACTCAGCAACCCAGTTCCTTCCAGCAGGGGGCAGTGGGACCAGCATGCCCATCCGCAGCCGGCACAGCACAGCAGCAGTGACCATGGGCCATGGCTTGCTCCCAAGCTGAAGATAGACTCGGTTATGCTGGAGACAGTGGTGCTGGAACCATTTTTAGAGTGAGTGTGTGTGTGTGTGTGGGTGGGTGGGGGGGGGGGGGGCTGAAGGCGGAAGCCGTGCATTTGGGTTGTTATCATTACTTCAAGCTAGGGGCAGCAGCAGCACCCCCTCACTCCTCGCTCCAGCACCCATGCCTGGAGCCAGATTTGACCTTCGCAATGGGCCTTTCTGGCTTTCAGAGTCTGCAATCTGAGTTCACTGGAAGCAGAGGGAAGCAGATGTGATGCAGGCTGTGAGGCCCGTGCATGGAGCATCCACAGTAGGGCAACCAGACAGCAAGTGTGAAAAATTGGGACGGGGTGTGTGTGTGTGTGGGGGGGTAATAGGAGTCTATATAACAGAAATCAGAACTGTCCCTGGTCACAGTCAATGCCAGACACAAGGATTGCCTGATCAGCCCTGGCTCCATCCAGCCCAGGACCAACAGCTACTTTGGAGCAAGTACCAGGAAGCTTCCCAACCCCCAGTCCAGCCAAGTAGCACCCGGCTCGCTCCCTGATGCCAGAGGGTTGCAATTACACCAGCGCTGCTGTGAGTAAAGTGAATGAACGTGAAGCCTCAGCTTCCTGTGCTTTGTAATGACAAGCTCGTGCTTCCTGCCTCAGCTCCCACACATAGGACCAGAGAGCAAGTGTGAAAAATCGGGGTAGGGGGTAATAGGTGCCTATATAAGAAAAAGCCCCCAAAATCGGGACTGTCCCTATAAAATCGGGACATCTGGTCACCCTACCCACACACTCCGTGAGTACTCTTATGTTGACTCTGAGCAGTCTGGGGCAGGGACTGCCCTGTCACCACTCAGCCAGGCACCCTGCACAGCAGGGCTGACCCAGGCTTCTCAGCCCTGCAGCAGAGCTCTGCACCCACCAAGGCCTCGTATGAATATATGGGCATCGGGGTAGCTGAAAATCTGGCGAGCTGATTTTCAGTGGCACTCACACTACCTGGGTCCTAGCCACCAGTCTGGAGGGCTTTCCATTTTAATTTAATTTTAAGTGAAGCTTCTTAAACATTTTAAAAACATTATTTACTTTACATACAACAATAGTTTAGTTATATATTAAAGACTTATAGAAAGAGACCTTCTACAAACGTTAAAATGTATTACTGGCACGCAAAACCTTAAATTAGAGTGAATAAATGAAGACTCGGCACACCACTTCTGAAAGGTTGCCGACCCCTGCATTAGATGTATTAATGTATGATTTGACCATATCCTGCCAGCCACCCTTTCTGAAAGCAGAAAGGAATGGCTTAGTGTGCCATTGGTAAAGATGCATTAGCCAGAATCTTGTGTCTGAAGCTGATTTTCAAGGCAGTGACACACCTTTAGGGTCACCACTTTGTTGTAGGTTTAGCATTTTTGAAATAAGTCAGAGAATAGCCCACTTCCACCTTAATTGAATTGGCTCGTTAGCACTGACCCCCCACTTGGTAAGGCAACTCCCATCTTTTCATGTGCTGTGTATTTATACCTGCCTCTGTATTTTCCACTCCATGCATCTGATTAAGTGGTTTTTAGCCCATGAAAGCTTATGCCCTAATAAATTTGTTAGTCTCTAAGGTGCCACAAGTACTCCTTGTTGTTTTTGCTAATACAGATTAACACATTAACACGGGTCAGGGGATGTGCTGGTTGCCGCTTCCCGCAGCCCCCTTTGGCCAGGGACAGCGAACCACGGTCAGTGGGAGCCGCGATCGGCAAGTAAACAAACTGGCCTAGCCCACCAGGGGGCTTACCCTGGAGAGCCACGTGCCGAAGGTTGCCGATGCCTGGGTTAGTGGGCACTGTTTCCTCTAAGCTGTGCACGTGTGCGCGCGCACACAGATCCTAAACCTCGCGCACACGGCGGAACACCGCATGCACAAAAATTTGCACAGAAGCACAACAATTTGCACAGAAGAAATGTTTTGCGCACACAGCCTGTCAAAAATATGCACAGAAGAAATTTTTTCATGGCCTGTCAAAAATTAGAGGGAACATTGTTAGTGGGACAAAGCCTGTGCCCATGGGAAGGGACAGTTCAGCGAGGAAAGCAGGATTGGGCCCAGACAAGCAGGCAGGCAACATATAAAGAGATTGGTAAACAGGTTGGGAGCCCTGAGGGGCATAGTGACGGGAGTAAGGGAAGCAGTAAGTACAGGCAGGGGGATTTCAGATCCCTGGGACAATACTTGGAATGGTAAAATCTGAGGCTATGGCTACATTGGCACTTTACAGCGCTGCAACTTTCTCGCTCAGGGGTGTGAAAAAAATGTCCCCCTGAGCGCAACAAGTTACAGCGCTGTAAAGCGCCAGTGTAAACAGTGCCCCAGCGCTGGGAGCTGTGCGCCCAGCGCTGTAAACTAATCCCCTCATGGAGGTGGAGTACCTGCAGCGCTAGCTCTCCCAGCGCTGGCGCACGACCACACTCACACTTCAAAGTGCTGTCCCACCGCAGCGCTTTGAAGTGCGAGTGTGGTTGCGCGCCAGCGCTGGGAAAGAGCTCTCCCAGAGCTGCAGGTACTCCACCTCCACGAGGGGATTAGTTTACAGCGCTGGGAGCGCGGCTCCCAGTGATGGGGCACTGTTTACACTGGCGCTTTACAGCGCTGTAACTTGTTGCGCTCAGGGGTGTGTTTTTTCACACCCCTGAGCAAGAAAGTTGCAGCGCTGTAAAGTGCAGTGTAGCCATAGCCTTAGTTGATGAAGGTGTCATTTTGGGAGATAAGCAAGTGATTTACGGAGAGAGTGAGAGAAGTTAACTCTGTAGAGGTTGGAGGGAATTAAGCAGCTAAACGTAAAAATGTTAAAAAGGAAAAGTGTTATAGAAAGAGAATTCTTGGTTTCTTTGCAGCCATTCTGAAGGGAAAATGGGCCCTTTTCCAAATGAATGTCTGTAAATAAGCCAGGCAAAGAGACAATCTGATTTAAATAATCTGACTATGAACAATTTAGTCAAATTCGCTAAAAGAACATAAGGGGTTTCTATTGGAACTTACCTGCCCCCAAATGTATACAAATGTAATCTATGTACAGCTGTGTAAAAATTAAAGCAGCGTAAGGGATGTTAAGAAAAAAATGTGTATATAAATATATTGTGTAAATATGTGGAGTGTTTAGGACCTAAACCAACACTCCTGCTTTGTAAAACTCTTGTTTTGTAGGTTTAAGATTAATTGGTTTGGTTTGGTTTTTAAATAATACCACTAAAATCCATTTGAATCTTTCATTCAAAGTTGCAAAACTGAGAAACACTTTTTGCCAGACACAGGTAACTAGTGTTGTTTGGCTTTGGTATTTAGCATTTAACCCTTAAGGTACCCTAATGCTTTATAAGTCCAATATCTTTTTAAAGACCAAAGCCGTGGCTGCAGTAGGGCAGTCAAAACTAGGAGAATGGGAAGAGATTCCGGATTTGGTTTTGGTGGCAAAATAGCAGATAAGAGCTGTAGTAAAAGAATAAGACATTTTAAAAAAAAGACAGTGCCCCATACGGAGCCTTAAGGCGGCTCTAATCAAACTGTCACTTTGATAAGGGTACATAAAAACTCTGTGAGCACAAAATAAAGTTACTTCTTATGTAAAAATTGATATGGCTAATGTTATAGAAGTTAAACTATGGAAGCAATGTGCATTTTCCCCAGAACATGTGCAATGTATATTGTAGAAGGGGTAAAAGAAATGCGAAAACATACCATACTACTTAATTAAAATCCTATTAGGGATTCAAAGGGAGCCACAATAGGTTGTGTTTTCTTTTTCAAATCTCTGGGTGTTTTGAAAGCAGAAGTTAAAAGTGGAAAGAAATCAAAACTCTGGTGGAAATTGATTGTGTCCCTTTTAAAACAGAGTCTCTGAGCTGCTGATGTCTTTTGATCGAAAAGCAAGCCAGAAAGCCTCTGTGTTAATGCAAATTACCTAACTGATAGAGGAAGAAAAGAACTGACCATAAATGGCAGCACAAAGGAGTCAAACCAAAGAATAAGAGAGGGACAGGTTAACCCTAAGTAGAAAAAATATACTTTTTTGTGTGTGTATGAAGTGCTGAAATCTGAAGACAGGTTGTGACGAACTAGGACTGTTGTTAAGGTTTCCCTGAGTACTGTGTGGGTGCCTCAGTTTCCCCTATGCAGTGCTTGAGTATCTAGGTGGTGGGACGATGGTGCATGATTGTTACAAAGCCCTAGAAGGCAGGGGTGGGCAGAGGCCTGGACACAAAGAATGGCCCTGTCTCCTGGCAACAGATGGCCCGGCCCCTTCCCTGCAAAGGTAAAAGATGAAGGTGTTGAAACAAAGGAATCAGGTGACCTCCTGGCCCGGGAAGAAAACAAAGGGGGAGGAGGGGCTGAAGAGTTTCAGTTTAAAACTGGCTGGAGAGAAGCGGGGAGAGGCAGACAGGGTCTGGCCTCCCTGCCTCCATTTGGAGCTGTGGGGTAAAATGCAGGGAGCCCCAAGCTGGGGTCTAAGCTCCCTGCCCCCCGGAAGAACCCGACTGAGGGGTCCTGAATGTACTAACAAGCTCTGGTTGGACTGTGTTCCTGGCATCTCTAATAAACCTTCTGTTCTACTGGCTGGCTAAGACTCCCAGTAAATCCGGGAAAGAGGGGTGCAGGGCCGGACTCCCCCACACTCCGTGACACAGGTACAAAAGGAATCTGCTTATATACATGACACCACTACCTCTTAATTCACCAAAACCCCAAGGATATAATTAAATTAAAAAGCCTATGCAAAAAATTTCAAGAGAACATTGAACACACTGCACTCAAAAACAAATTGTCTAAATAAAAAACATGGTATAACAAGATACTTTTAATAGATTTGATGTTAATATTAAACACTGGGATAAACTTAATGTTAATAAGTACCCCTGTAACAATGTATAGTGTGTATGGTTTTGGGGAAAAAACTTTAAGGTCATATGGTAATGATGCTTCTCAGCTATTACCTGTGAATAAACTTAAAGCTTCACACAGCAGAAAAAAAACATTACAAACCTGGTCTGCTGTATAAAAGGGGGAACTGAGGCACAAACTCAAACACTAATGGAAAAAGCTTTGGCACTAATTCAGGAAACGGGGTTCAAAGTAGCCTTAGACAAAGCTCAGTTGGTGCTACTTCAGGTTACATACCTGGGCATAGTCGACAAGAAGGGAGACAGGTAGATAGATCAGAGGAAGGTAAGGGCACTGGTACAAATTCCAGCCTCTATCAACACCCACTCTTTAAAAGTAATGCTAGGAGGATTCAATTTTCTTAGACCACACATTTATAAATATGCTGAAATAACTCACCCATTGTGGAAACTGCTAAAGAAAAAGATAGAATGGGAAGGGGGAAAGGGGCAGGACTTCGCTTTAACCCTGTTAAACAGAAGCTCTCACAGCTCCAGCCCTGCGTTTCCCTGATGAATCTCTGCCTTTTGTTATTCATTTGGAGGCCAATAACATGGCCTTGGCTGCCACACTATTACAAAATAATTAAGAGGAAAAGCTAGTGCCAGTAGCCTATGAATCCAGGAAATTACAAGGAGCAGAAATAAATGTTGATCCCTGTGAACGTGTGTCTAGCAGTCATCTGGGCAGTATAATCTTTTGAGCCACTCACAGGAACAGCCCTTATTGCTATCCAAAGCACCCACACTCCTCTCAAGTACATTTTCTCAGGGAGACTGATGGGAGGGAAAGTCTCAAACGCGCGAATGGCTCAATGGACGCTTATTTTAGTTAACAGAGGGGTGACGACAGAAACCGTGTCCAAGCCAGACATGCTAACACATGCCCTAACTGAAAAAGGAAACCGACATGAATGTCCAGAGGTCACTCTGGAGCAAAGAATTGCCTTGGTAGAGGCACCCCCACTGGAAGAATTAGATACCGTGGGTCAAAAAAAGCAAGTCTGGTTTACTGACAGGAGTGCAATGGTAGTAACAGGGAAAAGATGTGTAAAATACGCTGCCATTAACTTAGAAGAGGAAGTCATTCAGGGACATTTGGACCATGAATCAACTCAGCATGCCGAGCTCCATGCAATTTATCAGGTTTTAAAGCAATATGAAAATTCCCCACGGCCCGTGTATATTTATGCTGACAGTGAGTGATTTTTGTGTGAAGGGGATACAGTTTTGGATACATGATTGGTATAGGAACAGGTGAAAAGCAGAAGAGGAAAGGATATTGCATATTTCAGAAGAATGGAAATGGATTTACCAGTGGGTAACAAAGAACCCTAAACAGTTAAAGGTGCAACATGTAAAGGCACACAGTAAAGAAACGGGTATGGAGGCCACCTGGAATAACTGGGTAAATACAATAGCCTGACACCATGACATACAGGGCCGGTTCCAGGCACCAGCCGACCAAGCACGTGCTTGGGGCGGCACCTTCTAAGGGGCGGCCAATCTTGGGGCAGCGCTCAGGGGTTTTTGTTTTTTTTTACTTCGGCGGGGTGGTGCTGGGGTGTGGGGTTGTTTCGGCGGGGCGGCTCTTGGTTTTTTTGTTTTTTGGGGTTTTTTTTTGCTTGGGGCAGCAAAAAGTTAAAGCCGGCCCTGATGACATAGCAGTTGTAACCTGAGGTCAGAAAAGGAACGTCTGTGCTGACACATCTGAGCCAACAGATGGCACTACAAACCGCCCTAACCGAGTTCCAGGAAAAATAGAAAGACAGGAGTTACTTAATGTAGCCCATCAGTTTATACATGAAGGAGTGGAAGGGACTTTAAGAAGCAAGTAGCAGAATGGGAGTGTAGGGAGGATGATGTTAAAACATGGGTGTGAAACTGTGTGCGATGCGCTCGGGACAAGGCTCGTCCTCCACACTGGCAACCCATGATGCACCAACGAAAGCTTGGGCCATGGCACAGGGTTCAAATTGATTTTATTGATAAATTGTCAAGGAGTAAGGAAGGATTCCAGTATTTATTGGTGATCATTGATTTATTTTCAGGATGGATAGAGGCATTTCCTACTAAAGATAATAGCACCAGGGTAGTGGCCAAAAAGTTTTTTAACGCAGTAGTATGTAGATATGGCACCCCTGAAATAATAGAGTCTGACAATGGGGGAGCCTTTGTAGGAGAAATTTTTACAACAATGATACAACCCTTAGGAATAAAACAAAAGCTCTATATACCATACCGGCCTCAGTCCTCAGGCCAAGTAGAGCGCATGAACCGCACTATTAAGGGAAAAAAAACGAGGAGTACTTGTGGCACCTTAGAGTCTAAGGTGCCACAAGTACTCCTCGTTCTTTTTGTGGATACAGACTAACACGGCAACTACTCTGAAACTATTAAGGAAGCACTCCTGAAGGTAGTAAATCACACAGGGAAAGACTGGCTGGATAAACTGCCTCTGATTTTGGCTGCCATCCGCAGCAGTAATAGACTAAGGATAAAAATTCAACCCTTCCAAATTCTGTTTGGACATCCAATGCACCTAATAATTGATCTTAGTTACCTGGTACAAGGTCAAAAAGAGAGCTCTAATATAACCCAGCATGATTATTTTCAATGGCTCAAACAGTTACAGAAGATAAAACCACCCTCCAGTATAGGGTTAATCAGGGCATCGAACACATGAACAACAACATTCAGAAACAAAGACTCACAAAGGCAGCCCTGTGGGAAACAGGGGACCAAGTCATGTACCTTAAAATGGGAAAAAGGGACCACTCACTGGAATCAAAGTGGATAGGCCCGTGCTCCATGGTGGACCGCCTGGTACACTGCATTGAAAAAGATGGAGAACTGAAGTGGGCACATGTTTCACAAACTAAACTGTTTACATAAATAATGATGTTTGGATTCTTTGCTTAAAAGGACATCGGAACCTGAGCACGAGGCGCTGCTTAACCACCACCATTTTAATCCACAGAGATTGAGACTCCCGTGTAAGGTCTGACTTTACCTGCTTCTGGGAACTTTCAGTGCCCAGATCATTAGAGCGATCATGGGAGAAGATGCAGCACTCCTCATAACCCAATAGTTAAGGAATAATTCACTCCCTGCCAACCAATCATGGATTCCTACCCAGTAATCCTCATGGAATGGTATGATAAAAATACTAGCCAACTCTTAAAACCCTTAGGAAATACGAATATGTATGCCTGGGAAAGGGAAGTGGGACTTAAAGTTCACCTTATAAACACCACAGGAATGCCAAACCACTGGGAAATAGGGATTAGAATAGAAGGTCCCTATGGGGATACCATCTGGAGTTCCAGCTACCCACAATTACCATATCAGTGGGATGAGATTGTTAAGACAGGGACAATGCTAACAGTTATTGTGGGATACTGTCCAATACCCCATAGTGAATTGAACCTATGATCCCTGGACACATGCACCAGAACCTAGACCAGAGACTATGCATTCGAACGAAGTACCCCAATTAAGATAAAGAAACCAAAATTGTTTGTGACTCAAAGTGATCCAGTAAAAGTCTTGTTAAATCCACTATTAGTAAAAATTAAAATTGGTATGGATTGGACTCAGTTAAATGTAGGATGACCAGACAGCAAGTGTGAAAAATCGGGATGGGGGTGGGGGGTAATAAGAGCCTATATAAGAAAAAGACCCCAAAATCAGGACTGTTCCTATAAAATCAGGACATCTGGACACCCTAGTTAAATGTGTCTAAATTGGAATACAAATGTTCACCCTACTCCCTTCCTATTAAAACGGCCTGAATAAAAACACATCAACACTCCAATGGCTGAGCAAAATGAGATGTAGCAGACACCACATTAGGAGGAGTTGGATTTGGAGCAGGAATTATGAACACTGTAGACTGGAGGTAATTAAAAATAAGTTAAGTTTCTTGTCACAACTGCAAGATAGTCTCATTCACAAGCAGGCAGATAATACCGTGGATTTGATACAAATAGGTCTGGGAAACCTAAAAGCAACATGGAATATGTGGTGGTGGCTCAGGCTGAACACCACCTCTTGGCTGCTGTATGGTCCTGCTTTGAGCAGGGGGTTGGACTAGATGACCTCCTGAGGTCCCTTCTAACCCTGAGATTCTGTGATTCTATGATTCTATGATTAAACAAGTAGAATTAGGGAATAAAACTGCCTTGGCCATAGGATGTACTGAGACGCAAATTCTTAGTTTAGCATCACTTGAACACAAAATGTTTTGGGTAATATCTGGGAATGTTCAGGTATTAACGCATCTTTTAAAACAACGGAAGAGGTCCTTGTTTGACACCAACAAATATAAATGAATGCAATATCTTTCCAGCATGTTTAAGCCTGATTTGTTATTAGTGAAATTATTGTTAAAATTGCTCACCGACAGTCTGTGGAGACAGAAATATGGAAAGTGAGCCCGTTCCCAAAATTGACCGTGCGATCCTTTTGGCTACCCCGGGTTATGGGTTAGTGGGCTGGGAAAGAGGAGAAATTATTGGACACCTGAGGGTGATCGGAATGGAGCCCTCAGAAATAGGTGTGCTTGTCCTTACCTGTCACCACAGAACCATGCAGCAAGGACACATCATTGGGAACACGTGTATGGGACGAACTAGAAAATATTAGGGGTGTTTTGTGCAACGGACAATGTGTATGTGTTACATCCTGGGAAACAGTATTTTGGGAGGATGCAAGTATTAGCCAACCCCCAGTGGATGAATGTAGATGTAATGCCCGTGTATTATATACTAGCAATCACATGTACTATTTACCAAAGATAAAAGAAGCACAGAGCACTATAACCGTTACTCCGGTGAATTTCTCTGTTACCCTTGGCCTGGATTGGCACGATCTAACTGATCACTTGTTGTCAGAAACAAAGGTAACTCAGTTTTGACAACGGACACAGAGAAATATAGGGAAGTGTCTCATTCAAATATTACATGCAAATGGAGACATGCTAAAAATTGCTAGGTCTGAAAAAGAACTGACAGCCTATCACTGGCACAACATTTTTACAGGCTGGTCCCTGACCTCTAAGGGCATACTGTCTATTATATTTCACCCATTACTAGTTGTGTTAATATTGTCCTGTGTTTGCTTACTATGAATGTGTTGTATGTGCTGTTGGACAAAAATAATGTTTGTTAAATTACAACTACAAGCTCAAATTGTTCCTCAGTATATTGGTGTGAAATAATTGTATAAAATATGACCCACTCAAGAATTGTTCTTGAGGGGTCAAAAGGGGGACATGTAGTAGTAGGATTTTGTGTTTGTATTTTGTATGATTTAGAATGAAGGATAAAGAATAATGAGGTAATAATGTAGCGTGTATTAAATGTATTGATGTATGATTTGACCATATCCTGCCAGCCACTCTTTTTGAATAGCAGAAAGGAATGGCCTAATGTGCCATTGGTAGAGATCCATCAGCCAGAATTTCTTTGTTTCTGGACTGATTTCAAGACAGTGACAGACCTTTAGGGTCACCACTTTGTTGTAGGTTTAGCATTTTAAAATAAGTAAACGAATGCCATGATTGTTTTCTTTTGCATTGCAACTTGATGTTCCTGTTCAAAATGCTCTGTGTAAATCAATTCTTTTTTATGTGTGAATGAGGAATGTGTGTTTTAAGCTTAAGAGATAAGTGTGAAGGCCATCGCTGAACCAGATGTACTAGGGAGGAACTGAGGACGGAGGTAAAGGCGCCAGGAGGCTGCAACATGCCCCTATTGAAATGTCAGAGGAGGGCAGATTGATGACTCTAAAGATGAGACAGGCACCTATCAATGGGGACAAGATAGCTGTGATCAAAACCAGCATGGGGTAACTTCCTGAGAGACTTGAGGAAAAAACAAAATAAAGAATGAGAAGGACAATTTAAGAAAACAAGCACTCATCAAACTACAATTGACTACAGCATGACGGTGCAAAACTCATTGGTCCCAATGAAGGAAAATCACTATATAAACAGGGTGCCTTGCCATGAAACTTTGGGTTCATCCTGCCAAGACTTCCCTGGAGCATCGTGTTGCGACCAACGGAACCTGTGATCAACCTAGCTGGCCACTAGATTGATCCAGACTCTGAACTGGTAGCTACGACATCGACTGGTGGGAGTGAGTGAGTGTGATTGAAAGCATATGCTAATTGTTGTATCTCCAATAAACGCGACGTATTGCCTTTTCCCCTGAAAAAAAATCCAGTGTGCTTCTTATAAGCATAACACCTATCCCCCCACTCATCTCCCAACCCCCAATCCCTTCTAACCAACCTACCTATCCCCCCATATTCCCAAACCCCCACATCCCTTCTCACCAGTCTACCTATCTCCCGCCTCATCACCTCTAATTCACCCATCCCTTCCCCACAACCTACCTATCTCCCCTTAGCTCCCAACCCCCATCCCTTCACACCAACCTATCTATCCCCACTCCCCATCTCTTCCTACCCATCTACCTATCCCTTCCTCATCACCTCCAATCCCCCCATCCTTTCCCACCAACCTACCTATCTCGCTTCCTCATCCCTCCACCCCCATCCCTTCCAATCAACATATCTATCCCCCAACTCCCATCCCTTCCCACCAATCTACCTATCCCTCCTCATTGCCCCATCCCTTAGCACAAATCTACCTATCCCCCTCCTCATCCCCGATCCCTTCCCACAAATCTACCTATCCCTCCTCCTCATCCTCCCAATCCCCCCATCCCGTCCCACCCATCTATCTATCCCCCATCCCCCCACCCCATCCCACCAATCTACCTATCCCCCTCCTCATCCCCCCATCCCACCAATCTATCTATCCCCCTCCTCATCTCCCCATCCCTTCCCACCAACCTACCTATCCCCCCTCCTGCTCCCCACCAATCTTCCCATCCCTCTCCTCAGACATCATGACCACCTCTCTTCCTAGACACACACGCCTCCAACCCAAGCCCCCCTTCACACACATGCAGCTCCTCCATCCCACCCATCCACCCAAATCCCCTCTTCCATACCTCCACACACACATGGAGTCAGACGCAGAGACAGTGCTGGGGAGGGGGACTAGGGAAGTCTGTCGCTCCACACTCAGCAGGGACAAGTGGCCCCTTGCCAGCACATCCTGCTCTCAGTGCAGTCCAGCTCCTGTCTCCTAGCCCTTGAGGAGGAGGGGCACAGACTGATAGCCTGCCCCTCATCGTCAATAGCACCACCAGTTAAACACTAGGAAAGCTGGACTGTAATTCACTGCTGGGACAGCTCTGCCCATGGCAGCAGGAGAGTACAACAGGCTCAGGTTACTACTGTACCATGGGCATGGCTGACTTTCCCAGCCTGGGGTCGGGGCCCCATCACACCCCTTGCTGTACACACAAGAGACAGACCCTGGCCCAGAGCTCACAGTCTAAGCAGCCACCAATAAGGAGATTCCTCTGCTCCATAGCCCTGTCTGTACTAGAGAAGAGCCAAGGTCCCCAACGGCCCAGTGCAGGCATGACCTTGGCAAGACCTCCTATAGGAAGGGAGCCATGAGGCAACTGCCGTTCTCACAACTTCCTCCAGGTACACACTGCATTCCCCTCTCAAAGTTTACTGGGATTTGCCAGGACAGGGGGCTTAACAGTGATCTCTCACAGCCAATGGCATGGGGTCTTCAGCAACCACAGAATCAATGGCCAGGGTAACATGTCCCAGCCCGAAAATGGTACCTCCAGCAGCACAGTGCCCCCCATTGCCACACTGGAGTATTGGTGCCCGCACTGACTGCGAGGGGAGAGTGCCCCCATTCACATCCCCACCTTGCTCTGCGCAATACAATGCCCCCTAGTGCCATGACGGGGTACTGTAGCCAGCACTGACTGAGTGGGGAGAGCACCCCCTAATAGACCCCAACTCACTGACTGTAGCACGACAACCCCAACACTGAACTTGGGCATTGACTGCAAGGGAAGAGCATCTCTACTGAGCTCCCATCCCACTCCCTGTAGCAAGCTGAGTTTTTACTAAGGCCAACTGTTAGGAAAGGTATCCAGAAGCCCAGACACCTGCCATTGGACCACTACTATGGTGCATATTGAGGTGTCTAGTATTAGAAAAATAAATCTGGCTAAGAATCAGAAATAAACAAGTCAGTCACACTTTAGCACATGATTCATTGCCTTGTCAGTGGCTCATGTGAAAGCCGCATCTGCTGCCCACCTGGAGAAACCCCCAGCAAGCAGATTAGTAATAAACTTTCCATAACAGCTCCCCTATAAATACCTGAGGGCTGGGGCTTGTTCTGTCCTGTCCAACAGCCTGGAGAGAAGTATGACAATGTGGCTCGTGCTGGCGTTGCTTGCGGTGGCAGGTAATTATGTTGTATGCAGCCAGGCTCGCTTGTGGAGCTCAGTAGTGACGAGGGGCCAGGACATAGCTGCAATATCAGAGTGAAATTAAACAGGCTTCAGCTAAGGGTTAGAATGAAACAAAGTGTAATTTCTGCAGGAGCTAGTGCATTAGTAATTGAGCAGCTGAAACCTTTGGGTTCACCTGGGCCTCACTGCGTACATGCTCTGCATTAGGGATGGAAGAAGGGCCAGGTCCTCTGCTGTATCCTGCCTCTGCCCAGCAGGAGTGGAGACATGGGTTGACTAATATATATGCTGGGCTAGTGTTTATATATCTCCTATATACCAGTAAATATTAAGCACATAAGAGTAATATAACAGTAGTTGCATAGCCTACAGTGGCCTATGCTTGTTATAGAACCCTGCTCACTTATGCTAAGTGCCCCATAACCCCTTGCATTTACTAAAGAAAGTTTTGGCTTAAGCAAATAGGGAAGCTGTCAAGCCCAGGACAGTTGACAGCTTTACCATAGCACCAGAGAGGGAGTTGCTCTTACAGGCCTATACTGGAATGTCCCTAAGGAAAAGGACAAGACATGATCGTTCTACCCTCGTTCAGACCCAGGAGGTGCCTTCATACCCTTTGGTCCCTGGAATGCAAGTCTTCAGAACAAAGAGATAAGGGTAGGACATGGTACCTGGAAAACAAGGTAGAAAGCTGATTAGTTAAATCTAGCTTCAGATGACACACACAATACCTTGTACTTGTAAACAGGCAGGGTATAAAAAGATGGCTTTAGGGGCGTAACTTTGTGAGCACCCCTTCCGTGTCAGGTGAACGTAACAACGCTGAATGAGACGGCTTCCTGGAGACTGGTATCGTATAGAAGCTTTTCCCCGTACTATCTTATTATTGGCTTTCAGCAATAAATCTCACTGATCCTGGTTATTTGGTCACTTGAATCTACCTCAGAACAAACCGAAGTGTAGTAAAGCAACTGCCTATGCAATTTAACAATCCATGCAGATAAATGGGAACAGAGCAGTGGCCCATTGCCACACAGGAGAGAGCCCTGTCTATCTAACAGTGGTATTTAAAATGACTATTACCAAAATAAGGCCCCTAATCCAGCAACGTATAGTGCTCAAATCCAAGGGGCTGACTCACCCGAGTAAGGTCATATGTATGCATGAATGTTTGCAGGATTGGGGCCTAAACAATGAATCCCACAAGTCAAATGAGCAAGACTCGCACGTGCTCAGTCTGCACCACCTTGCTAGTGCTCACATGAGTTTAATG
The DNA here is from genome assembly GCA_033296515.1 of Macrochelys suwanniensis. Lineage (NCBI taxonomy): Eukaryota > Metazoa > Chordata > Testudines > Chelydridae > Macrochelys > Macrochelys suwanniensis. Next base: position 89,288 of record CM065795.1, read on the forward strand.
CTCCTGACAACAGACACATTCCCTCCCCCTGCAGATTGTAAACAAGGCCCTTTATCTCTCCAAATGACATTGGAGGGTCATTTTCAATGTCTAAAATGCTCCCATGTCACTGATCAAGGCAGAGACTGGTGTATGGGATTTATTCACCTTCTGCATTTTGCTCGTCTCAGACAAGTGGAACAAGGTTCAGCAGTTTCATTTCCTGGCTTCCATCCGCGTGAGTCAAGGCTCTTGTGGTGCGTTTCCAACACAGCAAGAAAATGTAAAAAACCCAAGGAGAGACAGCAGCAGTCCCCGATTCCACAGTCCGACCCATATGGATAGCACTAGCCCACTGGAGTCCCACTGAGAGAACATCTGTGTGGATCCCACTGTAGGAGTGGGCTCGTGGTCCCATTAAAGCAACACTCCTGGTTTTAGGTTCTCTAAAGTCCTCCACTTACAAAATCGACACCTGAAGGATTCGACACACTAACAGCATCCACCCTGGTCACTGCCAGGGCCCACCACCAGCTCTTCAGACCCAAAGGGGGGACAGGAACAAGAGTCCAGAGCTTTCCCCGCCCCAGTGCATGTATTGCCGCTTCATTACAGATGTCACCCATGTAATCCAGTGAACTCTTTCTCCTCACAGCTGCTGCACCACAAGGAGTAGACAGGATTGTCGGGGGATACGAGTGCAGCCCCCATTCACAGCCCTGGCAGGTCTCCCTTAATGTCGGGTACCATTTCTGTGGCGGATCCCTCATCACGGACCAGTGGGTGGTGTCAGCTGCCCACTGCTGGTACTAGTAAGTGAAGAACTCAGCGTCCGTGTGCGTGTCACTGCGTCTTTATTGCAGCACTGGGGGGTGGGAGCAGGCTGAGATTAGAGGGGCTGGTGGGGCCTGTCCAGAGGGGCTCTGAGCCACCGTTCGTTTCCCAGCCCCGACTCCATGCAGGTGATCCTGGGAGACCACAACATCCAGGTCTTTGAACACACCGAGCATCTGATGCGCATTGAGACCATCGTGTGGCACCCCAGCTATGACTACCAGACACTGGACCATGACATCATGCTCATCAAGCTGGCCCACCCCGTCCAGCCCGACGCCTACGTCCAGCCCGTTCCCCTGCCGACCGCCTGCCCAGCTGCCGGCACTTCCTGTGTGGTGTCAGGATGGGGCAACATCCTCAGTGATGGTGGTGAGTTTAGCCCTCTCTCTGTCTCAGGAGCTCCCAGGCTGCTCAGCACCATCATCTGCTGATGACACGGCCCACAGTGTGCCAGGCATTTGTGGACGTCCCTGCCCAGAGAACTCCTAGTCCAAGCATAGACACAGAGAGGCAGGGTTGAGGGGGAGGGACAGCAAACAGGGATTTTATACAAGTGGGGCACCCCGACCTGGCCTGCCAAACCCCACTGGAGCCCCCTTCCACAACCCTAGTGATGAGCTCTGAGCCCATCTCTGTGCACCCTCTGCCCTGTGAGGACACTGCCCAGATCTGGCCAGCTGGCACAGCCCAGAGGTTAGTGTCCACTGAGGCTGGCTGAGAACTGGTGCCTGAAATGGCGACAGGCGCATGGAGTTAGCACAAGGCACTTGTTCACATCCCTGAGAAAACAAAGACCGGACAAAAGGCGATGGGTATTGCCAACAATAACTAAACCATCCTCATATGTGCCCCTTCCCCACTCCACAGGGAGCCCAACCCCATTTTATAGAGGGGGAACTAAGCCAACCCCATTTTATAGAGGGGGAACCTCCAGAGCTGTGGACAGAGCCCAGGAGTCCTGACTCCCCCACCCCACACACACCCTGCTCTAACCCATTAAACCCTATTCCTCTTTCAGAGCCAGGATAGGACCCAGGAGTCCTGGTTCCCGGCCCCCACAACTCTAATCCACTAGACCCCACGTCCCTCCCAGAGCCAGGGAGAGAACCCAGGAGTCCTGACTCCCACGCCCACCCTGCTCTAACCCACTAGCCCCTACTCCCCTCCCAGAACCAGGGAGAGAATCCAGGTGCGCTCATGCTCACTGTCACACTCAGAGTATTCTGCCTCCCTGGCTAGTGTTCAGGATAGTGATTTTATCCCTCCAGGGTGCAGCTTGGGAAGGAGGAGAATGCCTGGTGCTAACAATTCCCCTCTGCCTTTCAGTGTTCAGCCCCTACAACCTGCAGTGCGTCAACATCCCCATCCTCAGCAACGCGGAGTGCGAGGGCTCCTACCCTGGGATGATCACCAGCACCATGCTGTGTGCTGGCTACCTGGAGGGAGGCAAGGATGCATGCCAGGTGAGGGCTAATGGCCACAGCCCTGTCAGGCTGTTAGAGAGACTCTAGCCCTCCTGCCAGCAAACAGGGGGAAGGACCTGGGGAATGCCTGCAGTATAAGGGACTGGGGAGGTGCGGTGACTTTAACCACCCGTTAATTTGCTGGTATCTCCTTCTTCTCCTCAACTTACACACAGGGAGACTCTGGTGGTCCACTGGTCTGCAACGGGGAGCTGCAGGGCATTGTGTCCTGGGGGGTCGGCTGTGCCCAGAAGGACCAACCTGGTGTCTACACCAAAGTCTGTTCTCTGCTGCCCTGGATCGAGAGCACCATGGCTGCTAACTAGTTCAGACAGAATGCTTCACGTCTGGGAACACGTACACTCTCACTGCTCCACTGGACCCAGACGAGGGGAAGAGGGAAGCCATCTCAGTGAAGGTTGGTGCAATACCACTGTACCAGAGCGAGTGCAAGAGATGGTAATAAATCCAGCTGACCCCACAAGTTATCCCTGTTTGTGATGTGCTCTGGGTCCTGACAATTACAGGCTCAGCTAATCAATGTTCTCTCTAATTTTTGACAAGCCGTGTGCACAAAAAATTTCTTCTATGCAAATTGTTGTGCTTCTGTGTAAATTTTTGTGCGTGCGGTGTTTCGCTGTGTGCGCCGGGTTTAGGATCTGTGCGCGCGCGCACACGCGCACAGCTCAGAGGGAACAGTGCAGCTAATTAATAATCATTAACATAGCAACTAGCCGTTTTAAGGCCAGAAGAGACCTAGTCCGATCCCCGGAACAGCATGAGCCAGAGAATCTCCCCCAGAGACTCCTGCACTATAGGGAAATGTTCTGCCCTCTTTGTGCCCCCTTTTTATTCAGTGCTTCTCAGACAGTCCCCGAACCTGCAATCAGATCCAAATGCACAGAGGGTCACCAGGGCCTGACCACGCAGATCCCGCTGTACACTCCGTGTCACGCAGTCACATCAGTATCTCACCCAGCGCCACATGTTTGCACCTTCTGTGTTAAAAGGGTGCCGGGGCTGGGTGCTAGGCGCCGACCGCCCCCACAGGCACTGCACTCACATACCCTGACAGCAGGTGAGGAAGAGAGTCAAGTTCCTCTCTGCCAGCCCCCATCTGAGTAGTAAGGCTTTCGAGCCAGATTGTGGAAACACAGGAGTGGCGCATAGTGGGGTAGGGGTGTTCCTCATTCACTGCTCACACTCCCTACAAAAGGATGGAAATCATTTTGGCAAATGGCAAATTATCCAATGCTAAAAGCGCCGGGAGCTTGCAGGGGCAGGTGAGTAACTCCATTGACTACGATGGGTTTGACTCACATGAGTAATGTTACATGCCTGCAGGTGCACAGGGTCGAAGCCCTTTCAGGACACAGGTTCACCGGGTCTCTTACTGGTGTTAAATGGGGACGTTCCAAGCCTGGGCCAGGAAAGCAAACACCAGAGAGAGATGATTGCTAAACTCTACCGGATATGCAGCAAACGCATGAAACTCACTGAGGTGCTCAGACCTCCCCCACATCCCCAGTTCTGCTATGTAGACACAGGCTAGTGCAGTGGTTCTCAACCTATTTACCATTGTGGGCTGCATCCAAAATTACCTGTGTGGCCCTGAGGATGTCACAATGGCCACAGCTGTGTGCTGATTGGGTGGAACAACAATTCACAGCCAAAGGGATGGCCAGCTGAGTAGTAGTTTGCAAAGGACACAGGTGATGGCCTGGGCACCATTTAAATACCCAGGGCAAATACTGTGAATAACTTCAGGATGTTTGTGGTTTGTTCTCTGTTCTTTGCTCTCACCCAAGAGTGGGCAGTACAAGTGGTCGTTCGGGAAGAGGGGACTAGAAAGACACGTTTCCACATGAATTGAAGTCACAGCTGAGGCCAGATTTTCAGTAGCTTGCACTGAGACTCCCGCATCCCAACCCGCTACCTCAGCCCAGAGCCCCCTCCCGCCCTCCAAAACCCTCAGTCCCAGCCCGGAGCACCTTCCTGCACCCCAAATCCCTCCTCTCCAGCCTCACATCAGAGCCCGCATCCACAGTCAGAGCCCTCATCCCCCCCGGCAACCTGACCCCCTGCCCCAGCCCGGAGCCCCCTCCCGCATCCTGAACCCCTCATTTCTGGCCCCACCCCAGAACCTGCACCCTCAGCCCAGAGCCCGTACCTCCTCCCACACTCCAATCCCCTGCCTCAGCCCGGAGCCCCCTCCCATACTGTGAACTCCTTGGCTTCAGCCCCCCAGCCCGGAGCCCCCTCTTGTACCCCAAGCCCCTCATCCCTGGCCCCACCCCAGAGCCCGCACCTCCAGCTGGAGCCCTCACCCCCTCTTACATGCCAACCCCTCAGTCTGGAGCCCCTCCCGCACTGTGAACTCTGCATTTCTGGCCCCACCCCGGAGCCTGCACCCCCCCCTCTCCCCCCCGCCAGAGCCCTCACCCACTCCCGCACCCCAGCCCCGAGCCAGCCCGGTGAAAATGAGCAAGTGAGTGAGGGTGGGGAGAGTGAGTGACAGAGGGTGGGGGGATGGAGTGAGTGGGGCCGAGGCCTCAGAGAAGGGGCGGGGCATGGGTGGGGCAAGGGTGTTCGGTTTTGTGCGAGTAGAAAATTGGCAACCCTAGCAGTGACTTGTCCCGGTCACAGGGTGAGTTATAGTAGGACAACTAGAGAGAGAACCCAGGAGTCCTGACACCCTCTACTCCACCAGACCTTCTCTCCCTCCAGAGCCAGGGAGAGAACCCAGGAGTCTCAATTCTCTAAGGGAATTGCTCCCTTTTGGGACTGACTCTATAAAGGTTGCAGAGTGTAATGGCTGGGAATTCCCAGGAGTGCGAGACCTTTCGTGGTTTGGTATCGGGAACCTCTCCCTCGCACACTCACACAAATGGGAGGGAAAGCCTGAGAGTTCTGTGATTTCAGAGAGTGGTTGGGCCCTGCTTGCCCCTCGTGGGGTGTGTGTGATTGCCCCTGTGCTCAGTAATGAGTCTCCCCAGCTTGAGAGATGGGCAGAGCCAGCCCTAGCCCAAATGGTGCCCCAGGCAAGGAGTGTTTTTGGTGCCCTTCCCCCATTTGTTAAACTTTTGAATACCTTATTTTTGTATTGCATTTGTAGCCCATTCACGACTATGATGCACAATTTGCATGCATGATTTATCCCTGTCATTTTTCCCTTTTGTTGCTAACAACAAAAACAGCACCCTGAACCCAGCATCTCCCTAAGCCCAACAACCAAGGTTGTTGTCTGGGTCACCGTCTCCTAAATCCGGCCCTGAGTCAGGGAGGTAGCTGAGATTTGGTTGTCCTGATCTTATTGTCTGCACATTTGATAAATGCAAAGTAATGCACATTGGAAAAAATAATCCCAACTATACATACAACATTATGGAGTCTAAATTAGCTGTTACCACTAAAGAAAGAGATCTTGGAATCATTGTGGATAGTTCTCTGAAAATATCCACTCAAAGTGCAGCAGCAGCCAAAAAGGTTAACAGAATGTTAGAAACCCTTAGGAAAGGGATAGATCAGGGATCAGCGACCTTTGGCACATGGCCCATCAGGGAAATCCGCTGGCGGGCCTGGACGGTTTACCTGCAGTGTCCACAGGTTCAGCCGATCATAGCTCCCACTGGCTGCGGTTCACCGTTCCAGGCCAATGGGGGCTGCGGGAAGTGGCACGGGGCGAGGGATGTGCTGGCCACCCCTTCCCGCAGCACTCATTGGCCTGGAACAGCGAACCACAGTCAGTGGTATCTGCGATCGGCCGAACCTGCAGACGCTGAAGGTAAACAAACTGTCCCGGCCTGCCAGCAGATTTCCCTGACCGGCCGCATGCTAAAGGTTGCCGATTCCTGAGTCTGCAGCAACAAGGGCCGGGTTCCGTATCTAGGGGTTCCATTCCAATAACACAATGCAAAACCGGCTCGAGCCCCCACCCAGTGACCTGGGACAAATATATATCACCCCCCCCTGGGCGCCTCTAAGAGGCAGTACTTCCCCTCTCGCAAGCACAGAGTTTGAGTGTAGAAAAACCTTTTAATGACAGAGAGAAACAATGCGGCATTTTGCTGGGGAAACACCACATCTAGGATTTGTAAACCAAACTGTGAACAACGACCCACCCCAGCAAATTGGCCATGTCCTTTCCCTTTGGTTCTTGAGTCCAGCAACCCCAAAATCACCCAAAGTCCCAAAAGTCCAACAACCCAAAAGTCCAGACCCAGAGTTCAAAAGGTCATCTGCAGAGTGTTACACGCCCCCCCCCCCCCCAGTCTGGGTAAAAATGGGGAGGGGAGAGGTAAGGGGGCACCTTACGCAGCTCGAAGCTGACTCCCCCGTCCCTTCGTGGGGCTTCGCTCGGCTCGGCTCCGCCAGCCATCCCACAAGTCCCTCCGCTCAGCCGTCTCTCAAGCCGCTCCAGCTGTCCCGCCAAGTGCTCCCCCTAGGGTTAGGGTCAGCGGCTCCGCTCCATCAGCCGCTCAGCAATAGATCTTCTGGCTCCCCCACTACTTAACACAGTGCTCTGTGATTTCAGCTCTTAACAATTTCAGCTTTTTAGTGATTTCTGCTTGTAGTTAGGGGAGCCTGTGTGCTCATTTGCACACTTAGTCCAGAGTAATTCCAACTCAGCAGCTTGTGATTAGACTCCTAAGGAACTCAAAATTAGCTCTGATATTCCACAGTGGAGAGAGAGAGAGAGAGAGAGAGAGAGAGAAGAAGGTGCAATTAACATTTAGGGCCCTCAGAAGAGGCCCATACCACCACATACAAATACCTGTCTCCACCCTCTCTCCCTTCACTGGGTTTTGGAATCCATGTCCCTCGCCTAGCAAGTGCTGCTCAGCTAATGGTGCGGCCCTTCATCATAACAAAAGCCCACTGTCCTTGATTCACATAATCAGGGTAACAACACTTTATTCTTCCTGCCCCAATAACAGAGAAACTGGGGCTCCCACAGCAGTCAAAGTGACCATTTGGGCAAGCGGTCCATCATGCTTTGCAGGGTGGGTGTGTCCATGCAAACAAGATTAGCCCCTGACATCCCTTTCCACAACTCACCACCAGATGTCAGGGTAGAGCTCATCCTGACTCTGCTTACAATAATAAGATAGAAAATGTCCTAATGCCACTATTTAAATCCATGATATGCCCACACCTTGAATACTGCAGGCAGTTCTGGTCACCTCATCTCAAAAAAAGATATATTAGAATTGGAAGAGATACAGAGCAGGGCAACAAAAATGAGAAACGAGGAGAGATTAAAAAGATAGGGACTTTTCAATTTGGAAAAGAGATGACTAATGGGGGAATATGATAGATAAATGGTGTGGAGAAAGCAAATAAGGACATGTTGTTTAGGGTGACCAGACAGCAAGTGTGAAAAATCGGGACGGGGTGGGAGGATAATAGCAGCCTATATAAGAAAAAGACCCCAAAATTGGGATTGTCCCTATATAATCGGGACATCTGGTAACCCAAGGTAAACACCACATAACACGAGAACCAGGAGTCACCCAATGAAATTAATAGGCAGCAAGTTTAAAACAAGCAAAAGGAAGTACTTCTTCACACAGTGCAGTCAATCGGTGGAACTTGTTGCCAGAGGATGTTGTGCAGGCCAAAAGTATAAAAGTTCAAAAAAAGAATTAGATAAGCTCCTGGAGGATAGGTCCATCAACGGCTATTAACAGAGAGGGTCAGGGATGCAACTCCATGCTCTGGGTGTTCCTAGCCTTTGATTGCCAGAGGCTGGGATTGGACAACATGGGGTGGATCACTTGATGATCGCCTGTTCTGATTGTTCTCTCTGAAGCACCTGGCATTGGCCACTGTCAGAAGACAGGATACTGGGCCAGATGGACCATTGGTCTGACCCATTATGGTCATGACTATATAGATCATTGTTGCAACCACTATTATATATTTTCAACAAATATTGTAGAAAATGTGGCATGTAAGATGTCTGTGAAAATGTTATGATTTGCTGGTTATGATTATGCTATCTGTATACATGTATCATTTTTGTATTTGAAGTTACAAGTATAGAGTGAATATTCATATTTCAAATGTTTGCTCCTGGGGTAACTAACAAGGTAGTTAGCTAGCACATCTTTGAGGGACTATTCAAATTGAGTGGCACATCAAAAGGACGCTTAACTCACAATGGATCATGGGAGACGCCCATGCAATGACTGAGCAAAACTGGGCATGAACATGTGACTTGTCCATGTGACTCAAAACACTATCTGGTCACCTGTGATTCTACACTAGCTGTGCTGAGGTTTTTGTTTGAAACAGTGGGTTTCCCTCCATGTGGTAGAGGATATAAATGGCCTGGAAACCCCTTCATTTTGCCTCTATCCTGCTCCAGCTTCTGGACTATGAACTTATACGAATGGGAGCGTTCTAACCAATGGACTGAGGACCTCCCAATGATTTGGAAGCAGTCAGAGACTTCACCTAAGCCAGCAGTTTATTCCATCACTGCTACAAGCCTGAACCAAGAACTTTGCAATTACTGTATGTATTTGATTCCTCTAACCAATTTTAACTTTCACCTTTCTTTCGTTTTATGAATGAACCTTTAGATTTTAGATACCCAAGGATTAGCATCAGCGTGATTTTTGGGTAAGATCTAAGTTATATATTGACCTGGGTGTGTGGCTGGTCCTTTAGGATCAGAGGAACCTTTATTTGATAAGACTGGTTGTAAAGAGCCACTCACCTTTAAATCCAGTGTTTTCAGTGGTAATACAAGGACTGGGATGCCCAAGGAAACTGCTTTTATCACTTCTTGTTAGCCAGTGTGGTGAAACAGAAGTTTACTTTTGTTGCTGGTTTGGTATATCCTATGGGGGGGAATAGCCACCAGTCGGGGGGGGGGGGGGGGGGAGGGTAATCTGTCCTATTTCTCAACAGTTCAGCCTGAATTTGGCATCCTCAGTTGTGACCCACTGAGGCACGGTCACACCCATTATGGCCATTCTTATGTTGTGGTGACGGGTAGCCCCCCACCTTCCAGGTGCCACCTGATATACTGGGGTACAACCGAGCCCACCTGTTCCACCAGCCTCGGCTCCCTCCCCCTGTCCTGCTGAGCCAGGCCCTCAAGCCTCCTCCAGCACACACCCAGGTAGGGACACACCCACCTCCAACACAGACACTGAGATCAGCTCTGCACGGGAAGACTCAGCTCGGGAATTGCCCAGCACTCAAGTGCACCCCCCCTCTGGAGTGTAAACCCAAAATTGTATTGTCTGGCCCTGCCAGAAACACTCACCCCACTATGGGCCTGTAGCAAAGCAAAAACTCACTGGTGTGGCGCCTCCTGCTGGTCATCTGGGAATTAGTTCTTTTGCCAGCATATGGAGCGCCCTCTGCTGGCCAATGTCCCACCTGCCTTAGGCCCCCCGCATGTCCCTCCCAGACCCTGGTGCCCCTTTACCTTGGGGTGCTGCCCCCTGGCAGTACCTCCATGCTCTGGATCTCCCCTCCCAAGGGAACCCCCAACCCTCTAAACCCATCTTGTCTCAGTGGCCAGTCATCATCTAGCCCCCACTTACTGGGGCAAACTGCAGTCTGTCCTGGCCACTCATCATTGGCACGGAGGTTAGACCAGTGGCCTCTGCCTAGCCCCGGGCTGCACTGCCTTCACCAAGGCCTGCAGGTTTACCAGGCTGGAGCTCCCCAGCTCCTTTGCCCTATTCCCCAGCACTGCTCCAGTTTCAGGTACTGTATGTTCCCAGCAGCTAGGCCCTCTCCCTCCAGAACTGGAGAGAGACTCCTTCAGCTCCTGGCCCCCAGCCCTCTTATCATGGCCAGCTGGGCCCTGATTAAGCTGGCCACAGCTGTGGCTGCTTCTCCAATCAGCCTAATTTGGCTGTTTTAACCCCTGTTTTACACTACAGGGCCGCTCCTGTGTTTCCACAATCTGTCTTGAAAGCCTTAATACTCAGATGGGGGCTGGCAGAGAGGAACTTAACTTATGCCCAAATAAATGTGTTAGTCTCTAAGGTGCCACAAGGACTCCTCATTGTTTTTGCTGATACAGACTAACACAGCTGCCCCTCTGAAACTTAACTCAGGGTATATGTGTGCAGTGGAGGTCGGCACCTAGCACCCAGCCCCAGCCCACTTTTAAACCAGTGCCTTTAATACAGAAGGTGCAAACATGTGGTGCTGGGTGAGTTATTGATGTGACTGCATGGCACGGAGTGTACAGCAGGATCTGTGTGGTCAGGCCCTGGTGACCTTCTGTGCGTTCGGATCTGATTGCAGGTTCTGGGACTGTCTGAGAAGCATTGAGTAGAAAAGGGGCACAAAGAGGGCAGAACATTTCCCAATAGTGCAGGAGTCTCTGGGGGGAGATTCTCTGGCTTGTCCTGTTCTGGGGATCGACTAGGTCTCTTCTGGCCTTAAAACCTAAAAATGGCTAGTTGCTATGATACAGAGCACAACACCGACAGGAATAACATGGTGACAGCTGGATTTATTGCCATCTCTTACACCTACGTTGGCTACACATTACAGTGGTATTGCACCTCCCAGCACTGAGATGGCCTCACCACGTGTATGGAATATGTGTTATGTTTTGTGCACAGGTCCTAGGTGATTCCCAGTGACCACTATAACCTTCCCCTCAGCTGGGCCCAGCAGAGCGATGGGAGTTCATGTTTCCAAGTGGAAAGTGTTGTTCTGTCTGAGCTAGTTAGCAGCCATGGTGCTCTTGATCCAGGACAGCAGGGAGCAGATCTTGGTGTAGATGCTAGGGTGATCCTTTTGGGCCCAGCCAAATCCCCAGGACATGATGCCCTGCAACTCTCCATTGCAGACCAGAGGTCCACCAGCATCTCCCTGTGTGAGTGGAGGGAAAGCAATACCACCAAATTAATGGCCTGGTAAAGTCGCTGAAGCCCTCCAGTCCCTTATACTGCATGCATCACCCAGGGCCTGCATTGACAGATCCCTCCTGACCTCTGGTGTGATAGCAGAAGGGCTAGAGTTGCTGTAAGACCCAGACAGGACCATGACTGTTAGCCTTCACCTGGCATGCATCCTTGCCTCCCTCCAGGTACCCAGCGCACATCATGGTGCTGGTGATCATCCCGGGGTAGGAGCGCTCACACACCTGGTCGCTCACAATGGGAACTTCGACACACTGCAGGTTGTTGGCGCTTAGCACTAAAAGGCAGAGAAGAATTGGTCTTACCTGGGATTCTCCTCCTTCCCACACCACGCTGGTATATTCCTTCAGGGGGAGTGACAGTAAGTCATTGAGTTATAGCGCTCTGGATTCTGTCCCAGTTCTGGGAGGGGAATGTGGTCCTAAAGGGCTAGAGCAGGGGGGACCCGGGAGTCAGGCTTGTATAAAATCCCTGTTTGCTGTCCCTATCCCTAGCCTCTGCCCAACTGTGTCTGGGCTTGGACTGTGGCTCTTTGGGCAGGACAGGGACTGTCCCCTCCTGAACATCTGCACGGTGTGGGCTGTGTCATCAGCACATAATTATTAGACAGCTGAGTGTGATGTGCTGAGTAGCCTGGGGACAGAGGGAACTCACAGCCATCGCTGAGGATGTTACCCCATCCGGACACCATGCAGAGAGACCCAACCTCGGGGCAGACGGTCGGCAGGGGAACGGGTCGCACGTAGGCATCAGCCTGGATGGGGTGGGCCAGCTTGATGAGCATGATGTCATGGTCCAGTGTCTGGTCATCATAGCTGGGGTGCAACATGATGGTCTCGATGCGCATCAGATGCTCGGTGTGTTCAAAGACCTGGATGTTGTGGTCTCCCAGGATTGCCAGCATGGAGTCAGGACTGGGAAACGAATAGCAGCTCAGAGCCCCTCTGGACAGCCCCCACAAACCCCCCTAGCCCCAGCCTTCTCCCACCCTTCTGGGACTGCAATGACAACAGTTGCAAAACTGTTGCAAAAACAACAGTGACAAGCACACACACAGACACTGAGTTCCTCACTTACTAGTACCAGCAGTGGGCAGCTGACACCACCCACTGGTCCGTGATGAGGGATCCGCCACAGAAATGGTACCCAGTGTTCAGGGAAACCTGCCAGGGCTGTGAATGGGGGCTGCACTCGTATCCCCCAATTATCTTGTCTACTCCCTGTGGGACAGCAGCTGTGGGGAAACAATGTTAGTGTGGTTATAGGGGTGAACTGGTAACCAGGGGAGACGCACGCAGCCCAGCTGGGGAAGTTCTGGACTTTCATTCCTGTCCCCTATCATCTGGCCTGGCCCAGGGTCTGATGGGCTGTCAATGAACTCAGTGGCTACTGTGACCACGATGAGTTTCACCGGGGTACATTTTGTAAATGGGAGACTTTATCAAAACCTAAAACCAAGAGTGTGGCTTTAATGGGAACCAAGGTCCCAGTCCTGCAGTCAGATCCATACAGACTCCAGATGGGCTGGTGCTCCCCATGTGGGTTGGACTGCAAGATCAGACTGCAGCTGTCACCTTAGATTTTTTTTAAATTTCCTTGCTTTGTTGGAAACCTAAAGACAAGAGCTTTGGCTCATGCAAGTGGGAGCAAGAAAATGCAACTGCTGAGTTTTGTTCCACCTGCTTGAGACGAGCAAAATGCAAAAGGTGAATAAATCCCTGTGACGGAGTAGGGAGTATTAACCTGGTAATGTTGCATCGGAGTTTTACTAGCTTACTGTCTGCATTGATACTAGATGGTGATGGGAAATAAGGATGTGACTTCACTGAGGAATGATACTTGACAGCTATTGGGTAAAGGATGGTAGCTGCCCTTCATAACCTGAGCCCAGGACGGGGTTGGGGCCAGGTGACACCTTCTGCCCAGGAAACTGGACAAAGACTGGAGGAGGAGCCGGGGTGTGTGGCTGCTGGAGGGAGTTTCAGGTTGGAGCTGGCTGGGGAAATGGAGGGAGGCCCAGAACCTGGGTCTGGGCTCCCCACCCCCCAAGATGGACCTGACTGCGGGGTCCTGTTTTCTGTACCCACAAGCTCTGTTTTGGGCTGTGTTCCTGTCATCTAATAAAACCTTCTGTTTTACTGGCTGGCTGAGAGTCACGGTGAATCCCAGGAAGTGTGGGGGGGTGGGCCGTGATTCCCCCACACTCCGTGACAATCCCATAGGGTGAATAGAACCCAGGCTTTTGCACTAATCTGTGCTGTGATCAGTGACACGAAGGCATTTTATACATACATTGATTTAATCTTGAAAATGACTCTCCAACATCATTTGCATAAAATTCTTAAGGAGCTAAAGGGCCTGGGTCCTCTGCATGGGGAAGGAACGTGTCTGTTGTCAGGAGCATTAACCTCTTGCAAGCACTGACAAGGTGGTGCAGACTGAGCACATGCTCAAGTCTGGATGGTGGGATTCATTTCATTGGTCCCTGATCCTGCCAAGACGCACGCATTTGTAAAACCTTATTCAGGTGAATCATCCCACAGGGTTTGCACATGTGAGTGAAGTTATGTACCCAGTTTGCTGGATAGGGACTTATTTCTGTAACAGTCACCAGTTAGATAGCCACAACTCCATCCTGTGCTGAATAGGCCAACATGTTGTTCCCATTTATCTGTATGTCACTACTCCTGCTGGGCAGAGGCAGAACTCAGCACAGCACTTGACCTTTCATCCATCCCTAATGCATCACATTGGTACAGTAATCCTCAGGCAAACCCAGAGGTTTCAGCTGCTCTGTCACTAATTCACTAGCTCCTGCAGAAATTACATTAGTTTCATTCTAACAGGCTTAGCTGGCGCCTGTTAATTTCACTCTGATATTGCAGCTATGTCCTGGCCCCTCGTCACTACCGAGCTCCACAAGCGAGCCTGGCTGCATACAACATAATTACCTGCCACCGCAAGCAACGCCAGCACGAGCCACATTGTCATACTTCTCTCCAGGCTGTTGGACAGGACAGAACAAGCCCCAGCCCTCAGGTATTTATAGGGGAGCTGTTATGGAAAGTTTATTACTAATCTGCTTGCTGGGGGTTTCTCCAGGTGGGCAGCAGATGCGGCTTTCACATGAGCCACTGACAGGGCAATGAATAATGCCTTAAAATGCAACTGACCTCTTTATTTCTGATTCTTAGCCAGATTTATTCTTCTAATACCAGACCCCTCAATATGCACCATAAGAGCAGTACAATGGCAGGAGTTCCAGAGACCTCTCTTAACAGCCGTCTTCAGGGAGTGGGATGGGACCTCAGTAGGGGTCACTCTCCTCTCGCAATCAGTGCTGATACTAATGCCCCAGTTAGCGTGACCAGATGTCCTGATTTTATAGGGACAGTCCCGATTTTGGGGTCTTTTTCTTATATAGGCTCCTATTACCCCCCACCCCCTGTCCCGATTTTTCACACTTGCTGTCTGGTCACCAGGGCCGGTACAAGGAACCCAGCCCTGCACCCTCCTCCCGCCCCCCCCCCCCAGATAACACAGCCCCCCACCCACCCACCGGCAGCTCAGGCGCCCGCGGCAGCCTCCCCCCGCCCACAGTGCCCCCCCAGCTCCTGGCTCAGCCGTGGAGCCGGGAAGCGGGAGGCAGTCCAGCCAGGCGCCCCCCCGCACCCCCCGGCTCCCTAGTGTGGAATTACCCAGGGATGAAAGCTTTGCAAGGATCCATTAACAGTGTTTCCTCAAATGATTCCATCAGATACCAGGGCTGGGGCTTGCCCCTAAAGTCCCCATCTTCCCTGCGATCCACATGGTGATCCTGTGTCTCAGTGGTGATCCTGTGTCTCAGCACTGACTCTGGGACCCTCTTCTCTCCCCTCCCAGCAACAGGCAGCAATAGCTGTTCTGCAACCCCTTCTTCACTGGGAGGGGAGAGAAGAGGGTCCCAGAGTCAGTGCTGAGACACAGGATCACCATTGAGACACAGGACCACCATGTGGATCGCAGGGAAGATGGGGACTTTCGGGGAAAGCCCCTGCCCTGGTATCTGATGGAATCATTTGAGGAAACACTGTTAATGGATCCTTGCAAAGCTTTCATCCCTGGGTAATTCCACACTAGGGAGCCAGTAGCCGGGGGGCGCCTGGCCGGGCTGCCTCCTGCTTCCCGGCTCCGCGGCTGAGCCGGGAGGGCAGGCGGGAGCCGGGTCCAGCCGCCCCCCCCAATTCCCGGTTCCGCGGCTGAGCCAGGAGGGTGGGCAGCAGCCACGGCCAGCCGCCCCCCCCCCCCGCCGGTTCCCGGCTCAGCCGCAGAACCGGGAGGACGGGAGGCAGCCACGGCCAGCCGTCCCCCCGATTCCCAGCTCAGTCGCGGAACTGGGAGGGCGGGCGGTAGCTGCGGCCAGCCGCCCCCCGGTTCCCAGTTCCGCAGCTGAGCGGCAGCCGGGGCCAGCCGCCCGCCCCCCACCCCGGCTCCCGGCTCAGCTGCGGAGCCGGGAGGGCAGGTGGCAGCTGCCCCCCAGGAGGGCTGGCGGTAGCAGCGTCCAGGCACCCCCCGGCTCCCAGCGCCCTAGGCGACCACCAAGGGTCACCTAGTGAGCGCACCGGCTCTGCTGGTCACCCCAGCCCCAGTTCAGTGCTAGGGGGTGGTGGGAGCTCAATAGGGGGGCACTTTCTCCTCATGGAGCTGACCCCATTCACCCACCCAGAGCTCAGGGGTGCTGTACACAGGGAGCAAGGTGGGTTTGAGTCAGGGGCACTCTCCCCTTGCAGCTAGGGCTGACCCCGGGACCCTGGCATGGCATTAGGGGGCTCTGTGCTACGGGAGGTACCATGTTGCACTGGTTTTGTGCTTGCTAAAGTGCTAAAGTCACTGCTCTAGGCCAGTGATTCTCAAACTGTGGGTCAGGACCCCAAAGTGGGTTGCGACCCTATTTTAATGGGGTCACCAGGGCTGGCTTAGACTTGCTGGGGCCTGGGGCCAGGGCCAAAGCCAAAGCCCGAGCACCACTGCCCAGGGCAAAAGGCAAAGACCACGGGCTTCAGCCAGGGGCAGCAGGGCTCAGGTTACAGGCCCCCTGCCTGGGGCTGAAGCCCTTGGGATTCAGCTTTGCCCGCCCCACCCCATAGGGCAGTGGGGCTCAGGCAGGCTCAGGCTTTGGTCCCCCCCACCTCGTGGGGTCGTGTAGTAATTTTTGTTGTCAAAAGGAGGTTATGATGCCGTGAAGTTTGAGAACCCAGCTCTAGGCCATGCTGTGTCCTTGCTTATGCTGTTTGCTTTCCTGTGTCACTGCTGTTCTTGCATAACCGAATATGCAGACCTCCATGTGGTTTCACCTGTCGCACAGAGAGGTAGGGGCATGAACCACACACAGACATCTCCTAGAAAGGTAGGGCTGGAAAGAGACCTCAAGGTCATCTAGTCCTGTGACTCTCAACCTTTCTAGATTACTGTACCCCTTTCAGGGGTCTGATTTGTCTTAACTTAAAAACTGCTTGCTTACAAAATCAGACATAAAAATGCAAAAGTGTCACAGCACACTATTACTGAAAAATGGCTGCTTTCGCATTTTCACCATGTAAAATAAATCAACTGGAATCTAAATATTGTACTTGCATTTCAGTGTATAGTATATATATTGTCTGTATGAAATTGTAATTTGTGCTGACTTCACTAGTGCTTTTTCTGTAGCCTGTTGTAAAACTAGGCAAATATCTGGATGAGTTGGTGTACCCCTGGAAGACCTCTGGGGGTACCTACATTGGTACAGGTACCCCTGGTTGAGAACATCTGATCCACTCCATCCCCCACGCTGGCAGGATTAAGTGTACCAAGATCTCCTTGGCAAATGTTTGTCCAGCCTGGTCTCAAAACCTCCGATGACAAGGGTTCCACAAGCTACCTCGGTAACCAGTTGGCTATTGCTTATCACCCTGATATTCCCTAGAGCTTTCCAATGGATTTCCTAATCCTTTGTTCCCCGATCTGCCCAGGTATTGAAGTTAGACTGACCTGAGTTACTGAAGCGCTTTGTGTGCTCCTGGGATTGGTCAGAGGCTGGGGGGGCTGCATCATTGGCTAAAAAAACAAGAGCGGAGCAGCCTTTGCTCTGAGAGGCCTGGCTCACAGCTTAGCTCCAGTTCAGCCCAGCTAAGGCCACCAGGCTTTTCCACACATGCTATTGCAGAAGGGCTCCCTCTGTTTACTGTGTTAGCCAGTTACTAACCCTGGTCCCTAAGTGTCTGCTAATAACCCGCGTCCCTGGGCCTTGGTTACCATGGCGTGTGGCCCTGCCGAATCCTGGGGCTGACACTTGAGGACTAAACTGTGGCCAATCGCTGTTGAGGGGAGGCTCACCATGTGAGGTCTGCGGATGCTTGAGGGGTGCGGAGCTGCATCATGCTCTCTGGGTATTTCCTCACTCCTGTGCTTCCCCCACAATAGCTGGCTGCTCCCAGCCAGGTTGCCTCATTCCCGTCTCCCTCTCACCCAGCAGTGGGAAGAACCCAGCCCCGCTGGGATTCTCAGGCCGGTTGTGAACCTGTCCCCTCCCCCAAATGCAGAGAGCACTGGGTCTGACTCTGAGGTCAGTGCAGGAGAGCGCAGAGGGAAGTAACCCCTCAGCTGTTTCACCCCAGGATGAGGGCATGTGGCAGCTGGCTGGTTTCTCAGGGTTACCGAGGAGGTGCCAGAGAGGGGACTGCACCAGCGTAACCATCTGCTGGGAGCTTCTCCATGGAATAAACCCAACCTGCCCAGCGTCTGTGATGCCAGCCAATCTCCCTGACCCTCAGCCTGCTCCACAGCCCTGCTACTGTCTTTGACCCCCCAGGGGATGGAGGAGGGCAGAGGATTGGGGGGAAGCTGCAGTGGAGACAGGCTAAGAGGCAGAGAGCCTGGTGTGTGCTTGGAGCAGGGTGTGGATGAGATGTGAGCGGAGAGAGGAGGAGGATTCTCTCTCGTTGCAGAGGGTGAAGGTGGAATTCCCATAGGGGGTCGGGTCTATGGGCTGATGCTGTGGGCATCGCCCCGCAGCATAAGTAACATGTTCAGGTTCAGACGCACCTGTGCAGCCACTCCGGCTCCCCTAGACTTGTTGGGCCATGTGGACATGGGAGAAATGCAGCCTGGGGACCACGATGCCCAGGTATTCATAGGACACCTTGCATGGCTGCAGAGCCATTTCTTTTCAGGTGCTTTGCAGTAGGGCTGAGAAGCCCTAGCCTGGGGACAAGGCCCTGCTATGCCAGCCCCTGCTGTATGATCACAAGGTAGTCCCTGCCCGGAGAGCTCACAATCTGCATGTGAATACTCATGGAGCACTCAGCCAGAAGCTGTAGCTGGGGGAAGGCCACCTTTCGCCGCTGCTGTGGTTCTGTGGCATGGCACTTCACACCTCCACCAGGAGGCCTCCACTCTTCCACACACCTCCCCTCTTGAATGCCCCTGTCCCCAGTTGCCAGCTATAGAATGGGGACCTGGCTTTGTCGGTTTGGTCTGGACGCTCTTTTGGGCCGGGTGTGTCACTGTCTGTGCAGCACCCAGCACAGCAGGGGCCTCCTGGGGTATCCGCTTGCTACCATAATATTCATCTAATTATAACAATATCAGTGTGGGATGCAAGCACTGATCTGGGCAAAAAATGCCAAGAATTCAACAGGATGGTAGGGACTGAGTTTTATTGATGACTTGGGATTTCATATCCACATTTGATGCTTCTCTCCTAAGCATCTTGTGTCTTCCCTCCTGGGTTTCTTGGCCTCATGGCAGTCCCCGTTTTCCTGAGAAGGTTTCCATCACTTTTATCCAGGCAGCAGGCAAAGCGGGACAGGGGAGGTCTGAACAGCCTCTGTGCCAGGAGAGGTACTCTGCGGTTGCACATGTCAGTTGTTGGCAATGACCTCCTCAATCCAGGCCAGGTAGTTACACACTGTGGTATAGACGCCAGGGGAGTTCTTCTGGGCACACCCGATGCCCCAGGACACCACCCCCATCAGCTCTCCATTATAGACCACTGGCCCACCGGAGTCTCCCTGCAGGGAACAAAGAGTTATGCAGGTCCCTTCATGGCATATGAAACTGGCAAGAGAACTGTGCCCAAGCGAGTAGGAGTCACCGCCTAGGGCTGGATGTGGCTGTCAGCCCAGGTCCAGGTGATGTTGGTAACAGTGGGAAGACCGGCCCATCCCAGGCCTCCCATCCTTCTCCTTCACACATGCCCTTGCTGGGACATCCCCGCACCAGTGAAGTGCTAGGGTGGGAAGTGCCAGACCACATCACAGTAACCCACAGAGTCAAAGCGGCTTAGGAGACTGAATCAATTTGCCCAAGGCAGAGGGGCCAGCGCACAGCCCTTCTTTGGTGCCTAGGCCCCGGGCTGGAGCAGAATTTCAGGGCTTTGCCTAGAAACTGTAAGTCAGACATTACTATTGGTGTGGATTTATTGTCTAGCACATGACAGTGACCTCTCTCTGCAGAGCTGCAAGCTGGGGTAAGGTGTCCTCTTTGCAACGGACATAACCTCCTATGCATATTCATGCACATACACATTTCTGTGCATGCACTAACACCCCCTTCTGCAGGCACTAATAATACATATATGTATACTAGCACACAGACACCCCTGTGCGCACACACTAACACACACCGTGTTCTGTAAATAGCATAAACCCCTTGACATACACACCTCTCTGCACAAACACGCCCATATGCCTCTGCACACATGAACACCCTATCACTCGCGTGTGCGCACACACACAGACACCTGGCTTCACTGAGAGGAAATATCCCAGAAATGTGCAAGTGCACCCTAGAATGACACCAATGACATCATGATCACCCAATCCTGACATCCCCAGGACACATGCTGTCACGGAGTGTGGGGGAGTCAGCGCCTGCACCCCTCTTCCCCGGATTTACTGGGAGTCTCAGCCACCCAGTAGAACAGAAGGTTTATTAGAGATGCCAGGAACACAGTCCAACCAGAGCTTGTCAGTAGATCCAGGACCCCTTAGTCGGGCCCTTCCGGGGGGCAGGGAGCTTAGACCCCAGCTTGGGGCTCCCTGCATTTCACCCCACAGCTCCAAACGGAGGCAGGGAGGCCAGACCCTGTCTGCCTCTCTCCCCTCCTCGACGGCCAGTTTCAAACTGCAACTCTCCAGCCCCTCCTCCCCCTTTGTCTCCTTCCCGGGCCAGGAGGTCACCTGATCCCTTTGTTCCAACACCTTCATCTCTCACCTTTGCAGGGGAGGGGCCGGGCCATCTGTTGCCAGGAGACAGGGCCATTTTCTGTGTCCAGGCCTCTGCCCACCCCTGCCTTCTAGGGCTTTGTAACAATCATGCACCGTTGTCCCACCACCTAGATACTCAAGCACTGCATAGGGGAAACCGAGGCACCCACACAGTACTCAGGGAAACCTTAACAACAGTCCTAGTTCGTCACATCTCTCCCCCCTTCGAGACCGAACTGAGCGGGGTCACTTTAGCCAGTGACCTGGGGAAGTTCGAACCTGGTTACACCAGGCCGTTTCAGTTTCACGTGCTCCCTTAGGTCGGGTGGGCTTGATGGCACCCGCAGGCCGCATGTGGGAAGGTTTATGCGGCCTGTGCCCTTTTTTCATCCCAAAACCCCTGGGGTTCAAGCTGAGATCAGGTTTTTTCCCAGCGCTCCAGTTTGGAGGGCTGTAATTTGGGCTCTCTTGGTTAAGAGCCTCCCTTTTGATCTGGTCCCCTCTCTGACCACGTGTTTGTGTCACCAGCCGCTTGGCATCGGCCCCTTTTCCTGGATGCAGCCACGTCGGGGCGAGGTGGTGACTATAGACCGTAAAGCGCCACCCAAATAGATCCGGCTGCTGCTTCTTAAGGGCCTGCGCCATGGCCAGGCATTCCCTCTTTATGGCCTGACCATTCTGCCTCCAGGGCAGCAGCTTCTTGCTTAGATACCCGATGGGGTGTCTCCCCCGCTTTGCATAGGCCTGCATTAGCACCACGCCCAGCCCTGTGTCTGAGGCTTTGGTGAACACTGTGCAGGGCTTGGCCCGGTCTCGGTTTACTTGATTTATTGGCCCCTGGATTAGAGCCTCCTTTAGCGCACAGAGAGCCCTCTGGCCCTGCTCGGTTCAGACTGCCTCGTCTGGCTTTCCCTTTTTACCTAGCTCTGTGATGGGGCAGCTA
Organism: Macrochelys suwanniensis; assembly: GCA_033296515.1. Classification (NCBI taxonomy): domain Eukaryota; kingdom Metazoa; phylum Chordata; order Testudines; family Chelydridae; genus Macrochelys; species Macrochelys suwanniensis. Next base: position 110,640 of record CM065795.1, read on the forward strand.
GGGAGCTAAAGGGGGGTACAAACCTTTGGTAGTACCCCGCCATCCCGCTAAAGGCCTGGACCTGTTTCTTGGTCTGGGGAACAGGCCAATCTTTGATCGCCTCCACCTTGGCCAGCCCTGGGCTGTTGAATGACTGGATCACCTCTAAAGCCAGCCTGTTCTTGGCCTTTCTTTCCCGGTTTCGGGCTTTTTTTCCAGTTACTCTGAATGGGGGACACCTGATGGGAGGATGGGCTCCCATCTCAGAGGAGAGATCCATCAGGGGGTCTTCCCCCTTCTTTTCCCAATCGTTCCTTACCGGTTCTAGGGGTCCCCTTACTCTTTTTTCATACCACAGCTTGAAAGGGAAGCCCCCTGGTGATTTCTGGGGCACTTTTCTGTGCCATTGGTGGGGCAGGTACTTGTCCCAGTCCTGTGGATGCTGATTTATACAAGTCCTCAGCATCAGCCTCACGGTCCCTTGAACTTTTTTCACCAGCCCGTTGGACTGAGGGTGATATGCAGAGGCCCAGGTGGGCCAGACCCCACCTTTCTCCCATACGCCCCGGAGCCGGGCTGAGATGGCCTCGGATCCCTGGTCTGTAAAGACCTCGCTGGGGACCCCCATTCTGCTGAAGATGGTTAGCAGCGCGTCTGCCTCGGTGTCTGCTTCAATGGAGGATAAGGGCACCGCCTCGGGGTAGCGGGTGGCGAAATCTACCACCACCAGAATGTATTTTTTTCCCGACCGGGTTGTCTTGCTGAGAGGCCCCACTATGTCCATAGCCACCTTCTGGAAGGGCTCCTTTATGAAGGGGAAAGGCCTTAAAGCCGCTTTCCGCTTGTCCCGAGCCTTCCCCACCCGCTGACAGGGGTCACAGGACCGGCAGTACTGATGGACAGTGGTAAAGACCCCAGGCCAGTAAAAGTTTTGTAGCAGTCTCTGCCTGGTGCGCTGGATCCCCTGGTGCCCTGCGAGAGGGATGTCATGGGCCAGGTACAGTAGCTTGCGGCGATACTTCTGGGGGACCACCAGCTGCCTCCTGATCCCCCATGTCTCCATCTCACCGGGGGGAGCCCATTTCCAGTACAGGAACCCCTTCTTCCACAGAAACCTTTCCTGGCAACCTCTCCACATGGTCTGTACCTCCCTGCGGTTGGCCAGGTCCCTGAGCTTCCGCAAGGAGGGATCTCTCTGTAACTCGGCCTGGAACTTAGCCGCTGGGGAAGGAATGGGAGCCTGTTTCCTTGTGCTGTCCGTGTCTGAGGCCGCAGCCTCTTTGCGCCTGGTCCTGGGGTACTCCCTCCTGTCACGGAGTGTGGGGGAGTCAGGTCCTGCACCCCTCTTCCCGGGATTCAATGTGACTCTTAGCCAGCCAGTAGAACAGAAGGTTTATTAGGGTTGTCAGGAAAGAGTCCAAACAGAGCTTGTAAGTATGACCAGGACCCCTCAGCTGGGCCCTTCTGGGGGGCAGGGAGCTTAGACCCCAGCTCTGGGGCTCCCTGCGTTTCACCACCCAGCTCCAAAACTGACCAAGAGCCAGCCAAACCTCCAGCAGGCTCTTCCCCTCCCCCGGGGCCCCTCCCCTAGCCTTTTACCATTCTCCCAGCCAAAGGTGTCACCTCCCAACCCCCGTCCTGGCTCATGTTACAGCCTCAGGTAAAGTCTCACACTCCCGATGCAGCCTTTCCCAATGCAGCCAGCCTCTCAGGTCAGATCCATCTCGCTCTCTACTCCGTCACACCTCCCCACTGGGCCAGGGTCTTGCGCCCCGTGCAAGGCACCCTCTCCGAGGCCCGGGCGTAGCACCCCTTGCCGGCTCTGGCTACGGGTCACGACCAGGGTATCCCGGGATTCACTGGGCCAGTCTTCTAGGTCCCCCCCCATCAGTACCTCAGTGGGCAAATGCTGGTGCACCCCTATGTCCTTGGGGCCCTCCTTGGCCCCCCATTTCAGGTGTACCCTTGCCACGGGTACCTTGAACGGGGTCCCGCCCACCCCTGTCAGGGTTAGGTAGGTGTTGGGTACCACCCGATCTGGGGCCACCACCTCAGGCCGGGCCAGCGTCACCTCCGCGCCCATATCCCAGTATCCAGTGACCTTCCTCCCATCTATCTCCAGGGGAACAAGGCACTCTCTTCGGAGGGACAGCCCCGCGCCCACCCTATAAACCGAGAACCCTGAGTCCGGAGCATCCAGCCCCCCCGAGGAGCTGGTCTGGGGCCTTCCTTCCTCCGGAGCCGTTGATAAGCTGCCAGCCCCCCTCTTCTGGGCTGTCGGCCCCTCGTCCGGCTGGGTCCCTACCCAGTTAACCCGGTGTGGGTTTGGTCTGCTCAGTTTGTCTCTGATCTTGGGGCACTGGGACCGTATGTGGCCCCTCTGGCCGCAGTGATAGCAGCTCATGTCCCGTTGGTCCCCTCGAGCAGGTTGGTTGGTTCTGATGTCGGAGGTTCCCCTCGGGAGGGGGTTCTCCCTATTTCCCCTTTGGGAGGTCCCATGCTGCCTCTCTTGCTGCCTCAGGGTGGGCCTGCTCCTTTGGGATTCCTCCCTGCCACCCCTTGACCGACTGTTCATGAACTCGTCGGCCAGCCGCCCTGCGTGCTGCGGGCTCCCTGGATTTTTGTCCATCAACCATAGCTTTAGGTCCGATGGGCACAGTTCATACAGTTGTTCCAGTACGAATAGTTTGAGCAGGTCCTCCATAGTTTGGGCCCCAGCGGTCCACTTGCGGGCGTATCCATGTATCCGGTTGGCCAGTTGTAGGTACGTGATCTCAGGGGTTTTACGCTGATCCCGGAACCTTTGACGGTACATCTCGGGAGTCAGCCCAAGCTCGCAGAGCAGGGCCTTTTTGAATAGTTCATAGTTCCCAGTCTCCGTCTCTTTCATTCGGCCGTACACGTCCAGGCCTGCAGGGTCTAGTAAGGGGGTGAGATACTGGATCTTGTCTGCAGGGTCAACCTTGTGCAACCTGCAGGCATTCTCAAAGGCCGCCAGGAAGCTGTCTATGTCTTCCCCTTCCTTACGCCAGGCCAAGAAGTTACGATCAAACTTCCCTGTAGTCTTGGGTCCCCCCTCACTCACCGCAGCCGGGGCCTCACTGCTCCTTAACCTGGCCAACTCCAGCTCATGCTGGCGTTGTTTCTCCTTCTCCTCCAGCTCATGCTGGCGTTGTTTCTCCTTCTCCTGCACCTCATGCTGACGTTGTTTTTCCCGTTCTTTCCGCTCCTCCTTCAGTTCCTGCTGTCTCAACTCGAGCTCTTTTCGTTTTATCTCCCTCTCCCAATCCAGCCGCCTTCACTGCTGGGATGTGGAGCTCCTCCGGGAAGATCCCCTGCTGGCCGCCGGGGTCAAGGTGCCCTCGGTATTTGCTGGGCTTTCCCCAACCTCTTCCCTGGGCAGAGGCGAGAGGGGTCTTGGGATGTCCTCGGCAGCAGTCTGACCCTTCCCAGCCAGGGCGGGCCCTGGGGCCCATGCTGCGTCTGTCGGGCGGCTTCCCCCAGGGACAGGGATCGGGTCATCCAAGCGATCCTTCTCCTCCAGCTGCGCAATCAGCTGGTCTTTGGTGGACTTCCCAATGCACAGCCCCCTCTGCCTGCACAGCTCCACCAGGTCGTTCTTACGGCGCTTAGCATACATCTTCCTGCTAGCCACTCTCAGGCCTGTGCGGTCTTGGCCCCCACGGCTTCCAGGAGGAACCCCTAGTGTGCCAGCCCTTCTCACTGGTCACACCCTCAGGGTTAAGCGTAGCTCCTCCACCCCCCGAAACCGCTTCTTTTTGCCTCTTCAGCAACCTGCTCCCCGTCAATCCCCCTTCGTTGTACTGCCCTCCAGTCACTTACTGCAGGAAGTGCCGTTCATGGGGTGCAGAAGATCCCACCGCTGCCACCAGTTGTCACGGAGTGTGGGGGAGTCAGCGCCTGCACCCCTCTTCCCCGGATTTACTGGGAGTCTCAGCCACCCAGTAGAACAGAAGGTTTATTAGAGATGCCAGGAACACAGTCCAACCAGAGCTTGTCAGTAGATCCAGGACCCCTTAGTCGGGCCCTTCCGGGGGGCAGGGAGCTTAGACCCCAGCTTGGGGCTCCCTGCATTTCACCCCACAGCTCCAAATGGAGGCAGGGAGGCCAGACCCTGTCTGCCTCTCTCCCCTCCTCTCCGGCCAGTTTCAAACTGCAACTCTTCAGCCCCTCCTCCCCCTTTGTCTCCTTCCCGGGCCAGGAGGTCACCTGATCCCTTTGTTCCAACACCTTCATCTCTCACCTTTGCAGGGGAGGGGCTGGGCCATCTGTTGCCAGGAGACAGGGCCATTTTCTGTGTCCAGGCCTCTGCCCACCCCTGCCTTCTAGGGCTTTGTAACAATCATGCACCGTTGTCCCACCACCTAGATACTCAAGCACTGCATAGGGAAAACCGAGGCACCCACACAGTACTCAGGAAAACCTTAACAACAGTCCTAGTTCGTCACACATGCCTAGAGCCCATCGTCCTTGTACTTGCAAAACCCAAGCATACTGAGGAAACAGCATTCGCTTTGAACCCCAGTGCAGCTGAATGAAAGGCAACCTCCTCACACACCCAAACCTAACCAGCCGCTCCCTCCATACCTGGCAAGAGTCCTTGCCTCCCTCTATGTAGCCAGCACAGAACATGTTCGTGGTGATGCGACCGGGGTAGGCGGCACGGCAGGCAGAGTCAGAGAGGATGGGAACATTCAGACACTGTAGGGCATCCGGATACTGAACTGGGGAGAAGAGAGAATGGGGATCTAATGCCGCAAATTATTCAATGTCAGGGAAGCACCCGTCAGATGGGGCCTGATTCCCCCATCACCCAGGCCGGTGTAAATCAGAAGTAACCCCACTGGAGTCAGTGTAAGTCAGGATTATTGCTGATGGCCCCCTCCCCCTTGCAGACGCTCCCTGAGCTGAAGTTGTCTCCACTGTATCTTACCTCCAGACGTGAGGAGGTTCCCCCAGCCAGAGACCAGGCACTCCGTCCCTGGCACAGGGCAGCTGCTGGAGATGGGGATGGGCTGCACGTAGGCACTGAACTGGGCCGGTTGGGCTAGCTTCACCAGCATGATGTCATTATTCATGGTGCGTTGGTTGTACTGGGGGAACTTGATGGCTTTGGCCACCTGGATATGCTGCTCAGTGCCCTCGTCTGCACTGGTGTCATGCTCCCCGAGATGGGCCACCAGGGTCCTGGGCCTGCAGGGAACAGCCACAGAGTCATAGAAATGCAGGAGTGGGAGAGGCCTCGAGAAGTCATCACATCCAGCCCCCTGCACCGAGGCAAGACCAAGTAACCCTAGACCAGCCCTGACACCTGTTTGTTCAGCCTGTTCTTAAACCTTCCAGTGATGGGGACTCCACACCCTCCCCTGGAGCCTGTTCCAGTGCCTAACTACCCCGAGAGTTAGAAGGTTTTCATAATAACTACGATAAATCTGCCTTGCTGCTGACTACACCCATTGCTTCTTGTCCTGCCTTCACTGGACAGGGAGAACAACTGATCACTGGCTTCTTTATAACCCCCCTTTTCATATTTGAAGACTGTTATCAGGCTCCCCCCTCAGTCTTCTTTTCTCAGACCTAAACATGCCCAGTTCTTTTAGCCTGTCCTCAGAAATCAGGTTTTCTAAACCCTTGATCATTTTTGTTGCTGTCCTCTGGACTCTCTCCAGCTTGTCCGCATCTTTCCTAAAATGTGGCACCCAGCTTTGGACCCACTACATCAGCTGAGGCCTCCCCGGTTCCAAGTCAAGTGGCCCATGACCTCCTTTGTCTGACATGCAACTCTCCTGCTAATACACCCTAGAATTATATTAGCCTTTTTTGCAACTGCATCACAGTGTTTCCCATGGTTCAGTTGCTTGGGAAATACAACCTAGACTCCCACGTAACACCCACAAGGCCTGGGTCCCACTGAAGACTTGTTTCTTCCCTAAAGGGACCTGTGCCTTGTGCTAGGACAGGGATAAATTCTCCCAAACTGCTCTACTGATGCACCAGTCTACTCACGTTTTGTAGCAATGAGCTGCCGAGATGATCCACCACTCATTGATGAGTGACCCCCCGCACCAGCGGTAGTCTGAGCCGTACGTGAAATAGACCTGCCAGGGCTGGGAGTGGGGCGAGCACTCATATCCGCCTATTATCTTATCATCGTCCAGCTGAGCGGCTGCTGCAAGGCAAAGGGAGTGTAAGGGGATTAGCCTGGGGGAGTTAGAACAAGGAGAAAGGAGAGGCCAGTGGGGAGAGCAGTTACCTGTGGCGCTCAGCAGAAGAGCGAACCAAAAGATCTCCATGGTGCCAGGCTGAGCTGAGCACAAGGAGAGGGTGGGTTTATACAAGCTGAACTGTTCACATGATCCAACTGCTGTCAGTGATAAGGGACTGAATTTAGAAACAAAACCACATCTGTCTCCCCAGGTAAATAACTGTCTGCTCCAACTGCTGCATTCTCTTGGGGAGGGGTTTGCTGCAGAGGAGGGAACCGGGCTAAAAATAGTTCAGGGCACGACCTGCTTCCTCTGCCATTTGGGTGAAATTCGCCCAGTGCAACTCAACCTTTATCATGGGCTGGAAGTGATAAATAGGCATTGGGCATGTCAAATCCACCAGCCCAAGGCTCAGCAGCCCACATAAGGCCTCCGAATAGGGGGCTTCCATGGGAATGACTGGGGAGGAAATGCAGGGCTTTTTGATTAATGTGCTGGACTGGGACTCAGGGCTCCTGTGTAGAGCTGGTCAGGAATTTTCCAATTCAACTTTTGTTGTTGGAAAATGCCGATTGATCAAAACAGAAGCTGTTTGTGAAACAGCGTCGGGTTTGATGGAACACTTACTGTGATGGGTTCGGTCACAGAGACCCCCTTGGGGCTGTCACCTCAGTAGCGTAGCCAGGGGGGAGCGGGGGGAGCAGCCACTCCCCCACTGAGCACAAATGGCACCTTTTACATTTTTTGGCGCCTTTAAAAGGGGGGAGTCTTTTAAAAGGGTGCCAATGAAGACCCGGAGCGAGTGAAGGACGTGCCACCCCCTTGTACTCACCCGGAGCACCGCCGGGTGAGTACAAGGGGGTGGCATCTTTTTTTAGCTCCGCTCCCCCTGTACTCTGTGCCTGGCTATGCCACTGTGTCACCTGATGTGCTGAAACTACCTCTGAGCCTGTCTTCCCTGCCAGCTTGGGAGTCCAGAACCTTGTCTTGAGCCAGACACGCCAGCCTGCTGCAACACAGACCCAGGGTCTGAACCACGCCCCCAAAGCTGCAGACTTAACTGAAAACAGCTCAGCAAGTCACCTGTCTCCAGCACCCAGACACCCAGTTCCCAATGGGACCCAAACCCCAAATCAATCCGTTTTACTCTGTATAAAGCTTGTACAGGGTAAACTCATAAATTGTCCGCTCTTTATAACACTTGTAAATGGCTCTGTTTGCTCCCTAGGTATTAATCACTTACTTTGGATTAATTAATAAACAAAAGTGATTTTATTAAACATAAAAAGTGGGATTTAAGTGGTTTCAAGTAATAACAGACAGAACAAAGTAAAACAAAGCCAAACCCGCAAGTCTAAGCCTAATACATTAAGAAACTGAATACAGGTAAATCTCACCTTCAGAGATGTTCCAATAAGCTTCTTTCACAGACTAGGTTTCAGTGTAGTAGCCGTGTTAGTCTGTGTCCATGCATGCATTCCATGCATCCGATGAAGTGGGTACTAACCCACGAAAGCTTATGCTGAAATAAATTTGTTAGTCTCTAAGGTGCTACAAGTTTTTCTTTCTTATTTTCATTTCACAGGCTAGACTCCTTCCTAATCTGAGCTCAATCCTTTCCCCCGGCACAGTCCTTGTTAGTTCCAGCTCAGATGGTAACGAGGAGATTTCTCATGACTGGCAGACCCCTTTGTTCTGTTCCACCCCTTTTTATAGCTTTGGCACAAGGTGGGAATCTTTTGTCTCTCTGGGTCCCCACCCTTCCTTCTAAATGGAAAAGCACCAGGTTTAAGATGGATTCCAGTACCAGGTGACATGGTTTCATGTCCTGTGAGACCCCTAGTCTCCATTCTTCCAGGGCTGGCCAGCACGTACCCCTGAAGGTTTGTAAGTAAACAGAGCCATTTACAGGTGATTGATTCTGAAGCACCCTTAATGGCTCCCACTTAACATGTTTACATCAGTAATACAAGTTTATATCTTATTCCCCTAACTCCAGACATAGAAATAATACATGCAAACAAATGGGATGAACACACTCAGTAGATCATAGGCTTTGTAATGATACCTTACAAGAGACCTTTTGCATAAACCATATTCCAGTTGCATCATATTCACACTTATAAACATCTTTTTATTAAGCATAAGGCGTGCGACGTCACACTCAGCTTGAAACATTTTTGGTTAAAACAATTTCAAAACTGTAGACCCAGTAAGTTTCAGCTTTTTGAGTCAAACTAAAGTGTTGGTACATTTTCACTGAAAAAGAGAAATGAAAATAAGGTAAATTGAAACACAATGTTCTGAATTTACTAAAACAAAATCTTTGACCTGAACCAAAAATTATTTCTCAATTTTGGTTCACAAAAATGTTTAAGATTTTGACTTTTCATCCCAATTTGAGATGGGAGAGAAAATTTGAATGTTGAAACTTCTCCTGAGCTGGGTGGGAACCAGTTTTATGCCCAGCCCCACTCCTGGGTTTGATCCCGGTTCTGCCACAAACTCACTGTGTGATCTCAGCTGAGTCACTGAATCTCTCTGAGCTTTGGTCCCCATCTGTAAGAGGGACCATGTTACCTGCTTCCTCCTGGGGGTGAGACTGAAGGCTAGTCTACACCAGAAGCACTACAGTGGTGCAGCTGCACCGACGGGAGAGAGTCGGAATAATAAAGCCACCTCCACGAGAGGCGGTAGCCATGTCATAATGCTGTCCACACCATTGCGTAGGTCAGTGTAACTTACATTGCTCAGGGGGTGGCTTATTCACATCCCTGAGTGATATAAGCTATACCGATCTAACCTGTAGTGTAGAAAAGCCCTGAGAGATGATTGAGGCCATAGAAGGACCTAGCTAGACAGGCCTAAAAGGTACATCAGCTTTGAGCTGCCTGCTGCACTGGGGTGACTTTCCTTGTGCTGAACAGGCAACTGCAGATACAACCCTCCCTCTACCCCGCTGTGCTATAACCGTGGGGTTGTTCATGTCCTAGTATGATTGTAACTCTGTATTTCTAGCGAGCCCACAATCTTGAATGGCCAGTGATCATTGTTCATTCTCCTCAGACCCCAGGACGGAACCCCAACCCTGGTGCTCCGTGGCTCTGAGAGGACATTGGACATGTCATTATTTTCTTTGCTCTGACAAAAGAAAGGAACTAACACCAGTAGGCAGAACAAGCTCTAATCAGTGTTTGATTTTCCATTGAGTGACCCTGGTGGTGGTGGTATTATCAGGATTGTTGGGCGACCTTCTCTTTCATTTAATTGTTAGCATATTAAAAACATTGTTAACAGCATCTGCAAAGGGCTGACCTGAACCACCTTCCTCCTACATGGGAAAAATAAACACCAATGGGACATGGGCACAAACCCACCCACTATGCAGAGAATTCACCATCTTTTGTGACTTACAGAGCAAAATGTGTTTCTTTCTGCATCGCTATGGAACGAGGCTTGTAAATTGCCATTCAATGCAGAGTACATTGCGCTCATGCAGCTAGTCCTAGTCAGATGCTTTAATTTACAGTGTATTGTGGTTATTATTTTGTAGTGCCGAAGCACCTACAGACCCCACCTAGGTTGACAGCCCTTTGTGCTGGGTGCTGTACAAGTGCAATCTGTAAGGCACAGTCAAGCGGTGAGTGAGAGAGGGATCATGCCAGGGAGTGAATGTTCTCCTTGGTGGGTCAACAGCTTCATTTTGTTTTGACTTTTAACGTTAGCTAAACAAACCCTTTCAACCCTATTGAAATGAAACATTTTACCCTTTACTTTCAACAGGGTCCTTTTCATGTTTCCAAACTGGAATATTTCAGAATACTTTGTTCCATGAAAAATGTAGATTTAGACTTTTTGTCCCAATTTCAGACAGAAATTCCTTTGAGTGCCCCAGGAGGCATCCCAGTTTGAGTCACAGAGTCACTGCATCACTTCACAGTGCCATGCTTCTTCCAGTTACATCCTCCAAAAGCTGCATGGGGCCCCCAGACCCAGTGGCCAGTGCCAGCAGGCACCCAACAGTGTACACCAAAGTCTACAATTACAAATCCCTGGATACACCAGGTCATGGCTTATAAGTAGGAGCAAGGCAACTGCCAGGGTAGCAGAGTTGGGCAAAGTGCAGTGAATCCTCAAAAGTAATTTAAACAACAGTAAGTGTTCAGAGCACAGGCGTCCGTCACATCTCATGTGAATCCCTGTATAACTTCAGGCCCATGTAGAAAGGGCCAGCACAGAGGATGCTGCCTCTGCTAAGGGACTTCATCAGCCTGCCATTTAAGCAACCTGTAGAGGAATGAAGCAGTTCATGCCTACACACCCCTCTCCCCACAGTATTCATGCATGCGTCACAGATATAGACTCACCCACATGCACACTCTGCAGATAGATCAGCCACATGTGCATTGTGTGTACATGTGTGCATGGATGCACTCACATGAAGCTCCCTCATCTAAACGCACTAGCATAGAGGCACACTAGGGAAAAGTGCAGAGCTGTTTGCATGCGAACCTTGCCCCATCATCCAGCACAGGAGAGAGGCTGAGAACACAATCCTTCTCCCCAAGGGACAGAAGGCTTGGACGGAGGGGGAGGCCTGGCAGTACTGTGCATTGGCACCTCTCCTGCACTGCATCTTGCTCTCCTAAGCATCAGTGCCGCTCTGGCTGTTCTGCTTGTGCAGATGTGACGTTATTGACAATAACTGGGACCGTATAGATCATTGTTGCAACAAAGGTCCTGTAGTGGCACCAAATCTTATATAAAGGGGGTCAAATGAGGTGTCTAAGACTGGGTTATGCTTGGCTGGTTATGATTATGTCATTTATATGTATGTATCGGTTTTGTAGTTGAAGTTATGAATATTGGCTTTATACTGTCTGTATTTCAAACTGGGGCTGTGCTTCTGGGACCCCAGACAAGCTACCAGCTCTTCCAGGCCTGCTGGATGGCCCATTAAGGACCATCGACTATACAATTGGCCCATTGAGAGGAGGCAGACACACCTTATGACTCAGCAAGGTATGCAGGGACTTGCCCATGTGACTCCAGACTCCATTTTGCTGTGATTTTCCACAGTAAGGACAAAGAGTTGTCTTTACACCTGGAAGAAACTATAAAAGGCAGCTGCCTCATCTCCATTTTGTCTTCATTCCTGCTTCTTACCTCTGGAGGAAACTTTCTACAAATGGAAGCTCTTAACAAAGGACTGAAGGACCCATCCCAGCTGTGGATGTACTCCAGAGACTTAATTTGAACCTGCAGTGTATTCCATCTCTGCTGCAAGCCTGAACCATGAACTTTGCCATTACTGTATGTAATTGATTCCTTTTAACCAATTCTAGCTCTCACCTAGACCTTTTCCCTTTTATGAATAAACCTTTAGATTTTAGATTCTAAAAGGTTGGCAACAGCGTGATTTGTGGGTAAGATCTGATTTGTATATTGACCTGGATCTGAGGTTCGGTCCGTTGGGATCGGGAGAACCTGTTTTCTTTTACTGGGGCTGTGCAGGTTTTCATGACCATTTGTCCCCATAATGAGTGGCACTGGTGGTGAGACTGGGAAACTGGAGTGTCTAAGGGGATTGCTTGGGATGACTTGTGGTTAGCCAGTGGGGTGAAACCAAAGTCTCCTCTGTCTGGCTGGTTTGGTTTGCCTTAGAGGTGGAAAAACCCCAGCCTTGGGCTGTAACTTCCCTGCTTAAAGCAATTTGTCCTGAACTGGCACTCTCAGTTGGGTCCCGCTAGAACCAGCATTGTTACAGCAGGAAACTTAACCCTCTACATACATGATGGCCTGGGGCCATAGCTGGGGTGGAGAGGTGCCTAAAATAAAGGCTGGGTTGGGGCTGGGTCACACCTGCTGGATTCTTGTTCACTGGGTGCAAAGTCCCCAGAATTCCCTCCCTCCCTTTCCCCACACTTGAACTCTCTGACCTGTAATTATCCTGGTGTGTTACAACCTAAATCTCCCTACCACACCCTTGTGTTACACCCTAAATCTTCCCCTCTGGTCTCCACATGTTGCACTTTAAATCTCCCCCCACCCAGTCACCTGTGTTACACCTTAATGCTTCCCTCCAGATATACTTGTGATTCACAGAGAGGAACATGAGTGTCTAGAAAAGATGTAGGGTGCATTACCCTAAGTTAGATTTCTAGTCCCCTATGTTTCACCCCAGTTACCCCCACCCCCCAGTTGCTCCATCTGCATCTCACCATAAATCTTCCGAGTACCTTCACTGTGCTAATCCTAATGCTTTGCCTCTAACAAACCACTTTGCCCTAAATCTCCCTGTTAGCCCCAGAATTCAGCCTGCATTTCCTCTTTAGTGACCTAAATAATTTTCCTATTTATCACTTTGTGAGTCACCCAGAATCACCATCCCAGTCACAAGAGGGACTTACATACAAAACAAAGTGTTTGGGGTGCAGGGTCTGGGTGTTTATGTGTATGTATTGCTCTGTGTGGGTATTGAGATGCATGGGTGTGTATGCAGGTGGGGTGAGTGTTTGGCTATTTGTGGATGAGTTTTTATGGGCACGTATGTGAGAATGTATGGCTCTGGGTGTGCAAGGCTTTGTGTGTGTGTATGTCTGTGTGTATTGCTCAATGTGCCTTTCCAGTTTTAGCACTGATCACTCAACCCTTTAATGTAACAGATGGGCCCACCCCAAACACCTCAGTGGCAGCTAGCTTCAAACAGGGAGGAAACTTAGAGCTAGGATAAGTTTGCAGTATGGCCTTTTCCACTCCCAGCTCTTGGAAGGAGTGGGGTCCAGTGAATGGGAACAGGAGGGGGCTGGGAGGTAGGATGCCTGTGTTCTATGCCTGATGCTTGGGTGGAGTAGGTTCTAACAGTTAGAGTGAAGGGGGCTGGGAGCCAGGACGCCTGGGTTCTATTCTCAACTTGGTGGAGAATGAGCGGGGGAGTCAGGAGTTGTGGGTTCTGTTCCTCTCTCTGCACCTTACTCCTTCTCAGGTGTCTTCACTGTGCCTCAGTTTCCTCCCAATATCTGAAGACAGGGATAATGGGATGGGAGGTGCAGTTATAATTAAGACTCTGAGTGGGCCCCATACACACCAAGTTCTGTGTCACTCACAGATCCACATACACAGCAGTGAATGGAGCCAGGCAAGGGAATTTGCTTTATTGACTCTGTAAGCAGAAAAGTGTCAGCACATGAACATGTATGAACACAGAGGAACTCGCTCACTATCCTAGCTGGCTTGTCCCTGTAGGAATGGCAGCAGGGAGAGGATGGGGATGGGGTGGACGGCAGCCTATGTTACTGCTCCCCATGCCACCAATGGTAAGCCTGGTCCTTCAGGATTTCTGTGTAGGTCCCCGCAACCGATGTGGTTTTTTCATAGATGTCCCTGGGAAGGAAAGTGGAGAGGATGAGGAGATACCACGTGATAGGGCTGGATCCTGGTCCCTGCGGGATGGTCTGCACTGTCTGCATCGTTATTAAATACAGTCCATGGTTAGAGTAAAACCAGAACCAAATCCAGCCATGGAGCCCTGAAAATCACTGACACATGAGCCCTGCTTCCTATGCAGCCTAGGGCACTTTCATGCCATTTGGGCAGCATAGAGGGGCTTCAGATAGGTGGGAACAGCAGCCTGTTAATGCCCCCTGCTCAGAGGACCTTCCCAAATGGGATAGAATGCCATGTTGGAGCTATAGCAGCCATCTCTGCTTCCCAGGGCCCAGAGAAAGCTATGAGAAGCGGAGCATAAGAACAGCCACACTGGGTCAGAGCAAAGGTCCATCTAGCCCAGTAGCCTGTCTTCTGATAGTGGCCAATACCAGGTGTCCCAGAGGGAATGAACAGAACAGGGAATCACCAAGTGATCCATCCCGTCACCCATTTACAGCTTCTGGCAAACAGCGGCTAGGGATACCATCCCTGCCCACCCTGGCTAATAGCCATTGATGGACCTATCCTCCGTGAACTTCTCTAGTTCTTTTTTTTAACCTTGTTATAGTCTTGGCCTTCACAACCTCCTCTGGCAGGGAGTTCCACAGGCTGACTGTGCGTTGTGTGAAAAAATACTTCCTTTTGTTTGTTTTAAACCTGCTGCCTATTAATTTCATTTGGTGACTCCTAGTTCTTGAGTTATGAGAAGGAGTAAATTACACTTCCTTATTTACTATCTCCACACCAGTCATGATTTTATAGACCTCTATCATATCCCCCCTTAGTCGTCTCTTTTCCAGGCTGAAAAGTCCTAGTCTTATTAATCTCTCCTTTTATGGCAGCCATTCCATACCCTTAATCATTTTTGTTGTCCTTTTCTGAACCTTTTCCAATTCCAATATATCTTTTTTGAGATAGGGTAACCACATCTGCACACAGTATTCAAGCTGTGGGCATACCATGGATTTATATAGAGGCAATATATTTTCTGTCTTATTATTTATCCCTTAATGATTCCCAGCATTCTGTTATGCACACTGAGTGGATGTTTTCAGAGAACTATCCACAATGACTCCAAGATCTCTTTCTTGAGTGGTAACAGCTAATTTAGACCCCATTATTTTACATGTACATTCCCCATGGGTGCATATCCATCGTCTCTCGAGACTAACGGACGCCAACAACAACAACATTTTATATGTATAGTTGGGATTATGTTTTCCAATGTGCATTACTTTGCGCTTATCAACGTTGAATTTCATCTGCCATTTTGTTGCCCAGTCACCCAGTTTTGTGAGATCCCTTTGTAGCTCTTCGCAGTCTGCCTGGGACTTAACTATCTTGAGTAGTTTTGTATAATCTGCATATATTAAAGCAGCCACACCAGGGCCTGAGCTGGACCCTGCAGAGTTTCAAACTTCAGGAACCACAAAGGCAGCTTTAACCTACCTGCGTCGCAGGAAGGGAGTGATTGGGAATCAGGAATGGGGAAGGGCTGTTAGGTCTCAACTAGTGCATGCTCTTTGCATCTGTATGCGCCCAGGATTGTCACCCACACAGGACTCCTCGGGGCTTTGTGGCACCGACAGAGCAAACCCTCGGTCTGCGGGGAGCCAGAGACCACCACTTCCCAAACCACTCCCTCTGGGGGGGTGTCTGTTCCAGGTAACTCAGCCTGTAAATACCTGTCACGTTGGTGGCTTCCTCCAGATTTAATCACTGTTTGTGTAATGCTGACAGACCCCGGTCGTCGGTGGGTGGGATCGAACCTGGGACCTCTGGAGCTTAGTGCATGAGTCTCTATCTACCCCATGAGCTAAAAGCCAGCTGGCTCTTAGCTAAGGCTGTAGAGCAGACTCATTTTATCTCTCTCTCTAAGTGGTCTTGGTGCCACTACATGGGACAGAGCACCACACCCAGGAGGGGTGTGGGTCACACTTACACCCTGCCTAGCCCTTACCAAGATTTGATACTGTCCAGCCAGCCCCGGACCGCTGAATTCAGTCGCTCCCAGTAACTCTTGGCAACCTCCTGGATCTGGGAGAATGAGTCCTGAGCCTCTCGCTTCTGCAACCGATAACTGGCAGCCTCTGCAGAGACAGAAAATGGGGCTCAGGTCTCTCTTGGGGAGGAGCGGCCATGCCCAGGGAGGTAGCTGCTTTTACACTGATATTGGAAAAGAGACAAACATTGGCCAAACCGGACAGTCTCTATGTAAAGGAATAAATGGACACAAATCAGACATCAGGAATGGTAACATACAAAAGCCAGTAGGAGAACACTTCAATCTCCCTGGACATTCAATAACAGATTTTAAAGTAGCCATCCTACAACAAAAAAACTTCAAAAACAGACTTCAAAGAGAAACTGCAGAGCTACAATTCATTTGCAAATTTAACACCATTCATTTGGGCTTGAATAGGGACTAGGAGTGGCTGGCTCACTACAAAAGCAGTTTTCCCTCTCTTGGTATTCATAGAATATCAGGATTGGAAGGGACCTTAAGAGGTCATCTAGTCCAACCCCCCTGCTCAAAGCAGGACCAATCCCCAATTTTTGCCCCAGATCCCTAAGTGGCCCCCTCAAGGATTAAACTCACAACCCTGGGTTTAGCTGGCCAATGCTCAAACCACTGAGCTATCCCTCCCCCGATTGATACCGCCTTGTCAATTATTGGGAGTGGACCACATCCACCCTAATTGAATTGGCCTTGTCAACACTGGTTCTCCGCTTGTAAGGTAACTTCCTTCTCTTCATGTGTCAGTATATTTATGCCTGCATCTGTAATTTTCACTTCATGCCTCTGAAGAAGTGGGGGGTTTTACCCATGAAAGTTTAGGCCCAAATAAATCTGTTAGTTTTTAAGGTGCCACCTTGTTGTTTTTGTGGATACAGACTAACACGGCTACCCCTCTGATACAGGAGACAAACTGGAAAAGCTGAATCCTCGTGATCCCTTGATGTTCAAAGCACCTGTCACAAATATCCCGATACCATTCTTGCACCACAAACATCCATTCCACACAAGATGCTGTTCATGCACCAACACTCAACAGCAAACATTGTCTGGAAGCGGGTTTGTGTTTAATGCAGCAGGGAAATCAGCCTATTTCCTGCCGAACAGATGAAAGCCTTCACTTCTGGTGTGTGAGTGACATGCTAAACACAAGCTAGGAGAGGAAGCCATTGCTCAGATGCACCTTAGAATCTAACACAGTGTTTATGAACGTGTGGGTTGCAAGCCCCAGAAGGGTCTTGAAAGGCAAATGAGGGAGGTTGTGGGGCACTGAAAATTGAATTACAATTCTAAATTGTATTGTAGTGTAGTACAATTGTATTACAATTCTAAATTGTGTTGTAGTACAGCACAATTGTATCACAATTCTAAAGCAAAGAAAATAGCATTTCCAGAATAACTTCATGCTAGCCAAAGCTTTTAGGTCAAATGTAGCCATTGTATTCTACAAGCTTAACACTGTTATAATTTTTAACTCCCACTTCTGTACCCGTAGGGGATCACTTTTATTTTGAATAAGGGGTCGCTGCTGAGAAAAGGCTGAGAGATGCTGCTCTAACAGACTCCCAGGATGAGAGCCGGCCAGTGCTTTAGGGCACTGGGGTTGGCAGAGAACTGGCGTTTGTTCTCATGAAAAAAATTGATTCAAACAAAGATGTTTTCATTTTTCTTTACCTTCATTCTCCTGTTTTTCATTTTTTAATTGCAACTTTGTTGTTATTGGTTTTTGGCTTTCAGTTGCCAGAGCCCAAAAAATGTTCGGTTTTGGGCAAAAACCCAAGAAATGTCATTGAAATTGGATATTTCCTTGGAAATTTCTGTTCTGGTGAAAAAAACATTTTGGGAACATTTTTTGAAGAAAACCATGAAGAGGAAGTCTAGGGCAGAGCAGCCCCTAACTCCAGGGAAAGCTGGGGGAGCACCAGGAGCTCAGTAGCTCTGAAAATCAGGCCCTAAAATCAGCAGCCACTTTGGCAAATATTGGGCTGCATCCTCAGCTTTTCCCTGGGCCTGGATACAACCCCTAGACTGGAAATGGGGAGGAGGAAGAATAACGTGCTCTGGAGTAGGGGAATGCGAGGAGACATCATCTCTCTAGACATCATCAGGAGGAGTTTAACCTGCATCTCCGGGTTCAGGGAATCTACCACACGCCAGCATCTCTTACCAGTGCAGAGAAACAGCAGCAGGATGACGGCCACTGCAATTTTCAGATCCATCTGCCCCATATTTGCTGGAAAATGAAACCCTCAGGTTAATGCCACTTTCTCCCTGTGCACTGGGGGTGTGCGGAAAGTCAGAGTGGACAGTGCTGAGCCTAGCCCCTTCCTTCCACCCTCACTTATTGCACCGGGGCTGAGCTCACACCAGTGGACATCAAGAATGGGAAATGTGGTAGCTCCCACCCAGCCCACACCCCAGGCCCACAAACCTGGCTCAGGGTTGTTCCCTAGTTTCTGGAACACTGTTGGGATTCCCCACCCAAGTCACTTCCATCCAGCCCAGCCTCCTGCCTCTATCAGCAGCACGTGCCTGGTGGGCATTCCCACCTGAGAGGGGGGAGGTGGCTCATGCCCCATAGCAGGGCGGTGCCAAACCTCTCGTTTTTAAAATCCTTATCACAGCTCTGGATATTCATGTTCTCCATAGAACGTCCCGTCCTTGTCAGAATCCTGCTGAGCTCCTGTCCTCAGTGCCCTCTTGTGTCAGGGAGTTCCACAGGCTGCTTGTGCACCCAGTTTTTCCCTGTCTCATAGAGTGTAAGGCCAAAAGAGACCACCCAATCTGACCTCCTGTATATCACGCTCCATTCAATTTAATCTGGACACTCGTCTATTGAGTCCAGAGACTTGAGTTAAACCAAAGCATTTCAGTCCTCAGGAGACAACTATTGTGTGCTCAAGGCAGTGACCAGGAGAGACCAAGGTGCCAGGATCTTCCCGGGCTGATTCCCTGAGCTGCCCTGTGCCCAGTCCTGCCATTTTCACTGGCAAAGTGGATGGGAACCCTGCTGACTTGGGATGGGAGCTTTGCACACACACTTTCCACACTTGTAAAACACAACACAGGATGATTCAGACATTCATTGATTTGAAATCCAGCAGGGAGTCTGGCCTCCTGTATAACCCCGGACAGAGCCCCTCCCAGTGACTCCTGCATCCTCCTGGCCCTGGGAAGCCAGAGCAGATGATTTAGCTGAGATGCCGCTGCTCTGTTTACAGACACCAAGGGAGGGGGATCCCCACATCTGTCCCCAGTCCCTCTCGCTGTATGGTTACTGGCCTGACTGGATCTAGCTTCCACTTCCATTGGGCTGGCAGGGGATCCAGGCCTTGGGGTGACTAGGGATCATACCTGTCGTAGAGAGCGGGCTCCTTCCTGAGACTCGCACGGCACGGAAACCTACGAACCAAATAAAACATGTACAGCTGGTAAAGGAGAAACAGAACCTTGGGCTCGCAGACCAGGGAAGCCACACAAACCCCTTGGGGCTGCGTGTTCCTAGGAAAATCCCCTGTCGGGCCCCAGGCTCCCAGCCTTGGGAGGTGGCTGCTTCCCTCGAGGCTTTTCCAGGTCAGGATGCAGAGATACAGGGGGAAGATATCAATCCAGAGAGGGCAGCCCAGCCCCTAGGCACTCTGGGAGCCAGGGCATTAGGGTCCAGGCTGAGAGGCAGGCAGGCTGTGGGACCCCACAGGAGAGGTACTCACGGGTGGCTGGAGGCTGCTGCTCACTCTGGCTCCAAGGTCCCGGCTAGCTCATTTATAGAGGGTTTGTGAAAACTCTTAACCCCCCTTTCCCAAAAGCGGCTCCATCTATGACACAACCTCACCATCCCAGGTCAAACTCCAAGCAAACACAGACAGGCCTGGCCCTTTGACCTGAGAGCAACTGATTGACCAACACCACACAACACCCTCCCCCCCTTGTCCCTAGAAGTGGGACTGAGTCAGAATTGTACTGACTCCGTGAGTGGGGAAATTCAGCCCCTCGGAAACCCCCCACCACTCAGCAGGCAGCCTGTGGGACCTGCCCCTCCCTCACTCCCCCCAGATCCATCACCCTACTGCCCCACCCCCTCAGCCTGCCTTTCCCCCGCACCTTGCCTCCCCACAAGACCCTACTCCAGGCCCCCTCAATGGAACGTCAGAGACCCCCAGGCCTCTCAGTGCAGCAAAAGAGCCCCCCAGGCCTGTCCACCCCAGCTCCTTCTCCCTGGCCCCCTCAATGAAACATCAGAGACACCCCTCCCTCCCCCCAGGCCCTTCTGTGGAGCAAAAGAGCCCCCCAGGCCCCTCCACCCCAGCTCCTTCTCCATGGCCCCCTCAATGAAACATCAGAGACACCCCCCTCCCCCCAGGCCCTTCAGTGGAAGCACAGTGTTTCCTACACTCTCCTGGAGGGAGCTCTGAGTCTGGGGCTCAGTGTTGTCCAGAGCCCGGCTCAAACAGTGCAGATTCCAGCCCCAGGGACTGCAGCCCAAGGATGACCCAGCCAGGCCTTCCATGGTGAAATTCGCCCTGGTGCAAGGGGGCAGCCTAGGCCACAATTAACGCCCATACGGCCTAGGAAATCCTTATGTCCCACTTCAGCCCCATGTGCTGAGCCTCTGCCCTGGGTGGGGTGGCCCCATTCCCTCCTGCTGAGTGATGCTGAGGCTATTTGGTTCCCACACCACTTCCCCCAAGCCTCATCCCACCAGGGGATTTCCCTAGCATGGACGGTATGGACGTGCAGATGCCGCTTGTGTGCACAGATGGGCTGAATAGCCAGACTGCTCTTGGTGACTTAGGGCACGTCTTCACTGGCAACGTTAACCACGAGGGGAATAACTCCCAGCGCTGGTGCACTGTCTACACTGGCACTTTACAGCGCTGAAACTTCCAGCATTCGGGGGGTGTTTTTTCACACCCCTGAGTGAGAAAGTTGCAGTGCTGTAAAGTGCCAGTGTAGACAAGCCCTTAGTAATGCATCCCCTCCTCACTGCATGGGCTGGCAGTCAGGACTCCTGGGTTCTATCCCCAGCTTTGGGAAGGGAGTGGGGTCTAGTGGGTTAGAGTGTGTGTGTGGTGGGGGGGTGTCCTGGCTCACTGTGTTACCTTGAAAGAGACATGGCGGGTGAGGTAAGTGATCTGTGCAAGCTCAAAAGCTTGTCTCTTTCACCAACAGAAGTTGGTCCAATAACAGCCACTACCTCACCCGCCTCTCTAATATTCTGCACCAACATGGCTATAGCAACGCTGCATGATCCTAGAGAGTCATTCCAGCTTCCGAAATTATCCTCCAGCCAGAAAGGCTGCAAAGATGCTCTTTGTTTGTAAAGGACACTGTCGCCAGTTAAGGCTCTGGGCTTTTCCTTGAGTCAGGTAGGCACACCCATGGTAGCGCTAGTCTAGCTAGCATCAGCTACAACGGTCGTCAAGAGGCAGTGAGGGGCTTCAGTGTAAGCTGTAGGGTGCAGGCTTCAGCCGGGGGCTCTGGGTACAGTGTCATGTTTCTAGCTCACACTGCTGCTTCTTCAGTGCTAGTTTAGCTGGGCTAGCTGGATGAAAGCTAGTGCAGGTAGCTGTACCAGAGCGGCAGTGACACCTCTGAGGGTAGTGTAGACATTCCCCAAAACTAGTAGCCAGAGCCTGGGCGACACAGACCAACAGGAGAGCCCAGGCGGGGCTGTGGAGGCCCATCATGCCAGAGGCGAAGCTGCAGAGAAGAGGGGGTGTCCTGGAACCTTCAGGATCTTCCCCAGCTTCTAAACCTGGAATAATAATAATCGTGCAACACAAACACTCTGGGAGACAGATCACTGTCAATATATAGTGCAGGGAGCATGGATCAGAGAAGGCACCAATGCCACTGGAAGGGTGAGAGCATGGAAAGGTACGGCTTATAGGGAATGATCCATCCACACACACCTCCACCTCCCATCTACCTATCTAATCTAATCTATCTATCCATCCATCCCCGGCACCCGCTCTATCTATCTATCTATCTATCCCCATCCACCCCCTCTATCTATCTATCTATCCTCATCCACCCCCTCTATCTATCTATCTATCCCCATCCACCCCCTCTATCTATCTATCTATCTATCTATCTATCTATCTATCTATCCCCATCCACCCCCTCTATCTATCTATCTATCTATCCCCATCCACCCCCTCTATCTATCTATCTATCTATCCCCATCCACCCCCTCTATCTATCTATCTATCTATCTATCCATCCCCGGCACCCGCTCTATCTATCTATCTATCTATCCCCATCCACCCCCTCTATCTATCTATCTATCTATCTATCCATCCCCTGGCACCCGCTCTATCTATCTATCTATCTATCTATCTATCTATCCCCATCCACCCCCTCTATCTATCTATCTATCTATCTATCCATCCCCGGCACCCGCTCTATCTATCTATCTATCTATGTATCTATCTATCTATCTATCCCCATCCACCCCCTCTATCTATCTATCTATCTATCTATCTATCTATCTATCCCCACACACCATCTATCTATCTATCTATCTATCTATCTATCTATCTATCTATCTATCTATCTAACCCCACACACCCCCTCTATCTATCTATCTATCCCCACACACCCCCTCTATCTATCTATCTATCTATCTATCTATCTATCCCCACACACTCTATCTATCTATCTATCTATCTATCTATCCCCACACACCCCCTCTATCTATCTATCTATCTATCTATCCCCATTCACCCCCTCTATCTATCTATCTATCTATCTAACCCCACACACCCCCTCTATCTATCTATCTATCTAACCCCACACACCCCCTCTATCTATCTATCTATCTATCCCATCCACCCCATCTATCTATCTATCTATCTATCTATCTATCTATCTATCTTTCTACCTCCCTCCCTCTCTGGCTGCCTTGCACCATATTATCAGATGTCTGCCCAGGAAGAGGCTTTGTTTGCCCCTCCCCATTGAGAATTACAGGGAATCCCCCATTGATCTGCCCTTGTTGAGAACAGTGGGTGATCCTGGGAACTGCTGTGCACCTTGTAAATCTGCCCCTTTTACTGCTTCCCAGCTGCTGCCAGCCATGTGCAGAGCCAGAGTGTGTGTTAAGAAAGAGGGTGACAAGCAGCTAGTCTGTGTCCCAGTCATGCTGCTGTATCTCCTTATGCCTCCAGTGCCTTCCTCTTATGCATCTCCTCCAAACAGCCCCAGGGCCATCGTCTCAGTGGACACCATTCCACCAAAGCCAGGAGCACAGCAAACAGGAAGAGTGATAATGATACTGAGCTCCTTTGTAAAGCATGGTAAGATTTACTGGTGAAAAGTGCCACAGAACAGCGAGGTATTATTGTGTCTCTCTCGCCCTGCACAGCTGTTCCTCCCACCATCCCATCCTAGAGCTTCCCATATGCATGGGGCTCTCACCCATCAACCATCCCTGTGCTGCATACAAGAGTGTCCTCTTGCACAAACACCATCAGGATTCACGCTTCCACCACCCCCTCCCCACAGCTCCCTCCTGTAGCCAAAGGAGCAATTCAACACAGCATGCTCAGTACAGCCCAATTCCTGTTATTTGCGTTGCACGTGTGCGGAGGAGTGGCAGTCATGGGTCAGGACGCCCTACACACCCAGAGCAGGATGACAGCCCCAGTCCCAAAGACCTGACAATCCATCAGCTGCTCTGAGCCTTTCTCTGCACACACAAGTTCTGCCACTTTCACTCTGCCTGTATACTGAAAATGGTACACCACCCCTGCCGTGGAGGCAGGTCTAGCAGCATAAAGGAGCCTGTATAGCTGTTCCCTTATGGAAGGGGAATAAGTCAAACCAGGACAAGGCACCGTTATATTGATATATCTGTGCTCACATTAGGTGTTGTACTGGTGTAACCAGCTTATTCACCTGGATCACCTGGATCGATCGGACTTCAGCTGTCGTTAAGACTGCGCCGATCACAACACGTCTGCCATTCTTCTCGCACTCTTGCCTTTCTTCTCCACATTTGTCCGAAACGTTTAATGATGTCATCTTCCCATCTTCTTGGAGGCCAACCGGGGGGTCTTTTCTGTTCTCGCGGGTACCACTCAGCAATGATTGCGGTCCACCTGTTATCCGTGAGCCGTGCTGTGTGGCCTGCTCATCGCATCTTGTTATGTCTGCTTTCCACGACAATATCTTTCACACCGCTGCGTTCTCTGATGATTTCATTTGGTATACGATCCAGAAGGGAGATTCCCAACATAGCTCGTTCCATTGCCCTTTCAGCTACCAACAGCCGTTGCTCTTCTCTCTTCGTCAGTGCCCACGTTTCACTGCCATACAGCATGGCTGGCAGCACTGCTGAATTGAAAATATTTTTACGTGTGGTCTTATCAATTTTTCCTTTGAAGACGTCCTTGATGGAATTAAATGCACACCATCCTGCCCGAATCCTTCGCGAGAGTTCTCCGTTCAGGTCTTGGCGCATATTAACTTCTTGGCCCAAATATATGTACTGTTCCACTTCCTCGATGTCTTCTCCGGTTACCATTATTCGGGCTTTTCGTAAGACGTCTGATTGCATATATTTCGTTTTGCAGCGGTTCATTTTCAGGCCGACCTGACTACTTTTCTTGTCGAGTCTTCGTAGCATGCTCTGCAGTTGGTTGGTGCTTTCGGCAATTAGTACAATGTCATCTGCAAATCTGAGATGAGATAATCTCTCTCCGTTTATGTTGACACCACTCCGCCAATTGATCTTGTTCATAACCATTTCGAGGCAGGCGGTGAATAGTTTCGGTGAAATTGTATCTCCTTGCTTTACGCCTTTCTCGATTGGGATGCGGAGGGGAGTTTCAAGGAGAGTAATGTCTGTTGTACATCCAGTATTCGCTTCCTTCAACAAACTAATGTACTGCGTGTTAATGCCCTGCTCTGCGAGCGCCTTTAATATTGCATTAAACTCAACGCTGTCGAAGGCCTTTTCATAGTCGACAAAAGCAATGCACAGCGGGAGTTTGTATTCCCTCGCTCTTTCTAGGAGCTGGCTAAGGGTAAATATATGGTCGATTGTACTGAAATTTCTTCGAAACCCTGCCTGCTCTCTCGGCTGTTGTTCATCCAGACTCTGCGAAAGTCGATTCGTTATCACCTTTGTGAAGAGCTTGTAGATGTGAGAGAGCAGGCATATAGTGCGGTAGTTCTTAAGATTTTCTCGATCACCCTTCTTGTGCAGCAAGATGGTATTCGACTCCTTCCAGCTTGATGGTATTTTTCCTTCTTCAAGATATCGACTGAATCTTAAAGCAAGGGCCTACCAAAGTTTTTCGCCTCCTGCATAAATCATTTCTGACGTTATTCCATCTTTGCCTGGAGCTTTTCCCTTCTTCATCTGGTGTAGTGCGCTTCGGACTTCGCTGATGATTATTGGGGGGACGTGTTCTTCTGACTCTTCGAGGGTTGGGAGGGGGACGTTGATTCTTGATTTGAACAGTTCTGTATAGAAGTCCTTGCAGACCTCCTCCATCCCTGCTCTGTCGATTACTGTGTCTCCATCCTTGTTCTTCAGTGCTGTTATGCTCGATCTATACTGCATCAATTCCCGCTTGCATGTCCTGAGGCTCTTGTGTGATTCAGCTGTTTTAAGGAGCTTTTCTTTCCGGAAGTTCGCAAAGTCATCCTTCAGTTTTCGCCGTATAAGCTTGCACAGAATGGAGTACTCGAGGTTGTTATCCGAGCTCCTTTTCATGTTTCTCCGCTTCTCCAACAAGCTTTTCGTTTCAATCGAGATTCTTCCCTTCGCCTTCTTCAGCTTTTTAATTTCAGCTGCTTTTATGCAACATCTCAACTTGTCAGCAAAGATACTATAGTTCTCATCACACTTTTCCATCTAGCTCCAGTCAAACCCAGAAATCGCTTTTTTCAGCTTTGCTTCATCGAATGTCTTCGGCTGCTGTTTCCTGTTTGCCATCTGTAACGCCTTCTTTTCCACCGCTTCATCGAAAATCAGCTTCGCTCTAAGCAGGCGATGGTCACTGCCGGTGTTGAATGGCTGCACCACAGAGACGTCTTGAACGATGCACCTTTTATTGACTAAAATATAGTCGATTTCATTCTTACTCTTCGCGTTTGGTGCGATCCATGTCCACCTTCTTGAGATCTTCTTTTTGTACCAGGTGTTTGCCATGTACAGTTCTTTCATTTCTGCCATCGCTACCAGCCTCTCTCCTCTTTCATTCCTTTCACCACTGCCGTATCTCCCTATGAACTTTTCACCAGCTTTCCCTCGCCCGACCTTGGCGTTGAAATCTCCCATCGTGACAGTGTAAGTGGACTTTTGCCCGAGAGCTCTTTCAAGCTCTCGGTAGAATTCTTCCACTTCTTCGTCCTCACTTGCGCTTGTGGGAGCGTAGGCCTGGATGACCTTGAGGTTAGCTTTTGACTCCATCTGAAGATGCAGCACACCGATACGTGATGATGTTAGCTGGCATGATATGACTTTCGAAGACCAATCTTTATTGACGATAAATCCAACTCCTCCAACATTTCTAGCGCCATCTCCCTTTCGGAGCCTCACAGCGCTTCCATCCTTCCAGTTGACTTCCAACTCCTTCTTTCGTCGGGTTTCGCAGACACCGAGAATATCGCATTTTATCCTTTTCTTCTCCTCCATCAGATGGTTTAAAGTTTCCTCCTTTGCCAGTGACCTACAATTGTAAGTACACACAGCGAGGATTGTCCTTTTCCACGTTGGCCTAGCACCTGACATTTTTAGCAACCTCTTGTCGCTCAATTTCCGCTCCGCCACCGTAGAACGTGCATTTACTCGTGTTGTTTTAGCCATTAACTTCAAGCCATCCCACTGGCTAGGTGGGCAGGCATGCGTACCTCCTCAAGCTTAGCTAGCCTTCAACCTCTAAGGAGAAGGAAAAGCGCTCTTTCCTCTGAGAGAGCAACCCTCCTCCCTGGATTGGATAGTCCGACACCTTTGTAGCATGGTAAAACCTACCAGGGCATATGCCCCGCTACCATAGCTGTCAGACGGCCAGGGTCACCACTGCACCACATTGAGGTGCTGAGGTAGGATTTTATGTAGGTAGGATATTAAGCTGTAACCATCTTATTAAAAACCCCAAATTAAAGCTAATGGTGCAGAACCTGTGTGTGGAACATGCACTCCAAACAGAGACACCAAGGTCAGCTGCTCTCTGACAGGCTGCCGACCTCTGGGGGGTCCAAAGGGCTGTTTATTTAAGTATCCCAAAGGAGGAGGTTGCTGGGAGCTAAACTCCTGCTCCCAAGGTCACTTTGCTCAGAGCTTTTGCAATATTTGCTCCTGGTAATTTATCAACCAGCTTTTCTGGAGCAGTTTAAAACTCAACCGCATGGGTCACAAAGTGATTTACAGCTGAGGAGCTGACCCTCCAAAAGGAGCCCTGCGATCATCTCTCCAGACCTGCTTAACCCAGGCCACCCACAGTGACTTGTGGTTAGGGGTGCCAACACTGTATTGCCAAAATAAGGGATTGTTTTCTTATCCCCTTCCCCGCACACCTCCTGACATTGTTATCATTATTATTAATAATAATACTAAGCACGGCTCACCTCCATTCGCCAGGGGTGTTTCTTGCTGCTTTTTGCAGTACCCAGACACTCCCAATCTTGTTGGACAGAGATGAAAAAATAAGGGCTGTCCCTTGTAATGAGGGAGTGTTGGCAGCCCGCCTTGGGGGTGAACTGAAGACTGCTGCAAAGTGCAAACACAAACACACTTCCCTGCATGCAGCAGAGCAATGGAGACTAGATGGTGGGGCTGGATCAGGGCTTGTCTTCACTTACAGTGCTGCAACAGAAGCTTCTATGCGACCTATGCCAGCGGGCGAGCTTCTCCTCACGATGCAGGTACACCACCTCCCAGGACGGGAGAACCCCGCCTGTCGACATAGTCTACACCGGGGGTTAGGCCAGTCTAACTCGTGTGGCTCATACGTTTGTAGTGCTGATCGGGGCTAAGAAAGACCCCCTTCCCCACCCCGTCTTAATTTAAAGTGACACCCTAGATAGGTTGTTCCAGTAGCTATTCCCTGACTCTCGACCATTAAATCTTGTTCTGCCTTTGTTGGTGAGTTTAGAGAGCCCCCTAGTGTCCGGTCTCTGCCTTTTGTGTCAGTATTTATTGTGTTGAAGATTTTTCTGTGAGATTCACATACAGTAACTCCTTGCTTAACGCTGTAGTTCTGTTCCTGAAAAATGCGACTTTAAGCGAAACAATGTGAAGCGAATCCAATTTCCCCATAAGAATTAATGTAAATGAGGGGGCTAGGTTCCAGGGAAATTTTTTTCAGGAAAACAGGTATGTTAGCCCTAGAATGCTAAAGGCCATTTTTCCTACAAGCTGGGAAGGGGTTACGTCAGGTCAGTTAGGGACAACGGAGTCCAAATAAGGGCTACATGAAACCTGTTAAAACCTTTCTTCTGGGGGAGGGAGACAAACTGCGGCAAGACTGGAGGCAGCAGGGAGATAGGCTTCTCCAGTGTGAGAGACCACGCCCCTCCCCATAGGGGAGACACCCCAAACCCAGTGCCTGGTTAGGGGAAGGCCCAGTGAGGGAGCCAGGGAAAGGTATCCCTTTTGTTTCAGTGCATTATAGACTTTACCCCTTTGTTTGGATAAAAGAGCCCTTTAGTACCCACTATTTTCTTCTTGCTACCTCTGTGACTGTGCTTTTATACCTCGATCAAATCACTTCTTGCTAGTCTCTTAATCAGTGAAACAGATTGGTCCCCTTCAGTCGCTCCCTGTGAGGCTTTTTCTCTAGGAAGAGTTTTGTGTATTCGGATAATTTTTGCAGCTACCAGAGCTGGAGAACGGTGGCCACACATGTATATGGATCTAGGCTATGTAGACCGGAACTATCTATGCAGCACATGAGATACAAGGTTGTAACAGTGACAGGGACGTGCAGGAAAAGTCCCAAACCCTCTGCTGTGTCCTGCAGTTGGTCTCAGGCCCAGAGAGGTGACAAACTGGAGGGAATTCAGAGCAGTGGCATTGGCACAGAAATCACGAGGCTTGGGCTGTTCGGAGAGACTGACAAGGCAAAACCTGCTCAGTTTGGATAAGGGACAGGTAAGGGGTGAGGGAGCTGACATGAGAGGCCGTGTGAACTGCATGGACACCAGGTCCCAGAGAATGATTTCAGGGGATCCATGGGACAAGCAGGAGGGGCACTGAGAATAACAAGATGGAAAAAGCAAAGTGAGACTGAGACAGAATTTGGAGGCCTCTCGCTAACGATCATGTTCTGTGCAGGAATGACCAAGCAACCCTGGATACAAACCCAGCACTAAGGCAATGAGCATTTATTCATGGCTACAAAAAAAGCAATAGAAAACAGGAACTTGGGTGCCAACGCTGGGTTCCCCTCCCAGCACGAGCTCTTCAAGGGGACCAGTACCCCAGGAATTGCCTGTGAGCTCTGCAGAAAAAATCCCCTCTCAGTCAGATCCGTCCCTGGAAAACTTCTCATTGAACTTCTCCTTTATCTTCTGGAATTGCTCAGAGAACCAGTTCCTGTAAGACAAGGGGAGGCAGAGGTAACATCAGCCAGTGGGTTAGGATCCTGCATTTCCTCATCCCCCACCTCCACAGATGCTACTACGGGGGTGACTGAGGGCTTTGTAAAGGGGCTGGCTGAGAAGCCCTGGGCTTTGCCCTCGTGAACAGTGCAAAGCTGCCCTGATTTTTAACACTACCGTCTAGGGGCGGCTAACAGAGCCAGCATCCCTCTGGGAACAGAGCCTGGTAGATGCTGGGAAATCTCAGCAGCCACCTGGTCATTATAGTTAATTACAGTGATTTTGACACATGGCTAAGGAATGGGTGTTTCCTTTCTAGTGTAGCCGCCTCTCCTGGGAGCGGTGAGGATAATGAGGCCAGCAGTCCCAACTGTGAACTAAATCATACTAGTTTATCTGCTGCGCCTTTCAGCCAGCAGGATTTCACAGCACTTCCCATGGGATTGCTTCACATGATACATTATTCATATTGCAGTAGTGACCTAGCTCGGGGGCCCCATAGTGCCACTAAGCACTGCCAGTCCCTGCCTCAGCTCCGAGAGGGGGCATCTGTCCCAAGCGTGACAATGCAGTGACATCTGCCTGAGTCTGCAGAGAGCCTGCGGGGGATCTCACCGAGGCGTTTACTCTGATGCTCAGCCATGCTAATTTAAATGTCAACATCGCTTACAATGTCATCTGTCCTGTGAGACCAGAGCAGGGGGGTCATGGCCCTGCACAATGACTGGAGCTGACTGTGTGGGTGGGGCTGGGAAGAGCATCTCTAGCAGCACCTTCCCCTCCCCCCAGTACAAACCCTGCCTGTAGCATCCCCAGTGTGCTCCCAGTCAGTCTCCCAGCGCAGCCTACCTCTGCTTAGCTCCCGGTGGCAGTCTCAGTGTCACTGGTTCTGCAGGAGACCTGCCCTCCCCCCGCCGAGGCCCCTGTGACTCACCGGGTCTTTTCGCTGAACTCGCTCTGATGCAGTTCTTGGAAGGCAGCTTTGGTTCTATCTGCAATGCTGTCAGCAAAGGCCTGCAGCCTGTTCTGGAACTTCTCAAACTTTTCGGTCAGGCTTGGCTCTGTCGGTTGAGCCTGAGCAGAGTCTGAAAGGGAGACGGAGAACGACGAATGCCCAGTGCCCAAACTCGACTCACCACCCTCGTGCAATGTGCCAGGGCGTGTGTTTGTGTGCACATGCGTGCAATGTGCCAGGGGTACACGCTCAGCTCTGTCTGTGTCCGTACAGTGCCCAGCATGATGGGGCCCTGATCTCCGCATTCTGTGCCTTGGAGGTGTTTCTCCAGAGTCTCTGACACATGCGTGTTACGGGGCGAATTCTCAGCCCTTTTCACGGTTAGCTTCGCTGCTTCTGGTACCTGGCGCTGGAGCCCCTGCCAGACTTTGTGGTACTTGAGATGAATGACCCTTGACCCTCTTTAAATGCCAGACCACCCATCGCCCTCCCACAGCCCTGCCCACCCCAGACTCCACACAGACCCTGGGGTGGCTGGAGCTGGGTTGCTGAGTAGCAGCCTGTGGAGGTTTTAGCTTTTTCCAGAAGTCCCAGGGCTCCTGTCTGGTTCTGGCAGCTCAGAGATTGTGGAGCTGCTCCTGTTTGTGGTTTTACACACACACGGCACATTGCACACATGCATGCACACTCAGTACACTGTACATCCACGCACACCCTGGCACATTGCACGCACATGCACACACACACGGCACACTGCAGGTGCAAAATTCCTGGCCCTGGTTTCAATGAGCCCAGCTGTTGCTGACAAGATCCCAGGTATCCCTGAGCCACAGAGTTATTTGTGATTTCTATTGAGGTGTTGCAGGCAGCAAAGATCAGTCCTGCCCACATGGGCGAGGCAGACAGGATAGACTGGTCTGACATGCTCCCTGCTCCCCTCTCACCCGGGCCCGGCCCCTCCCTCCCGTCTCACAGGCACAATCTCCTCCCCCGGGCTCTGAGACCCCCATTCCCGCAGCGGGGCTCTTACCTGCCAGGACTGTCAGAGCCAGGAGGATCAGCGCGATGGACACTGCAGGCCGCATGGTCACTGGGGTTGGCGTGTCCCTGTCAGGGGTGGGGGAGGATGTGATCTCGAGACTGGTCCCAAGTGCACCCACCTACCCTGGGGAAGGGACCCAGCCACTGCCTCTGGCTGGGGGTTACACAGCCCTCGCTGAGACCCCCCCCCCCAAACCCCACATGGACCCCACTGCCTCCCTCCACATAGACCCCACTGCCTCCCCTGATCCTGCAGAGCCCCCCCACACGGACACCCCTGCAGCCCCACATGGACCCCACTGCCTCCCCTGATCCTGCAGCGCCCCCTGCACAGACACCCCCCAGCCCCACGTGGACCCCACTGCCTCCCCCCACATAGACCCCACTGCCTCCCCTGATCCTGCAGTGCCCCCCCATCCACAGACACCCCCGCAGCCCCACATGGACCCCACTGCCTCCCCCCACATAGACCCCACTGCCTCCCCTGATCCTGCAGAGCCCCCCCACACGGACACCCCCCGACCCCCACGTGGACCCCACTGCCTTCCCTCCACATAGACCCCACTGCCTCCCCTGATCCTGCAGCGCCCCCTGCACAGACACCCCCCAGCCCCACGTGGACCCCACTGCCTCCCCTGGTCCTGCAGAGCCCCCCCACACGGACACCCCCCGACCCCCACGTGGACCCCACTGCCTCCCCCCACATAGACCCCACTGCCTCCCCTGATCCTGCAGCGCCCCCTGCACAGACACCCCCCAGCCCCACGTGGACCCCACTGCCTCCCCTGGTCCTGCAGAGCCCCCCCACACGGACACCCCCCGACCCCCACGTGGACCCCACTGCCTTCCCTCCACATAGACCCCACTGCCTCCCCTGATCCTGCAGAGCCCCCCCGCACGGACACCCCCTGACCCCCACGTGGACCCCACTGCCTCTGGCTGGGGGTTACACAGCCCTCGCCGAGACACACACACCCCAAACCCACGTGGACCCCACTGCCTTCCCACCACATAGACCCCACTGCCTCCCTCCACATAGACCCCACTGCCTCCCCTGATCCTGCAGAGCCCCCCCACACGGACACCCCCGCAGCCCCACATGGACCCCACTGCCTCCCCCAACATAGACCCCACTGCCTCCCCTGATCCTGCAGTGCCCCCTGCACAGACACCCCGCAGCCCCACATGGACCCCACTGCCTCCCCCAACATAGACCCCACTGCCTCCCCTGATCCTGCAGTGCCCCCTGCACAGACACCCCCCAGCCCCACGTGGCCCCCACTGCCTCCCTCCACATAGACCCCACTGCCTCCCCTGATCCTGCAGCGCCCCCCCACACGGACACCCCCTGACCCCCACGTGGACCCCACTGCCTCCCCTGATCCTGCAGTGCCCCCTGCACAGACACCCCCCAGCCCCACATGGACCCCACTGCCTCCCCTGATCCTGAAGAGCCCCCTGCACAGACACCCCCCGACCCCCACGTGGACCCCACTGCCTCTCCTGATCCTGCAGAGCCCCCCCACACGGACACCCCCCGACCCCCACGTGGACCCCACTGCCTCCCCCCACATAGACCCCACTGCCTCCCCTGATCTTGCAGTGCCCCCTGCACAGACACCCCCCAGCCCCACATGGACCCCACTGCCTCCCCTGATCCTGCAGAACCCCCACACACAGCCACCCCCCGACCCCCACGTGGACCCCCACTGCCTCCCCCCACATAGACCCCACTGCCTCCCCTGATCCTGCAGTGCCCCCTGCACAGACACCCCCCAGCCCCACATGGACCCCACTGCCTCCCCTGATCCTGCAGCGCCCCCTGCACAGACACCCCCCGACCCCCACGTGGACCCCCACTGCCTCCCCCCACATAGACCCCACTGCCTCCCCTGATCCTGCAGTGCCCCCTGCACAGACACCCCCCAGCCCCACATGGACCCCACTGCCTCACCTGATCCTGCAGCGCCCCCTGCACAGACCCCCCCGACCCCCACGTGGACCCCACTGCCTCCCCTGATCCTGCAGCGCCCCCTGCACAGACCCCCCCGACCCCCACGTGGACCCCACTGCCTCCCCTGAACCTGCATTGGTCCCAACCCCTTCATAGACATCCCCCAAACCCTACATGGACTCCCACTGCCTTCCCCTACTCCCACCCCCACATTATCATGCCCCCCACAAACACCTCCATGAACCCCACACCCAGCCCACAAACCTCCTCTCTTCCCCCCTTGGTCTTCTCTGCACAGTGCCCTGTTCCCCACAAGAATCTCTGTCTCTCCCCACATATTCCCTCCCTCCCCCACCGCACATACCCCACAGAGTCCCTGTTTGCCCCACATCCTCTGGGGAGGTCAGGGTAATGCCAGAGGGAAGTGGGTTCTCCCACTCAGGGAGTTACAGCCCCAAGCCTGCAATCTGCTCAAATGCATCTCCCAGCCCCCTCCCCACCCCACCAAGCCCCCTGCCTCCCCACCAGGTCCTCCATCCTGGCCAATGAGCGGCATGAGCCCCCATTCTCCTCTTTGTGCACCCCTCCAGTCCCACTGCCGCCACACACACCCCCGCCAGCCCCACTGAGCCCCAAACACCAGCCCAGCCCCACTCACTGCAGCTGGAATTAAGCAATCTCCGCAGCTGGGATGCAGTTTCCCGAACTCCAGCTCCCTATAAACCATCCTCCCTCCGTCATCCGCCCCCTCTGCCTGGTTGGGGGGGAACCTGACCCCTCCAGCCCCTCCCTCCCTGCTCTTCCAAGGCCTCTTAATTATTAGTCTGTGCCATGGGGAAATGAATTCCCAGCTGAGGAGCAGCCTGGGGAGGGGGAAGAGCTGTTATTACAAATCAAGGGGCTCATGGCCATGCCTAAGGACCCCTGAGACCAGGGCCCCATTGTGCGGGGTGCTGCACAAACAGCATGGGGGACAGGCCCTGCCAGACAGCCGCGGGGCATGGGAACGGGGTTGAACACCCCAGCCCCGGGACCAATGTACTGGCCACAAATGGCGTGCTCATGGTGTCTAGTCTTGGCTGGGTTTAGTAGGAGATCAGCTAAATGAGAAGAAATGGGAAGGGGGTAGGGGGGAAAGGCAGGGGAGGTGAGGGGAAGGGAGCAGGGGAGGGGAGGAGGGTGGAGCAAACAGACAATCAGCATGGGGTGGGGAAGGGCCAGTGTCCCTTTGGGGTGCAGACCCAGCTACCCCCCGCCCCCCCAGGTGCAGCAGGGTGGGGGTAGGGTGACCAGACAGCAAATGTGAAAAATCGGGACGGGGGTGGGGGTAATAGGAGCCTATATAAGAAAAAAAAACCCAAAATCGGGACTGTCCCTATAAAACTGGGACATCTGGTCACCCTAGGTGGGGGTTGTGACGGAGTAGAGAGCGAGATGGATCTGACCTGAGAGGCTGGCTGCATTGGGAAAGGCTGCATCGGGAATGTGAGACTTTACCTGGGGCTGTAACATGAGCCAGGACGGGGGTTGGGAGGTGACACCTTTGGCTGGGAGAATGGTAAAAGGAGAGAGGAGGGGCCCCGGGGGAGGGGAAGAGCCGGCTGGAGGTCTGGCTGGTTGGTTTTCAGTTTGGAGCTGGGTGGTGAAACGCAGGGAGCCCCAGAGCTGGGGTCTAAGCTCCCTGCCCCCCAGAAGGCCCCAGCTGAGGGGTCCTGGTCATACTTACAAGCTCTGTTTGGACTCTTTCCTGACATCCCTAATAAACCTTCTGTTCTACTGGCTGGCTAAGAGTCACATTGAATCCCGGGAAGAGGGGTGCAGGACCTGTCTCCCCCACACTCCGTGACAGGGGTCACACCCAGTGCGTCAGCTGGGACTCCCTGTTAGTATCCTCCAGAAGCGCCCATTTAGCTGGGGGGGGCGGTTTACACTGGTGCCAAGTAGTGTGCCAGCCCCCTTGGGATCGCCAGCCCCACGAAGGCCAATCGCATGTGCTGGATCCCGAAGCAACAGGAGCTCCGCTGAAAAGCCATGAAGCTGTAAAGCCAATGCCTGCTGGGCTCTGCTCCGTTACTGTCTCTGTGTTCCCTTGCGCGCCCCCGGGCGGGGTCTCTCCTCTGATACTTGGACTGTGAGCTCCGTGGGGCAGGGCCCAGCTCTTTGCTCTGTCTGTGCAGCACCTAGCGCCTGCGCTCTGTGGTGGTAATAAAAATAATGATAACATTGTGCCTCTTCCCCACGGTCCGGGGTGAGGGGGCTAAGATGAGCCAGACAAAACTGGGGGAGCTGTACCCCTCCTTGCCATGAGCCCCCATCCCTCTCCGTGGCCCCACCACCTGGCCGTCTCAGAGGCCAGGGTGCTGGCTACTCGCAACCAGTGAAAGCTGCCCAGGCAGAGGGACCCAGCTTCAGGGCTGGCAGAGCCCTGGGGAGCAGCAGCCACAGGGGAAGGGGCCCAGGAACCTGGGCTGGAGCGGGTCAGCCCGGGCTTCTGTAGGGAGCCCCGGACCCTCCTGCCCTGAACAGTGCGCCCACGCAGACTTACTTCTCTGCTGCTGCTGGAACTGGGTGCCCAGACAGCAGCCCCTGCTCTCGCTGCTCTGCCTTCAGAGCTGGGCAGCTGGAGAGCGGCAGCTGCTATGAGGTGGGTATGCGGGGGTTAAGGCAAATTTTGGGAGGCAATAGCCCCCACAAGTCCCCCCGGCCCCAGCGCTGCCTCCTTCTTTTCCCTCTGGTGTCTGAGCCTGTACTGGTAGCATGTTCCAGTTTTTCTCCAAAGCCAGGGGGCCAGAAATGTACTGGGTTTTTTAAAATTAAAGCCAAGAGTCTCCCATACATCACAGGACTCCAGGAGCTGGAGATGTAAGAAAACACACCAAATGCTGCAAGCTCAGGAGTCATTTCAGTTCAGCTTAAGCCACATTTTTACCACCTTAAACAAACCTACTGAAAACCACAGCTTCAGTGAAACTGATGTCACTGCTGCCGAGAGAGCTGGACAGACAGACGGACACGGGGGAGGTTAAAGAAAGTCAGTCAGGCCAGGATACGAGAAAAAGTGCAGTGGGGGTGGGCGGAGGGAAAGGGGCTCCAGGGGGCAGGGGCTGGTATGGTCCCCTACAGGCTCTTCCTCCCTGGGGGTGGGGTGGGGGGGGCTCATCCCCTACAGTCCATGCATGCCCTGTGGGGGAGGGGGGGCTGTTATCATCACCCACAGTCAACGCCCGCTTACAGGGACATCCCCTCTAGTCTACCCACCCACCCCCAGGGGCAGAGGGCCAGGCAGTGACTGACCCAGCAGGACCACCTGCAGATGCTGTCTCTGGTCCAAGGCCTGTGGACTTGGAGGCTTCTCGGAGCCTTTGGGGAAAGGCCTAGACCCATTTGGCCAGAGTTGTGCTAAGAGCGTTCAGTGTCTGCCGGGAGCCGTGTGAACGGAGCCAGGCTCCTGCTGGTTTGGCCTGCGCCTGCCCTGGGCAACCTGGTTTAGGAGTGGAGATGGTTTGGTTGGAGGGGCTGCGGGAAAACTCCATTGTCAGGAGCCTAGTGCTTTTCCACAGGCTGGCCCAGCAAAGCTGGAGTGATGGGTCTCCTGACACTTCCCCCAGGCAAGTGATTCTCTGCGCTCCGCTTCCCCCTGGATCTGGGGCCGCCAGCCCTTCCCCCAGGAGGGGATTTCCCCCCCTCCCCCAGCTCACAGAGCCCTAGCCCTCCTCCCTGGGTTGCCAACCCTCCCGGAATTGTCCTGGAGGCTCCAGGAATTAAAGAGGAAATCTGCAGGGATTCGTCCCACCAAAACTGGCAACCCTAGGACCAACATGAGACCCCCACCTCGCCCCCTCCTCCATCTCAGCACCCAGTGTTAGGACTTCTTTCCCAACAGCCTTTCCCAGAGGAATCTCTTTTTTGTCTCCTCTGCAGCTGCCTCCCCCACCCCTCTCCTCCCCCCTCAGGCATTTGCCGTGTTCAGCCCCTCAGCACCAGGGGAAATTCCTGTGTCCAGGGAAAGGACGTGCACCCCATGCTGAGCCCAAGACCTTCCCCCACTGGCCAGTTCCCCACCCCAAGAGCTGCCAGCTCCATCGCCGTCTCTGCCTAACTCCACCGGGGTGGGCGCAGCCCCAGTTGGGCTCCCCAGGCTGGCGGGGGCACAAAGGGGTCCCTGTGGGGCCTGGCTGGGCAGAGGTTATTTGCGGTCACTGCCCTGAAGCTCGGTTCATCCCCTGCAGTCCGAGCTCTGCCCGCTAGTAACCCTTCCTGGCAGGGTCTGTAGAGCCAGCTCCTTCGTTTCCTATAAGCAGCCCGCCTTGAGAAATGCTTTGTTTTTGCTGAGAAACTCAATTCCGTCCTCCCCTCCCTGGCGTTTTCTTTTTTCAGCTTGAGGTTTCGGATTGTGAAAGCTCAGGCCGTGGCTCAGTCATCACAAGCCAAACCCCCAGTGCTGGTTGCAAAACAAAGTCAGATGGCACCAGCACTTTCCAAAGGCTTGGCCAAGAAATGCCTGGTGTTCCTAAGAAAACCCACAGCCCTGGGCTGCAGCAGAGGCCGGGTGCTCATGTAACCCACACACCTCCTGGGTGTGGTGTTATGTCCCATCGAGTAGTACTGAGACTACTCTTTGAGAGAGAGAAAAAATGAGTTTGCTCTACAGCCTTAGCTAACAACCTCTTGGCTTTTAGCTCCTGCTGTAGAGGCTCATGCACTGAGGTCCCAGGTTCAATCCTGCCCGCTGATGACCGGGGTCTGTCGGCATTACTCTCACAGAGTCTGAGCTTAAGCCCAGACGGGACCATTCTATCCAGTCTAAAACAGGCCACATTCTTTCCCCCAGTTCCCCCTGCACTGAGCCCAGTACAGTGCATCACTTCCAGACCGTAGCAGCAGGTGTCCCAGGCCCTGCATGTCAGATTATTAATGGACAGAAAGCTGAGACATGGAACCTGGATATAGTTTAAGTTGAACTGGCTTTATTTACCCACCAACCCCGAGTCCTAGAACAGTGGTGAGCAAACAACACGTCAGGAAAGCCCTTCTCCCAGGAATCACCACCAGTTCCCATGACGCCACTCTGCCTTGCACAGCTCCCTGGCTCCCCAAGTTGCCTCTAAGCAGAATTTTGCATAGTCCCAAACTAACAGCCACACGGCATATCTTCCCAAGAGTCAAAACTTGCTCCGCCCCTCAGCACTTGGAAGCGTGTGTGTGACAGTGGCCCCTGGTGATGCCTCTGCCTTAGTGTTTGCGGGGAGGCTTTGCAGCTACTGAGAACAGGGGAAGATAAAAGCCTGTGCCCAGCTCCCTGCCCCACTGTGTGGTTGATCACACCAGAAAAAGGAAGTGCATCCACTTTTCACTAGTGTAAACTAAGCCCTATGCTGCCTAGCTAGCCCCTGTTCTGAAGGTAAAAGCAACGAGGAGTCCTTGTGGTTTTACTGATACAGACTCACACAGCTACCCTCCGAAACCTGTCCTGAAGGTGTCACGTCTGTCCAGTCTTCTCTGCCAGGGCACAGTGAGTGTGAAGCACCAGCAGATGAGACCAGAAGCATTCGCCAGCGGTGTGAGTGACTGTGGATGGTGCAGAGGGCAATGGCAAATTATGCCTGAGGGAGGGCATGGGGGGGCAGGAAAGGCATGGGTGGGGTTGTAGCCTGCTCCACTGAGCAGGCTGCTGTCTGCATGGAGCCACAGCTGCCTGGCACAACCTATGATAGGGGTTGGGTGGTCACGCCAGACTCAGCAGAGACATTTCACCCCCAACTTGTATGTGGAACCCAGAAATGGGAGAATCTGTTTACACAGGGACCCCCTCCCCACAGCACTGAGATGAAGCCTAGGGCATGGGGGCTGTTTATCCAGGGCCCCCTCTTCTGGTACTAAAATGCAGCTGCCTCTAGGGTGCGGCATGGGGGGCTGTTTATACAGGGTCCCCTTGTCCTGAGCTGAGTTGCCTGTGGGGTGGGGGGTGGGGCTGTTTAACAGTACAGATCACCAGTCCTTTGGGAGACAATGTGAACTTAAACCCAGCTGAAATTGGAGGCAGAATGGAATTCCCGAATTAGGGCTGGATTGTCAAAGGCACTTGGCACCCCACCAGCTCACATTTGCATGCCCAAATGACATGAGTTTAGCTGGAATAACAAGGCTAATAAAGGCCACTGCTCTCCTGGAAAGTGTGGGCTGAAATGCTGAGGCAGGAGCGGAACTTTGTTTTGCCAGAGGAACTTTCCCTGGTGCTTAAAAAAGTTGTGGTTGTGATGAAGCCAATATAAATGTGTGTTGAACAGTCACAGCTTGGGTTGAGAGGCCCACAGACAGCTGTGCTCCAGGGCACAGCGTGGGATGTTTATAACCTACATGTGCTCGTTCCCTGGGCCTCTGGCTTCACAAAAACATCTTGTTTGTTTGCTATTACAGTGAAGGGAGAAGGAATCTTTTTAACTTCCTCCCCACACCCCAAAGAAACCATCCATGGAGCAGACCTGCTGCGGTGTGGGTACAGCGGGGCATGTTCTCCAGTGGGGCGGGAGCAGAGCTGGGGAATCAAAGGGGAAGTCCTTTGAAACACAATGGGCCAAATACCTGCTGATGTAACTTCCCCGGAGCCAATGGTGAGAGATCTTACCCAACAGACTTGGTTGTGGGTGTTTAGGGAGGGATCGGGGTGGGGCTGGTTAGCAGCATTTCCCACTAAAGGTGCTGGAAGATAAACATCTGGGGCAAGTCAGAACCCAGAGGGCCCCAAGCTAAGGGCCGTGTCTGGGGGGTTGGGCGCATCTGTTGGGATCCCGCACCCTGCTGGGAGGGGGGATTCAGGGGAAAGCAGCAGTGAGTGTTGGCAGGCAGGCTGGGGGCTTGGCCACGCCCTGCTGCGGCACCAGTATCTGCTGAACACATCAGAGTAGTTGAGCTAATCTCATGTTTACAGCCGATTGATAGATTCTAAATGGGACCATTCTGCTCATCTAGTCTGACCCCTTGCATAGCACAGGCACTGAGCTGTTGCACAAGCATTCCCGGAGCAGAGCTATTAGAAAAATGGCCAGTGACGGAGAATCCGCCACGACCCTTGGTACATGGTTCCCGTGGTTTATTGCTGTCAGCAGTAAACATTTGCACCTTATTTCCCAGCTGAAGTTCTCTCGCTTCAACGTCCAGCCACTGGCGTGTGTGAGCCCTGAGGAGCCCATTATGGTACGTACAGACTGGGCTCAAGTCACCCCCTAACCGTCCGTTTGTTATGCTGTACAGCTTGAGCTCTCTGAGTCTATCACGCCAAGGCAGGTTTGCTAATTCGTTCATCATTCTCATGGCGCTTCTCTGCACCCTCCCCAGTTTATCAGTATCCTTCTTGCATTATGGGCCCCAGAACTGCACAAGGATTCCAGCAGCCATCACACCGCTGCCAAATACAGAGGTAAAATGACCTCTCTACACTCCTGCTGCCGTGCTCATACCATATGCCAGCCTGGGCAGTGGACAGCAGCAAGGGGGCCAATTCTGAATGGAGCAGTGCAATATGGGATAGCAATGGGAGGACCTCTTGCACCTGTGGCCCATGGAGCGATGCCCAGGATCGGGCCCTACTGACTTCAGTGGCGCTACGGCTGAGCTACAGCAGCTAGGGATCGCAATGTGTTTGTCTCATACATTTAGGTCATAAAGAAGAAAAGGCCCCTGGTACGTTGTGCCCAAAGCAGGAATTTATTGAGTTCCAGGGAAAAGCACCGGTGAACCCAGGAGATGTAACAGCGGGGATGGGATAGGGGCATCAGGTTCAGCTGTGGTTATAGAGGGGAGAATGGGATGGGGGGAGCTTATCCCCTCTCACGTCTCCAGGACGCGCACAAAAGCAGCTCAGGGCCAGATTGGTGGTTGCCCTGAGCCTTGTGGCATCATTTCCGCCAGTCCCAAGTGTGAGCGCAGGGTCGGACTG
Source organism: Macrochelys suwanniensis (assembly GCA_033296515.1). Lineage (NCBI taxonomy): Eukaryota > Metazoa > Chordata > Testudines > Chelydridae > Macrochelys > Macrochelys suwanniensis. Next base: position 151,731 of record CM065795.1, read on the forward strand.
GCAAGGTCTATGCACTGGGGTTCATGCACAGGGACAGTGAAGAACTGGGCCCCTGCGGGAGGTCTGGAGCGGGCTTAGCCGGTGAAGTGACTCATGCCTGTTCGCTCCGGGGCCAGACCTCCGCGGCTGTACTGTGGGGGACCTGGGAATGCAGGCCCCTGGATTGCCAGGGCTCTGGGCTGTCGGGGGGCCACAGTGTGGGGTGAGCAGGGGCTGCTACAGCTGGAGTTTCCCTTGCAGCTTCTCCACCAGGGCCTGTAACTGGGCATTGACATCCTGCAGGAAGGGTGCAAACCACTGGCGGACCTGCTCAGCAGCCTGGTCTAGGGAGCCCCGCACCGCCTCAGCCTTCTCCTGCAGGTGCCCATGCAGCTCCTGGGCCCGGGTGCCCAGGCTATCGCGCACCTTCTGGCTCTGCTCACCCATGGCCTGGCTCAGGGCTTCCAGACGCTGCTGTCCCTTGTCACGGATGCTGGCGATGAGGGGCTGCAGGCCCTGGCGCACAGCGTCTACCTGCTGGTCGGTGTGGGCCTGTACCTCGCTGGTGTAGGCGGCCATCCTGCGGCGCAGCTCCTCGGCGTCTTTGCCCAGACGCTTGCGCAGCTTGCGCAGGTACATGCCGACTCGGGCCCGCACCTCCTCCAGGTTCTGGTCGAACATCGAGCGCACGTCGCCCGTGTACTGCACCACCCGGCCCTTGGCCTCCTCCATGTCGGCCCGCAGCTTCCCCGTCAGCGCCGCTACCTCGCTGCCCAGGCGCTGCTGGGCCTCCTGGGCGTAGGGGCCAAACCGGGCCCGCAGCGCTTCTGTGTACACCTCCACTTCTGCCATGGTGTCGGTGATCAGCCCGCTGGGGAGGGACCGGGGAGTCAGAGCTGGGGTGTCTTGGCTTGCACCCCCCTCCCCCGACCATGGTGATGAGCCCGCTGGGGAGGGACCGGGGAGTCAGAGCCGGGGTGTCTTGGCTTGCACCCCCCTCCCCCGGCCATGGTGTCGGTGATCATCCCGCTGGGGAGGGACCGGGGAGTCAGAACCGGGGCATCTTGGCTTGCACCCCGCCCCATCCCCCCACCCCCGGCCATGGTGTCGGTGATCAGCCCGCTGGGGAGGGACCGGGGAGTCAGAGCCGGGGCGTCTTGGCTTGCACCCCCCTCCCCCGGCCATGGTGTCGGTGATGAGCCCATGCAGGGCTGTGGTGACACCCACCCAAACCCTGCTCCCCAGCAGGGCACCGAAGGCTCTCCAAGGATCCCCACATCACCCCCTCTGTGCCCCAGGTTGGGGCCTTGGCTGGGCATCCCCCCATAGGCTCCTCCAGACATGCTCCCAACCCACCAGTACCGCAAAGCAGCAGCAACACCCACAGGCGTGGTGTGCACCAGCCAAAGACGGTGCTTCTCAGCACAGCCTGGCACCCAGCACTTAGCCAAAGCCTGGCATTTCTCCCAGCAGAGATATCACCCTTTCCAGGGGGACACCGGCCCCTGCTGCTTTGTGTCCTTGCCCCACCCATCTCCACCCGCTGACGCTGAGCCGCAGGGTCACTCACTCCAGTTCCTTGCTGAGCTGGGAGCTCTTGATCTGGGCGGTCACATTGTCCGCAGCATGTCCCACCTTGGAAAGGTAGCTCCAGAAGCCCGTCACGGCCTCTTCCCACTTAGTCTTGGGCTCATCCTGGACGAGTGGATTGGCCTGGCAGCCTGGAGGGGCAAAGTTTGCAGGTAAAGAGTTGAGTCTGACCACCTGTGTAACCCAGGCCATTGTGGCCCTGGAGCCACATCGGGGGGTCAGACCCGGTGCCCATCTAGCCCAGTCTCGTATCCCTGGCCCTGCACAGACCCCCACCGAGATCGGGGCCTCGTCATGCCGGGCGCTGCCCAGACCCCCACTGAGATCGGGGCCCCGTCGTGCCAGGTGCTGCCCAGACCCCCACCGAGATCAGGACCCCCATCGCACCGGGCGCTGCCCAGACCCCCACCGAGATCGGGGCCCCGTCATGCCGGGCGCTGCCCAGACCCCCACCAAGATCGGGGCCTCGTCATGCCGGGTGCTGCCCAGACCCCCACCAAGATCGGGGCCCTGTTGTGCCCAGTGCTGCCCAGACCCCGGCCGAGATCAGGGCCCCGTTGTGCTGGGTGCTGCCCAGACCCCGACCAAGATCGGGGCCTCGTCATGCCGGGCGCTGCCCAGACCCCCACCAAGATCGGGGCCTCGTCATGCCAGGTGCTGCCCAGACCCCCACCGAGATCGGGGCCCCGTCATGCCGGGCGCTGCCTAGACCCCCACCAAGATCGGGGCCTCGTCATGCCGGGTGCTGCCCAGACCCCCACCGAGATCGGGGCCCTGTTGTGCCAGGTGCTGCCCAGACCCCCACCGAGATCAGGACCCCATCGCACCGGGCGCTGCCCAGACCCCCACCGAGATCGGGGCTCCGTCGTGCCGGGCACTGCCTAGACCCCCACCGAGATCGGGGCCTCGTCATGCCGGGTGCTGCCCAGACCCCCACCGAGATCGGGGCCCCGTCATGCCGGGCGCTGCCCAGACCCCCACCAAGATCGGGGCCTCGTCATGCCGGGCGCTGCCCAGACCCCCACCGAGATCGGGGCCACGTTGTGCCCGGCATTGTACAAAACATGCAGTAGGAGACAGTCCCTCCCGGAAAGGATTTACCGGTCCAAAGAGACCAGACAAGCAGTGGGCGGCACAGAGCCACGGAAGGGTTGGGGCTGTGTCTTCACAGCGAAAGGTGGCGTTTTTACAGTGCAGTAACTAACATGCATTAGGGATCACCAGCCTGCTGCACAAGCCTGCTGGAGACAAGGCACCTGGACTGTTTACCGGGAGGGAGCTAGGCAGGTCAGCGCTGCACCCTGCTGCTGGTTGACCTCATGGTAAAATTATAGTCTTGGCTTGGCCTTTACTGCGTGGTGGTGACAGTTGATAGTAACAGCTAACGTGGGTTGGTTCTGCCCTTGGAAAAAACACCTGCTTTTGCCTGTGAAGGAAAAGCCTAAGTGACTCACCCAGGGTCATGGGCAAACCAGTAGCAGAGCTAGGGATAGAACCCAGGACTCCTGGCTCCGAGCACTAACCCTCCAGACCCCACTCCCCTCCCAGAGCTGGGGATTGAACCCAGGAGTCTCCAGGCAGGACCTCTACCCACTGGGTCACACTGCTGATTTACTCCATGGTGCGTGAAAGGGGAACCTGTCCCCATGACTCCAATGCGGTTACTCCTGATCAACAGCAGAAGGGGAGTTTCCAACCCTGCCCTGGTGGGGGAGATGAACTGAACCGAGCCATTTACCTGCCAGCAGGGTTGCCCCCAGCAGCACAATCCAAACCTTCATGGGTGCAGCTTTGCCTGCAGGGAGAGAAGGGAGGGGCCGGGGTGAATGAGGGCAGGGAGGGTGGGACCTAACACCCCCCATGGGTCCCCCAGGGGAAACAAGCTAGGGTGCACAGCATGTAGCAAGCCAGGTCCGTCTGCTAGGCCAACCACCGCCGTCCCAGGGAAAGCCCTTGCCCCTGTGGGCTGGCCCCACTCTGCCCCTCAGCCCTCCCCTCAGGGCTGCCGCCCACCTGCCCCGAAGCCTGCAGCAATCCCCAGCCCCTCCCACCTCTACCACTGCCCCTCACCCTTCCCCTCTGGGCTGCACCACCCCGTTACTCCTTAGGGTGTAGCTCCATTGCCCCGGCCCTCACCTCTGCTGGGCTCCTAGTCCTGGGCTCCAAAGTGCCACCAGCCCCACTCGCTGCCTTAAATACCCACGGGGCGGGGGAGGACAGAGCCAGCGCAAACTCGCCAATGCAGCTGGAGGGGGCGAAGGTTACTCCCCCCTCCCCGTGCATGGGGCCGGACAGCTTCCCCTTTGGAGAAAGTGTTAACCCTCTGCTTACCGAGGAGGGGGAGGGAGACAGACAGACAGACAGACACAATCTCTTCCCCTCGCCCTGTGCAGTCTGCCCCACCCCACCGGGTCTAGGACTCCTAGCTCTGCCGGCGAGCGGACACCCCACCGGGATGGGGGCAGGAGGGAAAGGGCCTCCCACTCTCAGGGACAGACATGGGGGGCACTAGCCCCCATCAGCATTTTTGTCCTGTTTGCAAAGGAGAATACAAAGTGTCCAAGTGTCACAGACTGGGGCTAGGTGGCCTGAGACTTGGGGGGTGGGGGGGTCGCTGAGATCTGGGGCTGAGGCTGTGTGTGTGAGGGGGGTGCTGAGACCTCGTGCTGCGTGTGTGTGGGGGCGGGGTGGGGGGTGCTGAGACCTCCTGCTGGATGTGGGTGAGGACTGAGACATCATGCTGGATGTGAGGTGGCTGATTTATGAAATCTCAAAAAAAGCCAGAGACTGTGCTGCTGCTGCTTGGGAGTGCTGCTCCTCCCCCCAGTGCATCTTCATGGTGCAGCAAATAGAGGGGACCCTGCTCCACGTGGGGGGCCCCAGTCCTTTGGGAAGGGTTGGAAGGACTAGGCCCCTGAGGCCCCATAATACTGGGTGCTTTCTGAACTGGTAACCACACGCACTGCTCCTGCTAGAGTCCCTCACAGGGTCAGCTCATTAGCAGGCGTGTAGGTTCTTTGATTGTTTTTTTTCTGTGATGCTTTTACCTTAGGATGAATGTTGGCTGCTCACAGAGCTGGGTGGCACCATAGGCTGCAGTAATCCCTGTGCTACCCGGCTCTGAGGGGAAAGCAAGCGGTGTGCTGGGAATAGGGGTGAAGGCAGGGAGCTGTGCACCCTGGGAATCTCCTGCTCAGAGGGGGAGTGAGGAGGGTCTCCATCCAGAATGGCCACGGCCAGGACATCCAGTTGCAATTGCCCTGAACTGTGACAGAGAGTGCCCTTCTGTGACGAACTAGGACTGTTGTTAAGGTTTCCCTGAGTACTGTGTGGGTGCCTCGGTTTCCCCTATGCAGTGCTTGAGTATCTAGGTGGTGGGACAAGTGTGCATGAGTGTTACAGAGGGGCCTGGACACAGAGAAGGGCCGACACTCGGTCTCCTAGCAACAGATGGCCCGGCCCCTCCCCTGCAAAGGTGAGAGCTGAAGGTGTTGGAACAAAGGGATCAGGTGACCTCCTGGCCCGGGAAGCAGACAAAGGGGGAGGAGGGGCTGGTGAGTTTCAGTTTGGAGCTGGCCGGGGAGGAGGGGAGAGGGGCAGACAGGGTCTGGCCTCCCTGCCCCCGTTTGGAGCTGTGGGGTGAAATGCAGGGAGCCCCCGGGCTGGGGTGTAAGCTCCCTGCCCCCCGGAAGGGCCCGGCTGAGGGGTTTTGGATGTACTGACAAGCTTAGGTTGGATTGTGTTTTTGGCATCTCTAATAAACCTTCTGTTCTACTGGCTGGCTGAGACTCCCAGTGAATCCGGGGAAGAGGGGTGCAGGGCCGGACTCCCCTATACACCGTGACACCTTCCCCGCACCCCATACTGGGGTCAGCACTGACTGAGACAGGAGAGCACCCCCTCCCGAGCGGCCACCCTGCTCCGCACAGCAGAGGGGCCCGTGGTGCCACGCTGGGGAGTCTGAACCAACACTGACTGCCTGGGAAGAGTGACCCACACCCTGAGCATGTCTCCCAGCCAAACGCTGACCCAGGGTAACCCTGCGTAGCAGTGCCAGCCAGGATCAGGGTGATGCCGTCACGGTACGCGGTGACACTGGCAAAATGACTTCAGGGTTTGTTTTTCCAAACAGATAAACAGAAAATTGGTTTCCAGACCCACCTGGCTGGGACCTGCCCTGGGGCTGTAATTATATAATAGACGCTTATTTGCATAACAAAGGCTGACTCTATAGTCAAGGCTGTTGGTTTCTGGGTTAGAGGTTTGTGCTGCATCCTGGCACACTTGAACTTGCCTCTTCCTTTCCACGAGGGATTGTTCCATGCAGTGTCAGGTGGTCTGAAATCAGGCTCTGTCGCCGGATGCCCCAACGTGGCACCCTCCTGGTTTGCTGGGAAGAAAACTACAGGCCAGTAAATCTCTCCAGCTGCAAAGTGGGAGGAAAGTCCCTGAGGCTGCAGTTTGCTGTCAGTACCGCCCTGTGGCCTAGGCCTTATCTGCTGCCAGTTGACCTCTGCACGGAGCCCCAGCGCTGTTGTGTCAGCAGAGGACTCTGCTTCTGATCATAGATCACTGGGCTCCAACATCTGCACATTCCTCTGTGGTGTGGAGCCAGGACTTCCAGCCCATTTCTGCCCTTGCAGCTCTTTCACCTGACCCCTTTCCAGCCCCCCTTGTTAAACTGCATTCCTCGATCCAGCTGCAGCCTCATCTCCTTTCCCCATCCGCCTTAGCTTTCCCCACCTGACCTCAAATCCTCTGCTAGTGTCAACAACCCCCCTTCCCCGGCAACATGGATTCCCTGTGCTCAAGTGGAGAGGAGAGAAGACAATACATAACCAGAGAACGTGTCTTGTAGCACGTTTCACCCACAGATCGGGGGCGGGGGGACACACCAGTTGGCATCACCACCCCCATTTTAAAAGGGTGGGTCTGTCGAGCAGCAGACAGGTGATGTGACTCGCTCAGTCACACAACAGCCAAATTCCCAAGTCTCCCCTGCTTCCCTCCCAGAGGCAGAAGCCAGGAGTCCTGGCTCCCGTCCCTATCCCTACTCTAACCCATTAGACCCCACGCCCCTTCCAGAGCTAGGAGCCCCGACTCCCAGCATCTTGTGCCAGGTTCTGCAAAGACACACAGGGTACATCTACGCTGCAGCTGGGCCGGAGACAAGCAGACAGACAGACACTAGCTCCACTGGAGCTAGTGCACCAAAAATAGCCTGGTGGGCACTGTGGCACAGCCCGTGGCTTGGGCTAGCTACCCGAGTACCAGCCTCCTGCTCCCCTGGTGGGCACTGTGGCACAGCCCGTGACTTGGGCTAGCTACCCGAGTACCAGCCTCCTGCTCCCCTGGTGGCTAGCCTGAGCCGCTGCGTGTGCTGCTAGTGCGTTAGCTTGTGCACAGCTGGCTACCCATGCTGGGAAGCACCCTCCCAGCTGCAGTGTAGACACACCGAGGGTCCCTGGGCCCTGCCTAAAAGCGTTTAAAATCCCAATGGGGGAGACGAAACTGAGGCCCAGGAAGGGGAAAGGACAAGCAGGACAGAGGCAAAGCTAGGTAATAGGTCTCCTGGTTCTGAGGCTGGTGCCCAACCAACTGCCTCTATTCCAGATTTTCTGAGGTCCCAGTTCCAAAGTCCAGACACTTGTGGGGGCCTGAGCCCAGCTCTGGCAGCAGCAACAGATTTCTGCCCTGGGTTCCAAGCTGGAGGCATTTGGGAGAACCCCGTAGCTGAGATCAGCGGTCCCAGTAAACAAGTCAGCGAGGATGATTCATAGTGAGAGAGCGATCATGAGACCTGATCAGAGCGGGGAGGGAGAGGGGCCTGCAGTGAGGCCGCCTGCCTTGCATTAGTGTTTGCCTGATGTTATTATCCTTGTGTTTCTGTGCTATTGGTAGTGCAGGGGCCCCAGCCATGTGGCAGGCACTCCAGTGCAGACACAGAACAAGAGTCCCTGAGCCAGTGAAAAGGGGCTGCAAGAGGGGCAGCAGAGAGCCAGCAACAGTCACCGTCTTGCCGTTTCCTTATGGCCGAGCTTGCGAAGCCCTGATGCGCGTTAGTGATAGTTCCAGGTCTGTCTGTTACAGGGTAACTTTTGAATATTGCACCCAATCACTTCCAAAATTTCAGGGCATTTCTAGGCATGGATGGTCAACTGGAAAAGTGAAACGCGGGGGGTGTGGGGGGGGAAACGTGGCAGACATGGAGCTCCTGCCATCTGAATAGCAAAGCCAAGGCCTTAAGCTTCTCTGCAACTGGCTGGCGATTAAACAGCTGGTTGATGGTCCAGCATGACAAAAACCCCGCGCAGCATCCCAATAGCATGGAACATGGTGACACTTGGATGAATTATTCTCCAGACAAATGGTGATGGTGGGGAGCAGGAAGGGCGGCACGCACAGCCCTTGCACTCGGGGGAGAATGCGGGAACCTGGCATGGGAGGAGGGGAGACTGGAGGTCTCACAGGATCCCTGCCAGGTGGGCAACGGGGGAAGATACAGGGTGTCCCTGAAATAGAGGGGGCTGCAAGGGTGGCACTTGGAGGCATGGGGGGGAGGAATGGAAAGACGCAAGGAAGCCCTGAGGGGGAGCAATGAATTCAGCTGATACAAGCTGTCTCTTATTATTATTTTAATAGGTGAATTATGGTAGTGCCAAGAAGCTTCCTCATGCACCAGGACCCCAGTGTGCTAGCGCTGTACATTAGGTGTATTAAGGTAGCACCAGGACCCCAGTGTGCTAGTGTAACCTACACACCTCCTGGGTGTGGTGTTCTGTCCCATCTAGTGGCACTGAGACCACTTAGAGAGCGTTAAATGAGTCTGCTACAGCCTTAGCTAAGAGCCAGGTGGCTTTTAGCTCATGCAGTAGAGCAGGCCTGCACAACTCGTAAAGCAGTGAGGGCCATATTACTCCAAAGAAAAAAGCCGAGGGCCGGATGCGAGGAAAGTTGTTGAGCAAAAAAAAAAATAAAAACTCTCTGGCCAAAGTTGTTGAGCAAAAAACAGAGAGCCCACGGGCCGTATGTTGTGCAGGCCTGCAGTAGAGGCTCATGCACTAAGTTCCAGAGGCCCCAGGTTCAAGCCCGGCCACCAACGAACGGGGTCTGTCGGCATTACACTAGTGCTGTAAATTAGGTGTATTACGGTAGCTCCAGGAGGACCCCACTGTGCTAGGTGCTGTACATTAGCTGTATTATGGTACCACCATGACCCAGTGTGCTAGCGCTGTACAAACACAGCACAGAAGGCCAGTCCCTGCCCTGCAGAGTTTACAATACATGACAAGGCATAGCGAATGGAAACAGCCAAAGAGACAATAGGGGTCACACGACAGGCTGTGGTCTGGGCCTGGCCAGTGTCATCGGGAAGGTGAGTGCTGAGGAGGGATGAGGTTGAGACTTGCTTTGTGAGTGTTGATAGGGCAGGCCTCCCCCATGTGAGGGGCCCATGGCAGAAAGCACCAGGGAAGTGCTTAGACTTAGGACAGGGGGGTGATGGAAGTGGACAGCACAGGCCCATGGAGGTGGGGACTAATGTTCTGATACTGAATGACACTGGACAGGTAGGGTGAAGATAGGCCGTGGAAGTGAAAATAAGTAGCTTATGCTGGGTATTGTTATGCCGAGAGGAACTGGGGACTGGATGGTCACAGACCTCTGAGACGGGGTGTGAACTCACCTTCAATTAATATAACTGTCAGGATACATGAATTACAAGCTCCCACACCTAAAACCCCCTAGAGAGTTTTAAACTGGATGATGGAAGGGCCTTTTGCCGAGCCCTGGTCTACACGCTGAACTTATGTTAGTCTAATTACATCACTCAGGGATGTGGAAAACCCGAACGATGCAGTTATACTGACCGAACTCCCCCTGTAGACATTGCCATGTCGATGGGAGGGCTTCTCCTGTGGACACAGCTACCGCCTCTCGGGGAGGTGGAGTACCACCGACATACACAGTATCTTCACTACAGCGGCACAGCTGCAGTGCTGAAGTGCAGGCAAGCGCTGAGGTTCGTTTGGGGTTTTCAGTCCTCCTGCTAGTGCTAGTTTGCAGAAGCAGGACTTTGTACACCCTGTGAATAAACACGGCTGCATTCAAAACAATATCAGACTCCATCATGAATTTGTACTCCCAGCTGGGAAATCGCCAGGGCCCCGAACTTGGATTAGCTGCTTGGGTCAGAGGTGTAACACTACCATAGAGAAGCGGAGCCAGCAAAGAGAGGAGAGATGGCCAATTGTTTTAGCCAAAAGAACATGCTCTTTGCAGCAGGCAGCATTCTGAATGGCTATGAGTGGGGCCAGACTGCATTTGTCAGGCCAGAGAGAAGGCTGCAGCAGCAACTGAACCATGAGATGTTGAGAGCTTTAGCTGTGGGGATGGAGAGAAACAGTCTCAAATCAGGGCTTTCGGAGGTTTCGTTTTGGGGGCTGGGAGCCCAAAGCCATACCCCCAGCCCTGGACTATAGCCAGAGCTCATGGCCAGGTCATGTGGGGATGGTGCTGAGGTTAATGAGTGACAGGAGGCGTGGGTGACAGGGCTGTTACCCCATCCACTCCCCCTTGGCGCTGACTTGTCTCTTTCCTCCATCGTGCCAGGTTCTCCAGGAAACTCCCAGCATGAAGCTTCTCACTGCTGTGCTGTCCCTGGCCGTGCTAGGTGAGTATGTGTGCAGCCCCACACCTGCCCCCTTGGGTGCCGGCTGACAGTGTGTGTGGGGATCTCTCTGCCTGGAAGCCAGGTCTTTTGGGCACCCTCTCCCACAGGAATCAACTTTGACTTTCCAAGTGGAAACCACTAACGTATCTGACAGAGACCGGGTCACAGGGGAGGGGGAGGGAATGCAGCTTGGATTGGGGGAGCAGGAAACATGAATTAGAAACAGTGTAACCGACTGAGCCTTTCCCAGCTCTGGGAACACCCTGCTTTGCTAAGCATTCAGCTAGGCGCTCTGTTCCCTGGGTCCCGACCCATTGCACCAGGCAGAGCTCCCACTGGGGAGCCTCAGGACTTGTCTACATTGGATGTTTCTGGCACTGGTCTAGCCCTTTAGTGTGTAAAACAGTTTGTATCCGGTGTAAGGCACGTCAAATCAGAACTGTGGTGTGCCTCACGGGTGCAAACGCTGGCTGGCTGACTGGAACACTGGCAGGGCAGCGGGAAAATCCCCCCGCCCACTCCCCTGTGTAAACACTTTGCACTCGTGCAAAAAGGATATTGGCGAATCTGTGGGGGCTCAAAGACAGGCAACGAGAGGGAGACAGGGTCTGGGGAAAAGCCCTGGGAGGAGAGGATGAAAACACTGGGCGTGTTGTCTGAAAAGGAGACTAGGGTGACCAGATGTCCCGATTTTATAGGGACAGTCCCGATTTTTGGGTCTTTTTCTTATATAGGCTCCTATTACCCCCCACCCCCACCCCCACCCCGATTGTTCACACTTGCTGTCTGGTCACCCTAAAGGAGACAGATAAAAGGGGATGTGATAAACAGATTGTTCCCTTCTCCAATGGGCAGCCAGTATCTCTCTGGCAAGGCCCCAAATGGATGGTAAGGGTCAGGTCTCGTTTTTGGTACAACCCTGTTGATTTACAGAGAATGGGCTCCGAATTCCTTGTCCCTGAACACAGCAGGAACATACACCAGGAGGAGGTTTCCTTTTCCAGAACTCCAAGGTTGCCTCTCCACCAGCTGTGTGCTCCAAGGAGCCCTGGCTCTGTTCCCTCCCAGGCCAATGCTCACAACAGCATCTGTCGGCCAGCTTTGTGCCTTTGATACACACAGACATACACAGCTGCTGCCAACCAGTGCCCCATCCCCTGCGTTTGCAATCAGTCGCTAGGGAAACCCCTTGGCCCACACGGCTAAGCTTCTGCTCAGGCCTTGCCCTGCTGGCAAGTGCCTTGGGCGGTGGTTTCTCTGGTATCAGTTCTCATTACAAAAAGGGGTATTTAATTGCTCTTTCTGTCAGCTTGAATGAATCAGAGAAATGAACCCTGGAAGGCATCAGGAGTTCATCTAGTGCTGAGGCAACTCCAAGTAAACCTAGAGCTCACCAATAGAGTGGGACAGTTACCGCCTGTGTCTTAGGTAGCACACTCCTGTTAATACACCCCAGAATGATATCAACCAGATTGCATTGTTGGCTCATATTCAATTTGTGATCCACTCTAACCCCCAGATCCTTTTCAGCAGTACTACTGCCCAGCCAGTTATTCCCCAGTTTGTTGTTGTTCTTTTCACTTTTCCTTCCTAAATTAAGTACTTTGCACTTGCCTTTATTGAATTTCATCTTGATCAATTGGAGTATTGGACAGAAATCAACAAGGTCATTTCTAATTCTAATCCTGTCCTCCAAAGTGCTTGCAACCCCTTCCAGCCTGGTATCATCTGCAAATGTTTAAGCGTATTACCCACTCCATTCTCCAAGTCATTAATGGAAATATTGGCTAGCAATGAACCCAGGACAGACCCCTATGGGACCCCATTAGATAACCTGCCCCCCTCCAGTTTGACATCATTGATAACCACCCTTTGAGGGTGATCTTTCAGGCACTTTTGCACCCACCTTATAGCAATTTCCTCTAGACCACACTTCCCTGGCTTGCGTCTGAGACTGTCACATGGGACTGTATCAAAAGCCTTACCAAAAAATCAAGCTATAATCACAGCTACAGCTTCCCCTTTGGCCACTAGCCCAGTAACCCTGACAGAGAAGGAACTGTCTGGGCATGATTTCTTCTTGACAAATCTCTGTTGGCTATTTCCTTAGAACAGTGCGTCTCAAAGCTTTTCTCTCGTGACCCACTTGAAAATTGCTGAGGGTCTCGGCAGACACTTTATGATCTTTCCAAATGTTATTTGTTCCGTTAGCCAACTATTGTAAAGCGCTTTGGCTAAAAGCACTATATAAACAAAAAGTACTTATTTTTTTTGTTTTAGAAATAAAGGCACACGACTCATATTTTCTTATCAGTAGTCTTACCTTTCTAATGCAATGGATGTGCCCTCTCTGCCCTGCCACGGCAGCCCCCAAGCTGGGGCTGGGAAGGAGGGGGGCTCTCTCCCCCACCACAGCAGTCAGAGCTGGGAAGGAGGGAGGGGTCCTGAGCTGGGGCTGGGAAGGAGCGGGCATCTCTCCCTGGCAGCTGCAGCCCTAGAGCTGGGGAAAGTCGCCTCTTTCTCTGGCCACTGCAGCCCCCCAAGGCCACCACCTCACCTTACAGGTGCATCTTCTCCAGGGTCCAGGCACCTACTTAGTGGCGCTCACAGACCACAGTTTGAGAACCTCTGCCTTAGAAGCCTGTTATCCTCTAGGTGCTCAGCAGTGTTAAGTGTGCTCAGAGAACTCATCTCCAATAAGCAGGTCTGTGATTGACTGCAGGGATTCAGGATACTGTTCCCCCAGCTCCTACCGTTAGGACAGGGGGACAGTCAATGGCAGGGCAGGTGATGAATTCAGAACCAGTGGAACTCACCATCACAGGAAGTTGCTGATGCCAAGGTCTTCACAGGATTCACAGTGGCATTTCTATGGATAATGGGAGTATCCAGAATGACATAAACCCAGCTGCCCGAGTGCTAACTATGGGGGTGAGGAGGAAAAATACTCACATCTGCTACTGCAGGGTTCTTGCACATTCCCCTGAACCACTGGGTGCCAGCTTCTAGGTCTTGACCTTGACAAACCATGGGGCTGATCCAGTCTGCCAGTCCCTGTGGCCCAATGCCTTATCAGGAGTCCATGGCAAAGCTGGGATAGAAGCCAGGAGTCCAGGCTCCCAGCCCCTCTGCAGTAACCACTAGCCCCCATTCCCCTCCCAGAGCTGGTTGGAACCCAGGAGTCCTGAGCCGCATGCTAGTGCAGTTACCACGTGCCCCTCCTTCCAGGGAGAGGTAGCTCAGTGGATCTCGCCAGGCCAGGACAGCCCTGAGGCCTGCAGTAACACTGTTGATCCCTTTCTTTCCCCAGGCTCCCAGGCCTCTCCCATCAGTGAGGAACCCAAGCCAAGGCTGGACCAGGTCGCGGACACCATCCCACGCTACCTGATGCAATTTATCATAACGACCGCGGAGCTGATCTATGAATCCGAGCTGGGACGGGAGATTGAGTGAGGCGCCTGCCCTGAGTGGAGGCGGGGTTTGGGAGCCCCCCCATCCATGCCAGGGACCCAGAGCAGAGGGGTTAGAGTCACATCCCTGACTGCAGGACCCACCCCTCTGCTTCTGGCCTGGCCAACCCCAGGGACGCTGGGGATTCAGCAGCGGGTGCTTTTTCTCTCAGTCAGAATGCGTCCATGTTTGGCATGGCAGGGCCCGAAGCCCCTGGGACAACCAGCGCCCTTGACCTGGGAGCTGGGGCTGGATCAAAGCCAGCCACACTGGTGCGGGGGGGACCCATATCACATTCCCAACGCTGTGAGCCAGCCAGTTCTCCTGCCCTGGGACCACATTCCCCTCCCTGACACTCCCCACCCCCAATCCAGCCAATCCTTCTGCCTTTTTTTTTTTTTTTAAATGGAGATTTGCCTATCTCCTAGAACTGGCAGGACCTTGAAAGGTCGAGTCCAGTCCCCTGCCTTCACTAGCAGGACCAAGTACTGTCTCCTGACAATCCTGGGTTTAGCAGGCCAATGCTCAAACCACTGAGCTATCCCTCCCCCGCTCTGCCTTGGGGTCAGACAGAGCCAGCAGCCCAGAGGGTGAGTCACTCTAAGCTGCTTCCCTTTCTTTGCAGGCAGTGGAGACTCACTAGGAAAATTGAGAACTTCTTTGATGACCTAGACAGGAAGGTGCCCCCCAAGGCCAAGGAGCAGCTGAGGAACCTGAGCAGGCACTTAAACGAGCTGATGAATGAAATGGAGACAGAGCTGCGGGCACTGGAGAGGAACTCGCAGCCCTACCAGAAGCAGCTGCATGATGTCCTGGTGTCCTACAGCGAGGGGCCGCTGGAGATGGCGGAGCACTACAGCAAGACCCTGCTCGGTAGCGAGGCGTACAGCTTCATCCTGTCTAAGGTGGAGCTGCAGGAGAAGCTGGGCTCCTATGCCCAGGAGCTGGGGCTGCAGGATTTCCAGCGTGGCCTGGTAACCTACGCCAGGGACCTGCACCAGAAACTCAGCCCCTATGCTGAGGACTTGCATGGCTGGCTGAACTCCCGCTGGGACGCCTTCATGCAACATTTCAGTTAGGGGACCAGTGGGGGTGCAGCATCATGGGCCCTGTCTGGAGCCCAAGGCGATCCCCGAGGGGGTCAGCTCCTCTGTAAGGCAGCCCAAGCAGGCTCCTTGCCCCATACAGCCGTCCGTCCCTCAATAAACCAGCTGCTTGATCATGCAGTGATTTGTGGTCCTGCTTCATCTCTGGGGAAAGGGGCTTGGGGTGTCAATCCCCCCACAGGGCAGGAGGTCACCAGGCCTGTAGTGGGGCATGGCCCCAATTACTAGGGTGACCAGACAGCAAATGTGGAAAATCAGGACGGGGTGGGGGGTAATAGGATCCTATATAAGGACAAGATCCAAAAATCAGGACTGTCCCTATACAATTGGGACATTTGGTCACCCTACCAATTACCCATGCCCCACAAACTGCTCAACCTCCCCCCCCAATGCTCCCCCTAAACATGCCCCACCCCAGTGCATCCCCCAGCGTACATTCTAAACTGCTCTCGCTCCATATCTTCCCCTACACTGCACCACCCTGGCCCATAGGTGTGGGAACTAGGGATGCAGGGGGTGCTGCAGCACCCCCAGGTTTTGCATGGGGTCCCAGCCACCGGCCCCACACCCAGGGCTCTGCTCTCAGTCCCAGCTGTGGTCCCAGAATCAGCCCCCCCAGCCCTCCTGGAGAGACAGCCTGGTCCAGGCCCCAGCTATGGTGAGAGGGGACAATGGAGATGGGGGGGAGGTGGGGGTGCAAAGTAAAAAATGTAGGGACCACTGACTTTCAGCGCCCCCACTGTAAAAAGTGTTCCAGGGCCACCATGTCTGCACAGAGCTGTAGCAAGAAGCCCCCACTGCCTGAGACGCTCCCGCAAGTTCAATAACATCTCTACCACCTCCCCTTTTACAGTGCCCCCCGCCCCCGTTCAGAGGGAAAATAAGGCCCCATAGCCCCTGGGACAGGGGGTGTGTGAGAACAGGTGAGCCCTTGCTCCACTCACTCCAGCGGTATTAGCCTCCCTTGAGCAGGCTGGTGGAGGGAGTTAGACGCTCGGGCTGGCCAGCTGGGTGGGCCAAGGAGGCAGGAAGGCAGCCCCGCGAGCGAGAGCCACGCTAGTTGGCCCAGTAACACAGAGGCCTCAAGGGAGGGAGCCCTCTGCTCCCCTCAGGTCCTGGGGAGAGGGCCAAGAAGTGTGCGTGGTGCGGAGTCTGGGCTGTCGCATGGGGGTGGCTGTAGAAATGGAGGAGGGCACTTAACACAAAGGGGGTGGTGAAGGCACAACCCGGGCGTCCGTGCAGTGTCCCACAGAGGAGCCACATCCCGTGACACCTCCTTCCCCTGCCTCCATCCCCTGCCCTTGGGCAGGCTGGCCCTGGCGCCCCTAGGATGTGAAAGGCGCCACATTCCCAGTCCCCCATGCTTTCGACAGCCTAGAGGGCAAAGGCCCCATGTCCCATTCCCCGCCACCTGAGCCACCCCGTTCCCTGCCCTTGGGCTGGATCAGAGCTGGTGCCCCCTAGAGGGGATAGGTCTGTGCCCCATTCCCCACCCCACCTATGCCACTGGCAGCAAGGACGCCCCCCCTCCGCCCCTCCCAAGGGTGCCTCAGAATAAATGTCATGACAAAGTAGCCCCACACTTGCCCGTGGCGCAGAACGGTGCTGCGCACGCCCGTGCGGGAGCAGGACAGCCAACAGCATCTAGTCACGCTGGTGCCTTAAATAAAGGTCCAGGCAGCCCCCAGCACCCGCCATGCCCTGCTGCCAGGTAAACCTTGTGGTGTCCGAGGTGCCCAACGGCCAACCGGAGCCAGAATCCCTCTCTGTTCAGCCAGCCTCCCTCCAGCAGCTAACACCCCTCCTGCAGCCCAACCCCCTGCCCCAGGCTCAGCCCGGCGCCCCCTTCCACAGGCCGAACCCCTCAACCCAGTCCAGACCCAGGGCGGGGGGGGGGGGGGGGGGGGGCAGGGCAAGGGTGTTTGGGTTCCTGTGATTAGACAGTCGGCAACCCTAGCCCCAGTGCAGTGCCAGGGGCCATCTGCTGCAGAGCGGGATGTAGGTGGTGGGGGCTCAGTAGGAAGCGCTCCCCCCCCAGGCAGTGCTGGCCCCAATGCAGTACTCGGGACCGGTGCTGCAGAGCAGGGTGTAGGTGGGGGGGGTTCAGTAGGAGGCGCTCCCCCCCCAGGTAGTGCTGGCCCCAATGCAGTGCCAGGAGGCCTGTGCTGCAGAGCAGGGAGGGGGCTCAGTAGGGAGGAGGCTCCCCACTCACAGGCAGTGCCAGCCCCAGGGGGCCTGCGCTGCAGACAGCCTGGTGAAGAAAGTTGGTGGGTAACACTGGGCAGAGATGGAGCAAGCCCTAGGGGAGAGGTTTACGGGGATCACAGTGGGGAGAGGTTCGAAGGGGAAAGGCCCCACCCACCCAGGAGACGGTCCTATTCCCCCCATGTCACATGTCCATGATCATCCCCCTGGCTTGCAGCCCACTCGTCGCTTGGCTAAGAGCCCGTTCTCAGTGCAGCCAGCTGGGTGATAACAGCTGCTCCCCTCCCCCAGGGATGCAGCAGCAGCACAGGGGGTGATTGATCAGCAGGTGGTTTATTGAGCCCCTGGGACGTTGTCACACAGGGAGTGACAAGGGGTGATGGGACGGGGAACCTGGGCTGTCCCCTCTCGAGCACCTCTGACCCCTGAAGGCTCTGTGGGTGGATGGGGTCTGTGCTCCCAGGCCCATGGGTGGGCGGGGGCCGTGTCTCACCCCCCGCCCAGCTCTGAGTTCCCGTCTCCCCACCAGCGCAGGCCCCTCACTGGAAGTGCTGCAGGAAGGCAGCCCAGAGGGAGCCCAGCCGCCCCGGCAGGTCCTCAGCGTAGGGGTTGAGCTTCCGGCGCAAGTCCTCGGCGTAGGGGTGCAGGTTGCGACGGACGTGCCGCACGCCCTGGCTCAGGCTCCCCTGCAGCTCCTGGGCGTAGGGCCCCAGCTGGCTTCGCAGCTCCTCCACATGCTGCTGCAGCTTCTCGCCCAGCTCCCGGGTGCCAGTCGCCACGCTGCGGCGCAGGGTGTCAGCACGCTGCTCTGCCTGCTCCAGCAGCCCCTCGGCATAGGGCGCCAGCCCAGATGCAGCTCCTCAACGCTCCGCTGCAGCTCCTCGGTGTACGGCTGCACCCTCTGGGTCAGCTCCCGCAGGTCCCCGGCAATCTAATGCACCAGCAGCTCCGTGTCCTTGCGCAGCTTGGCCACCAGCTCCTGGGCCGCAGGGGGCAGCTGATTCTGCAGCTCTGTCCCATAGCTGTTGGCAGCTACCAGGCTGAGGCCGATGCGGCTGCTGTGGGCACAGGGGAGCAGGGAATAGGGGACAGGGCCTGGCCCATCTAGGGGGTTCGGGCTCCAGCCCTAGGGTGGGGGGACTGCCCGGCCCAGGGGAATAGGGGACAGGGCCTGGCCCCTCTAGGGGGCTCGGGCTCTGCTCCAGCCCTAGGGTGGGGGGACTGCCCAGTCCAGGGGAATAGGGGACAGGGCCTGGCCCGTCTAGGGGGTTCGGGCTCCAGCCCTAGGGTGGGGGGACTGCCCGGCCCAGGGGAATAGGGGATAGGGCCTGGCCCATCTAGGGGGTTCGGGCTCCAGCCCTAGGGTGGGGGGACTGCCCGGCCCAGGGGAATAGGGGACAGGGCCTGGCCCATCTAGGGGGTTCGGGCTCCAGCCCTAGGGTGGGGGGACTGCCCGGCCCAGGGGAATAGGGGACAGGGCCTGGCCCCTCTAGGGGGCTCGGGCTCTGCTCCAGCCCTAGGGTGGGGGGACTGCCCAGCCCAGGGGAATAGGGGACAGGGCCTGGCCCGTCTAGGGGGTTCGGGCTCCAGCCCTAGGGTGGGGGGACTGCCCGGCCCAGGGGAATAGGGGACAGGGCCTGGCCCCTCTAGGGGGTTCGGGCTCCAGCCCTAGGGTGGGGGGACTGCCCGGCCCAGGGGAATAGGGGACAGGGCCTGGACCGTCTAGGGGGTTCGGGCTCCAGCCCTAGGGTGGGGGGACTGCCCGGCTCAGGGGAATAGGGGACAGGGCCTGGCCCCTCTAGGGGGTTCGGGCTCCAGCCCTAGGGTGGGAGGACTGCCCGGCCCAGGGGAATAGGGGACAGGGCCTGGCCCATCTAGGGGGTTCGGGCTCCAGCCCAAGGGTGGGGGGACTGGCCGGCCCAGGAGAATAGGGGACAGGGCCTGGCCCGTCTAGGGGGTTCGGGCTCCAGCCCTAGGGTGCGGGGACTACCCGGCCCAGGGGAATAGGGGACAGGGCCTGGCCCGTCTAGGGGGTTCAGGCTCCAGTCCTAGGGTGGGGGGACTGCCCGGCCCAGGGGAATAGGGCACAGGGCCTGGCCCGTCTAGGGGGTTCGGGCTCCAGCCCTAGAGTGGGGGGACTGCCCGGCCCAGGGGAATAGGGGACAGGGCCTGGCCCATCTAGGGGGTTCGGGCTCCAGCCCTAGGGTGGGGGGACTGGCCGGCCCAGGAGAATAGGGGACAGGGCCTGGCCCGTCTAGGGGGTTCGGGCTCCAGCCCTAGGGTGGGGGGACTGCCCGGCCCAGGGGAATAGGGAACAGGGCCTGGCCCGTCTAGGGGGTTCGGGCTCCAGCCCTAGGGTGGGGGGACTGCCCGGCCCAGGGGAATAGGGGACAGGGCCTGGCCCCTCTAGGGGGCTCAGGCTCTGCTCCACCCCTAGGGTGGGGGGACTGCCCGACCCAGGGGAAGAGGGGACAGGGCCTGGCCCCTCTAGGGGGTTCGGGCTCCAGCCCTAGGGTGGGGGGACTGCCCGGCCCAGGGGAATAGGGGACAGGGCCTGGCCCATCTAGGGGGTTCAGGCTCCAGCCCTAGGGTGGGGGGACTGGCCGGCCCAGGGGAATAGGGGACAGGGCATGGCCCGTCTAGGGGGTTCGGGCTCCAGCCCTAGGGTGGGGGGACTGGCCGGCCCAGGGGAATAGGGGACAGGGCCTGGCCCGTCTAGGGGGTTCGGGCTCCAGCCCTAGGGTGGGGGGACTGCCCGGCCCAGGGGAATAGGGGACAGGGCCTGGCCCATCTAGGGGGTTCGGGCTCCAGCCCTAGGGTGGGGGGACTGGCCGGCCCAGGGGAATAGGGGACAGGGCCTGGCCCATCTAGGGGGTTCGGGCTCCAGCCCTAGGGTGGGGGGACTGCCCGGCCCAGGGGAATAGGGGACAGGGCCTGGCCCGTCTAGGGGGTTCGGGCTCCAGCCCTAGGGTGGGGGGACTGCCCGGCCCAGGAGAATAGGGGACAGGGCCTGGCCCATCTAGGGGGTTCGGGCTCCAGCCCTAGGGTGGGGGGACTGGCCGGCCCAGGAGAATAGGGGACAGAGTCTGGACCGTCTAGGGGGTTCGGGCTCCAGCCCTAGGGTGGGGGGACTGCCCGGCCCAGGGGAATAGGGGACAGGGCCTGGCCCATCTAGGGGGTTCGGGCTCCAGCCCTAGGGTGGGGGGACTGCCCGGCCCAGGGGAATAGGGGACAGGGCCTGGCCCATCTAGGGGGTTCGGGCTCCAGCCCTAGGGTGGGGGCACTGCCCGGCCCAGGGGAATAGGGGACAGGGCCTGGCCTGTCTAGGGGGTTCGGGCTCCAGCCCTAGGGTGGGGGGACTGCCCGGCCCAGGGGAATAGGGGACAGGGCCTGGCCCCTCTAGGGGGCTCGGGCTCTGCTCCAGCCCTAGGGTGGGGGGACTGCCCGACCCAGGGGAATAGGGGACAGGGCCTGGCCCCTCTAGGGGGTTCGGGCTCCAGCCCTAGGGTGGGGGGACTGCCCGGCCCAGGGGAATAGGGGACAGGGCCTGGCCCATCTAGGGGGTTCGGGCTCTGCTTCAGCCCTAGGGTGGGGGGACTGCCCGGCCCAGGGGAATAGGGGACAGGGCCTGGCCCATCTAGGGGGTTCGGGCTCCAGCCCTAGGGTGGGGGGACTGCCCGGCCCAAGGGGATAGCGGACAGGGCCTGGCCCCTCCAAGGGGCTCAGGCTCTACTCCAGCCCTAGGGTGGGGGGACTGCCTGGCCCAAGGGTATAGGGGACATGGGGCCTCTCCCTTTAGGGGGCTGTGGCTCAGATCTAGCCCCAGGCGGGGGCCTGGTTGGCTCAGAGGGGTGGGGAATGAGACCCGGGGGCGTTTCCCCTCTATGGGGCTCTGAGTCTGATCCCCTGGTTGGCTCAGAGGGGTGGCCAGGTGGGGACATGGGATACAGGGCCCTGTCATGCTGGACATGGGCTCAGTTCTGACTCAGAGCAGAGCAGCTGCTGCTAAATCCCCAGTGCCCTGGGGGGTCTCCTAGCCAGGCTGGATCCTGGTGAGGGCCAGGGGTTTGCTGAGCCCAGAAGCCGAGGTGTCGGGGCTGCAGTCAGGGGGGTGACTAACCTCCCCCATCCGCTCTGGGTCCATGGGGAGGATGGGAGGCTCCCAGCCCCCAAGGTAGGGCTCCCCCCACAAGTCAGTGCAGGGTTCTCACTTGATCTCCTGGCCCAGCTCAGATTTACGGATCAGCTCCATGGTTTTCTCGGTGGAACTGGTGGCTTTGGCCATGTACTCCCAGAAGGCTTCCCGGACCTGCTCCAACCTCGGCGTGGCTTCATTGCTGAGGAGAGCGGCCTGGCTGCCTGTGGGGTGACAGAAAGGCCCCGCAAGACCCCATCACTGGAGGCCGCAGACTCCGCCCTGGAGAGACTCAGAGAAGGGACTCTACAGAGCACCTTTCTCTGGATGGAGGGGCTGGTGTTACAACTCTGGGCTGGGGCTCAGGATTCCTGGGGCCAATTCCAGGCTCTGCCATCCACTCCGTGTGGCTTTAGGAAAGTCACTTTGGGAAATTTGAAGGTTCTTATTGGAAATCAGGAGCCCCCACCCTGCTGGGCGCCGCCCAAACCCCGACCGAGCCGGGGGCTCCCCACCTTGCCGGGCGCCGCCCAGACCCCGACCAAGCCGGGGGCTCCCCACCCTGCCGGGCGCCGCCCAGGCCCCGACCGAGCCGGGCGCCGCCCAGACCCCGACCGAGCCGGGGGCTCCCCACCCTGCCGGGCGCCACCCAGACCCCGACCGAGCCGGGGGCTCCCCACCCTGCCGGGCGCCGCCCAAACCCCGACCGAGCCGGGGGCTCCCCACCCTGCCGGGCGCCGCCCAGACCCCGACCGAGCCGGGGGTTCCCCACCCTGCCGGGCGGTGCCCAGGCCCCAACCGAGCCGGGGGCTCCCCACCATGCCCAGATCCCGACCGAGCCGGGGGTTTCCCACCGTGCCGGACGCCGCCCAGACCCCGACCGAGCCAAGATTCAGGGGTGTCTCCAGGCCAGGGCTACCCAGGGAGTCTGCAGCAGAGCAGGGAACTGAACCAAGAAGTCCTGAGCCCCAGCCCAGTGTATGTACCACAAGTCCCAGCTCCCCCTTGTAACGCTGCCAATCCTCTACCTGTGTGGGCGTGGGGGCTCTCGGTGGGGGCGCTTGGTGTGGGCGTGGGGGCGCTCGGTGGGGGGGCGCTCGGTGTGCACGTGGGAGCTCTCGGGTTCTCGGTGGGGGCTCTCGGTGGGGGCTCTCGGTGTGGGTGTGGGGGCTCTCGGTGGGGGCGTAGGGGCTCTCGGTGGGGGCTCTCAGTGTGCGCATGTGGGCTCCAGGCCGCTGTGTAACTAAGTGTACGATCCCAGGCTCAGGATCCCTGATGGGGCTTCCCCAGTGGGGCAGGGTCAGGCCTGCTCCAAGATGCACTCACCTGCCAGGACCGCCAGTGTCAGGACGAGGGCGAAAAGCTTCATGCTGGGAGCTGCCCTGAGACCCTGGTGCGATGGAGGAAAGAGGGTTAGAGCAGAGGGGGAGCAGACTGGGATGGGGGTTCTTACGGCTGAGCCACCAGCACCTCCCGTCACCTGTTAAGCCTCGCACTGCCCCCCACGTCACCTGGTCACGGGCTCCTTCTGCCGTCCTAGTCCAGTGCTGGAGGCGATTGCCAGGAGCCCCTGGCTGCAGACCCTGGGCTCGGGCAGGAGGGGAACAGAGTCAGTCCCAGGGGGCTGGTGGGCAGTGAATAATTGAACCGCAAGCTGTGCAGCCTTGATTAGAATCATTGGGGGGTTAATCGATCGTAGCTGGGTTTTGACACTGCGGGGAGCGGGGGAGTCTTTCAAAAGTGTGTTTAAAATCTTTCCAGGGGCCTTCTCCCAGGAGCTCCTTGTAAATCTGGGGTTACAAGGACCCAGAGGGAACCAGCCCCGCTGCCTGGGGGTGAAAGCAGCTCTCTCTCTCTCTGCTGGGGCTTGCTTGCACACCGGGCACCACTGTGTTTTGAGTTTTCAGGGGGATATTTTAAAATCAAAACCATTTACACCTGTGCAGAGGGCAAAATGCTGCAACCCGGGATGGCAGCATTCTGCCCTGATGCAAACAGCAGTGTGTGGTGGACTGGGCACTCGGGCACACGGCCCCTGATTAAGCACCAAAAGAAGTGTCTGGCTTTTCAGAAGGGCCTGTAGCACCCCAGGGGCTGAGAGTTTGGGATCCGCAGCCCCTTGTATTGCCAGTGCTGAAGAACAGGGTGGCTCTGCCCGGACAGCCTGAGCCCCAGCCTGAGGTTGGAGGGACACCCCCCCAGGAGCCGCTCTCCGCACAAACCAACAGCATTTACATCCTGCCTGAGTCCAGCAGCGACTCCATGAGACCGGCACCAGCAGACAATCTGCTTAGCCCCTCTCCAAGCTGTGTCTGGCCTTACCTTGCTCTGCCGGCTGCCGGTCCCTGTCTCCTCCAGTAGGCCCTCCTGCCCACTGCTCCTGGTATTTATAACCCAGGGACAGGCAATAACCACAGAGAATTCCCTCTCATCTCCCCCCAGGCCTGCCCAGCCCCAGTGACACCATCCTTCCTGGCACAGGCCTGCAGGGGCAGCCAGTCAGAGTAGAGCGCTAAGGCGTGGGACGTACCTCTGCTAGGCTCGTAATCCAGGGCGACATCCTTGGAGCCCGCCCTGCACCCAGACTGAGCCTAGCCTGGCTATGGGAGTACAGCCAATTCACCCTGGGCCAGATTCTCTGCTGGTGTAAACTGGCCCAGCTCACTGAGGTCCAATGTCCATCCAGAGAGAAAGGGAATGACCGATCTTAAAATACCATCCTGCTTAAACCCACTGGTCCCGACGCCCAGCCCAGAGCCAGGGCGAGAACCCAGGAGTCCTGGCTCTCAGCACACACACCCCCCCGCCCCCCCCCGCAGTAACCACTACATTCCATCAGTTGGTCTCAGGGTTGCTTGAGGGGGTGGGGTGGGGGGAAATCTGTCACTGCCTCCACTGTGTGGGGACAGACTCCTAGCCTTTCCCATTGGCTTGTCATGTCCTGATATCCCCACCACCCCACCGCCAGCTCTCTGCCCCTCCCCTTCCCCACTCCACCCCCCTCCCCCACCAGCTCTCCACCCCTCCCCTTCCCTCTCCTTCCTCACTCCACCCCACTCCCCTGCCGGGGACCTTATCAGAAAGTGTCCTTTGGTTCCCTCCTGGCCCATCCACATCACCCTCCAACGTGGCACTGAAACAGCCTGGCCTGGCCAGAGTCCACCAGCCCACAGGAGGGGCCGGCGCGGGGCCGAGGCTGAGGCTTATGGCGACATGGAGGCACCAAGGAGCAGGGAGGGCTGAGCCCGTCCCCCATTTTCCTGGCCTGAGTCACAGGCTAGCCAGGCACAGCATGCGGGCGGAGGCCCATCCATGTCACTTCATTGCAGACGTTGTGGGGTCCCCCGAGCTCAGGGCCCTGGTGTCCCCCCCCGCCCGCCCCTCTCTTGCCGCAGCGCCGGCCCTGGCTTATCACAGACTGTCTGACCCGGCGCAGAGTCTCATCCCGTGACCCCAGTGGGGCCAGGGCCCAGCCCCCCACCCTCGGCCGCCCCTCTCCTGCCGCAGCGCCGGCCCTGGCTTATCAGACTGTCTGACCCGGCGCGGAGTCTCATCCCGTGACCCCAGTGGGGCCAGGGCCCAGCCCCCCACCCTCTGCCACCCCTCTCCTGCCGCAGCGCCGGCCCTGGCTTATCGCAGACTGTCTGACCCGGCGCGGAGTCTCATCCCGTGACCCCAGTGGGGCCAGGGCCCAGCCCCCGGCCCTCGGCCGCCCCTCTCCTGCCGCAGCGCCGGCCCTGGCTTATCACAGACTGTCTGACCCGGCGCGGAGTCTCACCCCGTGACCCCAGTGGGGCCAGGGCCCAGCCCCCGCACTAGGGGCTCAGCACATTCCTCCCCCAGCCTGGAGCAGGGACACAGGGCTTTACCCGCCGGTAACCTCCCCGCACCTCCCACTCAGGGCACGGGGGAGTCATGGCGGGGCTCTGCTCACTGGGTCAAAGTGCTGGCGGCAGGGGGGAGCCGGCTGGCTCTGGGGAGCTGGGCTGAGCAGCAGTGCAGGGAGAGATACAGACATGGGGAGGGGGGCGGATTGCACAGCTGTCCTGTGCCCCTCACTTCCCTTTCCCACCTCCGCCAAGGGGAACGAGGCTGGCTGCTTACACAACCGGCGACGGGATGTGGTTACTGAACGGTGCGTGGGGTGACTGTTCTCCTGTCAGCAGCGTGTTTCCGCGCCTCTCCCAGGCGTGCTCCCACCTCTGCCTCCTTGGCATTCCGTCTGCGCCGGACACCCCAGCTGCATTTGTACCAAGGTAGCTCAGCCCGGCGTGGTACCAGGGCCAGCGGTGCTAGTGCCAGTCCCGGCTTTGCCTGCCATTGTGAGGGGCTTGGGCCCAGGGCCAGGCCCCTTGGCTGTAATTGGAGCAAACCCGCAGTGCAGACAAGTTCCTGGAGGACAGGTCCATCAATGGCTATTAGCCAGGAGGGGCAGGGATGGCGTCCTCAGCCTGTTTGCCAGGAGCTGGGAATGGGCGACAGGGGATGGATCACTTGGTGATTCCCTGTTCTGTTCATTCCCTCTGGGACACCTGGCATTGGCCACTGTCGGCAGACAGGACACTGGGCTAGATGGACCTTCGCTCTGACCCAGTCTGGCCGTTCTTAGCACTGATGGACCAGGGAGGGAGGGGGGGAATGGAAATGTGGCTTCTCCTAGTTTCACTGTGGAACTCATTGCCAGAGGATGTGATTGAGGCCAAACGCTTGGCACGCTCCCCCGATGGACGGGCTGGCCAGGGTTAGGCTAGTGCCTGCATTTCGGCAGGAATATAAATCTGCCTGATTCCAGGGCCAAGCTGATTTCTAGTGGGGTTAGGATGACACCTGCACTGGGGGCTGAGTATCCCACAGAGCTCTTGCAGGGCTCTCACCCTCCTCTGGCACCGGCGGCTCTTGGGGACAGGCTGCCAGGCTAGCTGGGTCCTGGTTTTGCTTCTCCAGTACTTGAGGGGGCGCCAATCACTGAGCTGGCTGCAAGAGCAGCTGCAGGATGGGAATTCTGCAGCCTGGGTTAGCCAGTCCTTTCTGGCTGCCGCAGCTGGGAATCCCCACATTTTGCTAGGCAAAGGGCTGGATTTGCTGAGAGAGCCCTTTGAAAAGTCTGGCCCGGCCTCAGGCCCTGAGGTACAGCCCAGTAAAAAGTCATAACCCCCATTCAACCGAGTCCTGCCTCATGCGGCTTGTAATCACTGCAGGGTACGGCAGGGCCGTGTAGCTCCCAGGCTGCTCCATACCCCGGGGCTGACTGCTCCCTGACAGCGCGGGCCCCTAAGGCAGGTGAGCGGTCAGACACTGGACCTGCACCGCACCGGGAGTGTGTTTGGCGGGGCTCTTGGGGTGACCACCAATCAGGCCTGGCATTGGTCAGGGCCATCCAGTCACACCCCCTGCCGCCACCTCCTCGCCCCTCTGCACCCGATTCCAGGGTGGGGACAGGCCACAGCCTCACCTTGCGACAGGAAGGGGAGCTGGAAGCCAGTGGGGGGAGATGCACTCGGTCTTGGGAAAGCCCTGCCCCGTGTGCTGTCACTTACCCTGCTGCTGAGGGCTGCTGGCAGGACGTGCCAGGACTTGGGAGACTTGGCGGCTTCCTCACCCTTCTGTTGGCAAACCATCTCTGCACGGCTCCAGGTGCACAGCTCCAGGCGCACCGCTCCTTGCACAATTCTAGGGGGAGAAGGGGGTGAATCTCTGCTGCATGCATCGACCTGGCCCTAGTCCCTGTGCCAAGGTGGTACCAGGACTGCAGCACCCCAGTCATTCGCTCCAACAGCTGGGTGGGGGATTCTAAGCACCTCATGCCAGGAAAGGGGGTTTTGATTAAATAAATTTTTAAAAATTGCTTGTAATAAAATCCTGCCCCCCTGAGCCCATTGTGCAGGGAGCCCAGGCTGCAGGGGCCCTGGTCTCCATGTGCTTCAATCCCCCATCACCAGACTCCCCCTTATCCCTGTGCACCCCTCCCTTCCTGAATGCCCTCACCACTCATCCAACCCATCGGGCTCCTTCCCTTCCCTCTCCAAGCCTCACCACTCTCAGGGACAACACCTGGTCAATGAGGAACTGCGCCAGCCCCAGATGGCTATGGAGAAAGCCCCCATGCTATGGAGCAGCCTGGCCTCGGGTGCAGACATGGCAGATAGAAACCCAGGGCTCAATCCCAAATGGCAGCAGGTGACCCTTGCTGGAGGGTGGCTCTCACCTGCCCCAATGGAGCCAAGGGTCAGCGCTTTTCGCTTGCTAGCAACAGGTGAATCGCTCGCCCTGCCAATAACACCTCCCACTGGGGTGCACGGTCCCATCACACCGACCCCTCTGCTCTCCGCATTCCTGTGCGCCAGCCCTAGCTGTACAGTCCAGACAGGCGCATTGACCTGAACCCCTGCATACCCCAGGCAGGGCGCTTCCCGCCAGCAATGCCAGCACCTGGCTCATGCTCACACGCTGCTCCCATCTGGATTCAGGACCCCCCAGCCCCGGTGAGTCTATGCCAGGGCGAATTCCTCTCCCCGGGAGAGGTTTGCACCTTGCTCTAGCCTCTTCCTCCCCCCCCCCCCCCCCCCCCGCCCCAGGCCCTCGCCCTGCCAGCGAGCCTGGACAGCCCTCTGCTGGCCAAACCCTGGCCTCACCTCGATCCTTCTAGCCCAGCCTTCTCCTTGCAGAAGTCCCCAGCCCCTCACTGGGCACCCCTGGTCTAGCTCTCAGCTTGTTCAGGGGGCTCCTCTCCAACCCCTCACTGCTTCGGCCCCACCCTACGGGCAGTATGAGCGCCAGAACTGGACATGGTGGCCAGTACAATGCCCTGCCCCTACTCACCAGCACTGTTCCCTCTACGCTGTGCATGTGTGCACAGAGATCCTAAACCCCGCGCACATAGCGAAACACTGCGCACACAAACATTTGCACAGAAGCACAACAGTATGCACAGAAGAAATTTTTTGTGCACACGGCCTGTCAAAAATTAGAGGGAACACTGCTCACCAGGACCACGTCCCAGTGCTTGCGTTCACGATTAGCTAGGGGGTGTGCGCTCCCAGACGGGTTTCCACAAGGATCCCTAATGTGGGGCACGGGGCCTGAAATGCCAGCCTTCAGGCCCCCCAAAAGGACACTGGAGCTGGTCCCCACCCCCTTGGGCTTCCTCTCCTATTATCACCCCCCCATCTCAATCCCCCCACCTACCCAACCCTCCCCCTTCACACTTCCTACCTAGGCTCCCCCACCCACATACACACACCCTTCCCCCTCAGCTCTACTCAGTGACAGATCCACTCCCTGCCCCTCCTTGGGCCCATTTCTCAAGGGGTTTGGGGGGCTCATACTCAGGACTCAGCAATCTGCTCCCCACCCCCCCATCCCATGGGAGTAAGAGGTCTCCAGCAGTGCTTCATCCCCCCCTTCCTGAGACAGAAGCAGTTGAGGACGGTGCCCAGTACTGGGGGTTTATTCAGACAGGACATTTCCAACATCATGGGGGTAGGGGACGTGTTTTGAGGGTCTCCGTAAAAGATCCTTCAGTTCCCATAACTTATAAACATGATTTACACGCAGAGTCTCTAACGGCGGGGCGGAGGAACCCCCAATCCACCGCTTCTCCTGGTGCTGCTGGGGGGAACCCCCAATTCACTGCTCCTCCAGGTGCTGCTGGGACCCCCCCAAACCGTTGCTCCTCCTAGTTCTGCTGGGGGGGACTGTTGGGGATCCCCCAATCCGCTGCTCCTCCTGGTGCTGCTGAGGGGACCCCCCAATCCACTGCTCCTCCTGGTGCTGCTGAGGGGACCCCCCAATCCACTGCTCCTCCTGGTGCTGCTGAGGGGACCCCCCAATCCACTGCTCCTCCTGGTGGTGCTGGGGATCCCCCCATCCACTGCTCCTCCTGGTGCTGTTCAGGGGGCTGACAGGACCCCTCCCCTCAAAGTGCTGGTCTTCCTCACAGTGCTGCTGGGTGATGGGATGCAGGCAGGCCCCCCCAAACTGCTGCTTCTCCTGTCGGGGAGGGGGGGTGGGGGCACAGACAGACCCCCAATCCGTGGTGGGTGCAGAGCGCACTCAATAGGTCCCTTGTGTCTCTTTGGATCAGTGTAGGCGGGGAGGGGAGGGCTGAGCAGGACAGCTGGGGTGCAGAAGCCAGAGAGGCTGTGGCCCCATCACCCCAGGGGTAGAGTCTGCCCCACAGCTCCCTGGGGTGTGAGGTAAGAGGCTGCAGAGCCACTGGTGCCCCAGCGATCCAAAGGCACGGGGGGGGTGGGGTGGGGTGGTAATTGGGGCAGAGAGAGGGAATCTGCCCACAGCTGCACCAAGATGGGGCGGCTTGGGGAGGGATCCAACCCCTCCTGGCAGACAGTTGCAGTGTCAGTGCACCCCCACCAGCTGGGACAATCCATTTCCGAGGGGATCCACCAAGCCCCGAACCCCGCTCAGTGCAACAGGCCAAGTGACCCCGCCCCCAGGACGCAGCCAGCCCCATTGCTCCAGGGGAAGGACTGTTCCTGAGGTCACAGCGCCCCCTGGTGAGGAAGGATGTCAGCACAGGGAATCAGGGCATTTTACACCCCTGGTGGGGGGTTATCCTGTCACTGGGTTCCCACTCATCCTCCCTATCTGGTGCCCCAGGACAGCCCCCAGCCCAAGCCACGGAAACAGAGGGGACCCTGGGTCGCCTCCCCTCGCCCCAGGGGATGCTGGGATATGGCAGCCAGGGGAGGCAGGGGGCAGGCCAGGCACCTCCTGAGGGCCCCAGCAGTCACTGACCCTGCACCAG
Organism: Macrochelys suwanniensis; assembly: GCA_033296515.1. Lineage (NCBI taxonomy): Eukaryota > Metazoa > Chordata > Testudines > Chelydridae > Macrochelys > Macrochelys suwanniensis. Next base: position 181,631 of record CM065795.1, read on the forward strand.
CCAGCTCCCCATTTCCCAGCAGCCCCTGGGGACAGAGAGTCGAACCTGAGCAGCCCCCAGGGACCTGTCCCGAGGGGCACACGAGGTGACTGGAATCCGAACGGGACAGCGCCAGAACCACCACGCTAAGGGGCTCGCCTTGGGGATCAGACCCCTGGGCTCCGTCAGGGCAATGGCCCTCTGAGGAGGTGCCTGTGTGGGGCAGTAAAGGGGCTGGAGCCCCGCACTCCAGGGCTTAACTGGGCAGCACCAGCGTGGATGGATGGGGCAAAGGGTCCCAGGGCAGCTCAAACTGCACGGCAGACTGGGCTGGGGGACCCTGGAATGGGGGGGGGAGGGCTGGAGGAAGAGGAGGAGAGGGCTCTAGCCAATGGTGAGGCCGAAGCCGCACTGGAACTTGTTCTTGCGGTGGTTCAGGAAGGCCCCCATGGCCAGCGTCAAGGGCAGCGGCAGCAGCTTCTTCTCCAGCACCGCGCCCACGATCCAATTACTGTCCACAGAGCCTGCGGCAGAGAGCGGGGTTAGTGCCATTGGGAGGGGCTGGGGCACAGGGCAGAGGGGAAGGGCGGCCTGGGGCTGCCGTGCCCACCACAGAGCCTGCGGCAGAGAGCGGGGTTAGTGCCATTGGGAGGGGCTGGGGCACAGGGGAAGGGCAGCCTGGGGCTGCCGTGCCCACCACAGAGCCTGTGGCAGAGAGCGGGGTTAGTGCCATTGGGAGGGGCTGGGGCGCAGGGCAGAGGGGAAGGGCGGCCTGGGGCTGCCGTGCCCACCACAGAGCCTGCGGCAGAGAGCGGGGTTAGTGCCATTGGGAGGGGCTGGGGCGCAGGGCAAAGGGGAAGGGCGGCTTGGGGCTGCCGTGCCCACCACAGAGCCTGCGGCAGAGAGCGGAGTTAGTGCCATTGGGAGGGGCTGGGGCGGAGGGGAAGGGCGGCCTGGGGCTGCCGTGCCTACCACAGAGCCTGTGGCAGAGAGCGGGGTTAGTGCCATTGGGAGGGGCTGGGGCACAGGGGAAGGGCGGCCTGGGGCTGCCGTGCCCACCACAGAGCCTGGGGCAGAGAGCGGGGTTAGTGCCATTGGGAGGGGCTGGGGCACAGGGCAGAGGGGAAGGGCGGCCTGGGGCTGCCGTGCCCACCACAGAGCCTGCGGCAGAGAGCGGAGTTAGTGCCATTGGGAGGGGCTGGGGCGCAGGGCAAAGGGGAAGGGCGGCCTGGGGCTGCCGTGCCCACCACAGAGCCTGTGGCAGAGAGCGGGGTTAGTGCCATTGGGAGGGGCTGGGGCGCAGGGGAAGGGCAGCCTGGGGCTGCCGTGCCCACCACAGAGCCTGCGGCAGAGCGTGGGGTTAGTGCCATTGGGAGGGGCTGGGGCGCAGGGCAAAGGGGAAGGGCGGCCTGGGGCTGCCGTGCCCACCACAGAGCCTGTGGCAGAGAGCGGGGTTAGTGCCATTGGGAGGGGCTGGGGCGCAGGGCAGAGGGGAAGGGCGGCTTGGGGCTGCCGTGCCCACCACAGAGCCTGCGGCAGAGAGCGGGGTTAGTGCCATTGGGAGGGGCTGGGGCGCAGGGCAGAGGGGAAGGGCGGCCTGGGGCTGCCGTGCCCACCACAGAGCCTGCGGCAGAGAGCGGGGTTAGTGCCATTGGCAGGGGCTGGGGCGCAGGGCAGAGGGGAAGGGCGGCCTGGGGCTGCCGTGCCCACCACAGAGCCTGCGGCAGAGAGCGGGGTTAGTGCCATTGGGAGGGGCTGGGGCGCAGGGCAGAGGGGAAGGGCGGCCTGGGGCTGCCGTGCCCACCACAGAGCCTGTGGCAGAGAGCGGAGTTAGTGCCATTGGGAGGGGCTGGGGCGCAGGGCAGAGGGGAAGGGCGGCCTGGGGCTGCCGTGCCCACCACAGAGCCTGTGGCAGAGAGCGGGGTTAGTGCCATTGGGAGGGGCTGGGGCACAGGGCAGAGGGGAAGGGCGGCCTGGGGCTGCCGTGCCCACCACAGAGCCTGTGGCAGAGAGCGGGGTTAGTGCCATTGGGAGGGGCTGGGGCACAGGGCAGAGGGGAAGGGCGGCTTGGGGCTGCCGTGCCCACCACAGAGCCTGTGGCAGAGAGCGGGGTTAGTGCCATTGGGAGGGGCTGGGGCGCAGGGCAGAGGGGAAGGGCAACCTGGGGCTGCCGTGCCCACCACAGAGCCTGCGGCAGAGAGCGGAGTTAGAGCCATTGGGAGGGGCTGGGGCGCAGGGCAGAGGGGAAGGGCGGCCTGGGGCTGCCGTGCCCACCACAGAGCCTGTGGCAGAGAGCGGGGTTAGTGCCATTGGGAGGGGCTGGGGCGCAGGGGAAGGGCGGCCTGGGGCTGCTGTACCTTTGAAGAGCAGGTTGGCCTTGGGCAGGTCAAGCTGGTAGCCAAAGGAGACGCTAGTGTCCTGCATGCGCGTGCTGGCCTCAAACTCCACGCCCACCTGCAGCTGAGGGGAGCGGGGTTAGTCTGGTGAGCAGAGCTGCCAATCGCCCAGTAGGATCCCAGCCCCCCGGCTTCCACCCCTCCCCCCTGGGACCCCAGCCCCCGCCCCCCCTCCGGCTTCCATCCCTCCCCCACGGGACCCCCATCCCTCCCAATGCGATCCCACCCTCCCCAAACACTATCCCGGACCACCCACCCCCAACATAATCCCATCCCCCAACACCCAAACCCAGCCCTCAGCCTTCCCAATGGAATGGTAGCCTCTAGGCTTGCAGGCAATTTGGACCAGCATCGACTGTTCCTGGGGCAGGACACGCTCCCCCACTCCCCCCAGACTCTCAGCTGTGCACCCCAGCAGATCCCCTATACACAGCTCTCCACACACGTCACCTGCCCCCGCCCTCATGTTGGGGGGGGCCAGAAGGGAACGTGGGCCTCTGAGCACCACATACCTGGTCATTGGCTTTATGGTAGTAGGTTGCATGGGCCCCAGCTTGCCCCACCGTCAAGGTCCCAATCCAGTTCGGTGCTGTCAGGAGAAGGGAAGAGTGGGTGAGTGTCCAAATAGGGACCCCAACGAAGCCCTGAGCTAGGGTAGAGAACCCAGGAGTCTTGACTCCCAGCCCCCCTGCTCTAACCCACTAGACCCCACTCCCCTGCTGGAGCTGGGGATAGAATCCAGGAGTCCTGGCTGCTGTGTCCTGCCCCAGTTCCCCGAGTACCTGTGTATTTCCCAGCCAGAGACATAACGGTGCCCTCCTCTCCTGGCCGGCGGTGATAGACCAGCTCGCCGCCCAGCGCCAGGCAGGGTGTGATGCTCTGTAGGTAATGGGCTACCAGGATCCCTGCGAAGAGAGACTGGTCAGCAGGGGCTGGGCCCAGGGGGATACGAGGGGCAGGGTTCAGACTAGTGGTGATGGTAGGCAGGGGCCAGGTTGGGAATGGAGAAGGGGAGGCAGGGGTCAAGCTGGTGGGGGACTTCAGAGACAGGGTAGAATTTCAGGGTAGGGGCTTCAGAGGTGGGAACGGGGCTCTCACCTGAGCCCACCAGGACGTCGGGGTTTCCCAGTGTCATAGCCGCCGTGAAATCCTCCCCCCGATACTCTCCATCCACCTGCCAGTTCACGAACTTGGACTGCTGCGTCTGGAATGAGAGGGGGGGGACACATGGTAAGACTGGGGCGACCCCCAGGAGGCACACATCCCCCAGACGCGGATTTACCATGAAACAGTGCGGTGGCATGGGGCCCCCAAGGACAGGGGGGCCCCCCCCAAGGACAGGGGACCCCCAAAATGCAGGACAAATCTCATCTGACTCGGCCAGCGGCGCAGCAGGGCTAAGGCAGGCAGGCTGCATTCTGTGGCTGGTGGCCCCACGCCGGTCCTGGAAGCGGGGCATGTCTCTGCATGTGCCTGGCGGAGGGGAGGCAGCTCTGCACCCTGCCCCCACCCCAGGCAGTGCACAGAGACCCGCTGCCCCTTGTAGATAAATCTCTGTATTAAGTATCTTCACATAATTCCATATGGCTTTGCATTGTGCCTCTCCGTATAACCTTGTATTTAGCTATTTTCATACAACTTTGTATCAGATGTTGTAGCCCCTAATAGATCTTCCCCCCACTCTGTAATCAATGGCCCTGTTGACTGAACGAGGTGTGAATGAGGGGGGCGGGGAAGACACCCATCTCCAGACACTGCAACAGTTGGGGAGGGGATGGAAGCCAGACCCAAGGACAATAACACTTGTCAAGTGGGCTCACTGAAGAAAAGCAGACATATTGACGGCCTTGGAGGGTTAGAAGCCAGCACCTTCTTTGGGAAACACCCTCTTTGCAGCATTGGGACAACACCCAGAGAGAAGCAGCACAAAGACCAACGGACACAGACCCAGATTTTGAATCTGGGATAGATTTGCATGAGAGGGAAGCTGCTATAGAAGTGAGGTGTCTGGCAGGGACCCTGGGTCTCGTCTTGTCACCACCGGAGCATCGATCCGGATCGGCAGAAGCCCGGCTCCACCCCTCCCCCATCTAACTCACCTGGCCAGTGACGTTAAGGGGAGCAACCAGTTGGTAACAACAACAAGACGGAGTGTGAGTGTGTGTGAATGAGTATTGATTGATACCTGTATTACTAATCAATGTGGCGTTTTGCCTTATTCCCCCTGAAAAGATCCTGTGCAGCACTTTGTGTACAACACCCCTCTCCCTCCAAGGGGCACGCAGAGACATGCCCAGCAGCTGTACAGCAGGGCTAAGGCGGCTCCCTGCCCGCGCTGCCTCTCTCCCTCCACGCTGCTCCCGGAAGCGGCTGGCATGTCCCTGTGGCCCCTGGGAGGTTGGGTGTGTGTGTGTGTGTGTGTCTGCGCGTTGCCCCTGCCCCAAGCACTGACTCCGCAGCTCCCATTGGCCAGGAACTGTGCCCAATGGGAGCTGCGGGGGTGTGACGGAATGGGACTGTTCTTAATGTTTCTATGCCTCAGTTTCCCCGATGCATGTGTTAAGTCTCTAGGTGGTGGGAATAAGGGGTGGTTGTTGCAGAGCTGGAGAGGGCCAGTGTGATGGGAGAATGGCCGACACTCTGTCTCCTGGCAACTAATCGCCTAGGCCCCTTCTCTGCAAAGGTGCGAGCTGGAGGTGTTGGAACAAAGGGATCAGGTGACCTCCTGGCCTGGGAAGGAGACAAAGGCAAAGGAGGGGCTGGAGAGTTTCAGTTGGAAGCCGGCTTGGGACATGGAGGGAGGCGCAGACAGAGTCTGTCTGGCCTCCCTGCACACACCCCCCGCCCCCCTTTGGAGCTGTGGGGTGAAATGCAGGGAGCCCCAGGCTGGGGTCTAAGCTCCCTGCCCCCCAGAAGGGCCCGACTGAGGGGTCCTGTTTGTACTTACAAGCTCTGTTTGGACTGTGTTCCTGGCATCCCTAATAAACCTTCTGTTCTACTGGATGGCTGAGTGTCAGTGAATCCCAGGAAGAGGGGTGCAGGCGCTGACTCCCCCACACTCCGTGACAGGGGGCGGTGCCTGCTGGCAGTGGTGCACAGAGACCCCCCCTGCCTAGGAGCCACTGCCAGAGGGGTGTGCCGGTCACTTTGGGAGCCGCGCCACCCAAGGTAAGCGCTGCTCCCCTGACCCCTCCCACACCCCAACCCCCTGCACCAAGCCCGCACCCCACACCCAAACTCCCTCCCAGAGCACGCCCCCCTCACCCCCTCCTGTACCCCAACCCCCTGCCCCAGCCCAGAGTCCACACCCAGCACCCAAACTCCCTCCCAGAGCCCAATCCCCACACCCCCTCCTGCACCCCAACCCCCTGCCCCAGCCCAGAGTCCACACCCCACACCCAAACTCCCTCCCAGAGCATGCCCCCCTCACCCCCTCACACCCCAACCCCCTGCCCCAGCCCAGAGTCCACACCCAGCACCCAAACTCCCTCCCAGAGCCCGATCCCCACACCCCCTCCTGCACTCCAACCCCCTGCCCCAATCCAGGTACCTCACTTTATTTTCATTTACTTGCTATTAGTTATAATAAAGGAGAAGGATGAAGAAAAAATGAATTTAAAATGGGGGGAGCAGGGGAGATAAGAGAATGTTCTTTTTCTTGGCTGGGTCCCGGGGTGGGGTCCCTGAAAATGAAGCTGCGCACAAGGCCCCACGAGCTCTAAATCCGCCACTGACATCCCCACTACCTTTTACCAGGTAACCCCACTACCTTAAACTGTAAGAGAGCAGCCACCCTGCACTCACTCCCCTCCCAGCCGGGACTCTGACAGGGGTATACAGACACTCTCATCCCCCCACAAAGGGACGGGTTAAGAGAAAGACGGGTTAAGAGAAAGAGATACACAGACGTTCTGACACCCCTGCCCCCCACGAAGGGGAGGGTGGAAAGAAGGACCAGTGGGAGGACACAGATGCTTTGATACACCCAACCCCCACTCCGCAAAGGGGCAAGCTGACCGAAGGACCCACAGGGGGGGGAGATGGGGGATGATACACAGATGCTCTGACACCCCCCCCCCCACACACACACACACAACCCTATGAAGGGGAGAGCTGAGAGAAGGACCCACAGGAAGTATACACAGATGTTCTGACACTCCCACCAGCCTGCCACCCTGCGAAGGGGAGGGCTGAGAGAAAGACCTGCAAGGGGGGACCCTCAGTGAGGGGCAGGGGAGGGGGAGATACACAGATGCTCTGACACACACCCCCATGAAGTGGGGGGGGCACCGAGAGAAGGACCCACGGTGCACGACATACCTGGAAGGCCACCTTGGAGCGCAGCCGGGTCGAGAGCTGGTGAATGATCTGTGCGTTGAGGCTGCCACTGTTGTCCATGTCGCCCACCAGCACCGGGAAGGCCTGCAAGGGGCATGAGGGGGTGAAATACAGCAGAGCAACAGCCCTGTCCCCACCCCCCATATCAGGGCAACATCATCCCTCTGCCCCACCCCCACCCAGAGCAGCCTGCCTCACCCCATACTTCCCCACTGTCTGAATTGACAGCCCCAACCCCAATGTCCAGATTAACAACTCTCCCCCCAAACACACACTGCCCCTCCCCAACCATCAGAGGTGGCTTCTCAGCCCTGGCTTCTGGATGGCTAAGTCCACGCCCCCGCACTCACCTCTGTGGGGCTGAGCTGCTTGGTGCCCACGTAGGTGACCCCGAAGTGGTAGTTGGAGTCGCCAACAGTGCTGAGGGCGACGCTGTGATTCACCTGGGGAGAGCAGGCAGCGTAAGCAGGACCCACAAATACTGCATCTTGGCAGGAGTTATACTAGACCAGTGGCTCTCAACCAGGGGTGTGGGGCCCACTGGGGGGCCGGGAGCAGGTTTCAGGGTGTCCGCCAAGAAGGGCCCGCATTAGACTTGTTGGGGCCCAGGACAGAAAGCCGAAGCCAAACCTGAGGAACTTAGCTTAATGGGGCCCCCTGTGGCATGGGACCCAGGACAACTGCCCTGCTTGCTACCCCCTAACACTGGCCCTGGCTTTTATATGCAGAAAGACAGTTGTTGTGGTACAGACGGGCCATGGAATTTTTATAGCCTGTTGGGGGGGGAGGGGTGTGCCCTCGGAAAGAAAAAGGCTGAGAACCCCTACACTAGACGAGCCTTGCGGTCCCTTCTAGCCCCATGGTTCTATGCCCGCAGCCAAAGGGGAAGGCCAGCCCAGGGGCACTGGCATGGGAGACCCAGGTTCAGGTCCCTAAAGTGACTGCATCTCTCTGGGCCTTGGTTCTCATCTCACATGCGGACAGTCACCTGGCCTGCCTCCCAGGAAGCATGGGGATGAATGCATTAGACTGCAAGGGGTCAGATACAGCAGTGATAGGCACCAGATAAGTACCTCAGACAGAAAGCACCAACCCACAGCCTCACTCAGCCCCAGACGCGACACAGTAGGTTTGGGGTAACATGCCCCCACCACATTTACTGCTTGGCTTGTAGAGAATGCTCAGTAACACTGCTGAAGCCAGCTGCCCTCAATCTGCACCCCCCACTCCCCGACCCAGCAGGCATGTCTCTGCCCAGCCTGCTCAGCCCCCACATCCTCCTGGGTTACAGCCTCACCCCCCTCCACCCTGCCTCACCAGAGGGCACAGCCCTTACCTGGAAATGGTTGCTTAGACCTTTATTCACTGTCAGTTTCACACCCTCCATCTGGATGGGGAACAATTCTGGGGAAGAAACAACAGTCAGCACTGAGCCCATCCAGCCCAGCAAGCCTTCACCCCATGGGCCCATCCAGCCTGCTCCCTTCTATGCCCTCAGCCAAAGGCAAAGGCCAGCCCAGGTACCCCTTCCCCCAATCAGACCCCTGGGCTGTCCAGCCTGGTACCCTCCCCGCTCCCCCAGGGACCTGTCCAGCTGGCTGTGTACTGGGGTTCCCCCATGCTGTGCTCCCAACCTCTCCACTTGGGGTCCCCCATGCTGTGCTCCCAACCTCTCCACTTGGGGTGACATTCCTTGAAGGTGCCAGGATAGAGGTAGGGGTGTGTGTATGGACAATGGGTGCTAGGCTTTCACCTTTACACTTGCGGTGACATTCCTCAAAGGTGCCAGGGTTGGGCAGCCGATCCCCCTTCTCCTCCAGCCGCTCCTGCGCTGGGGGGCCCAGGCCGCTGACGGGGGGCATGGTGAAGCCAGGCGGCACTGACACCAGCCCAGAGCCAGGACTCGGCATGGCAGGGGAGGGTGTGGGGGAGCTGGCAGCCAGGACGTTACCCATGGTGGGGGGCTGTGGAGAGCAGAGCAGAACAGAAAGCAGTGTTGAGAAGGGGTGGGCGGCCCGATACCCCCCCCATGCCCTGAATACCCCACAATCCATACCACCGCATCTGTTCAGGATATGCATCCCAAACTGATACCTCCCCCAATCTCCCGATAGTTGTCGTCAATAGACCCAATGCATCCTCAGGTCCATCTGCCCCACCACTCCTCCACTGACCCCCACCCTCCAATACTCTCCCCTGAGACTGTAAATCCCAATACCCCCTCCCCAAACAGGGTCCACCTGCCCGGTATACCCCCAAGCTCAGGGACATCTCCCACTATACCCCTCTTGACACTGGCTCCCCACAGCCCACAGAACCCACCCTGCCCCCAATGGGGTCTGACTAGTGCAACACCCCAATCCCCCCCATGGGTGTATCTACCCCACTAACAGCCCATCCCTTCCGATACCCCTCGTGTGCTCCAACAGCTACCTGCTCCCCCCAGACATCTGCCACTGCCAGGGTCCACCTGCCTCAACAGCGACCCCACCCCCCGGACACTCCCCCCACATTACCCCCCCCCGCCCCGAGACCCCCCCCCCGCACATCGACACCCCCTGCACCGAGACCCCCCATCGACACCCCCCGCCCCGAGACCCCCCCGGCACATCAACACCCCCCCGCCCCGAGACCCCCCCGGCACATCGACCCCCCCCCCGCCCCGAGACCCCCCCGGCACATCGACACCCCCCGCCCCGAGACCCCCCCAGCACATCGACCACCCCCCCGCCCCGAGACCCCCCCCCGCACATCGACACCCCCTGCACCGAGACCCCCCATCGACACCCCCCGCCCCGAGACCCCCCCGGCACATCAATACCCCCCCGCCCCGAGACCCCCCATCGACACCCCCCGCCCCGAGACCCCCCCCGCACATCGACACCCCCCGCCCCGAGACCCCCCATCGACACCCCCCGCCCCGAGACCCCCCCCCGCACATCAACACCCCCCCGCCCCGAGACCCCCCCCCGCACATCGACACCCCCATCGACACCCCCCGCCCCGAGACCCCCCCCGCACATCGACACCCCCCCGCCCCGAGACCCCCCATCGACACCCCCCGCCCCGAGACCCCCCCCGCACATCGACACCCCCCCGCCCCGAGACCCCCCCCGCACATCGACACCCCCCGCCCCGAGACCCCCCCCGCACATCGACACCCCCCGCCCCGAGACCCCCCATCGACACCCCCCGCCCCGAGACCCCCCCGGCACATCAACACCCCCCCGCCCCGAGACCCCCCCCCGCACATCGACACCCCCATCGACACCCCCCCGCCCCGAGACCCCCCATCGACACCCCCCGCCCCGAGACCCCCCCCCGCACATCGACACCCCCCCGCCCCGAGACCCCCCCCGCACATCGACACCCCCCCGCCCCGAGACCCCCCCCCGCACATCGACACCCCCCCGCCCCGAGACCCCCCATCGACACCCCCCGCCCCGAGACCCCCCCCCGCACATCGACACCCCCCCGCCCCGAGACCCCCCCCGCACATCGACACCCCCCCGCCCCGAGACCCCCCCCCGCACATCGACACCCCCCCGCCCCGAGACCCCCCATCGACACCCCCCGCCCCGAGACCCCCCACACGCACATCGACCCCGAGACCCTTCCGGTACCTTCCCGGGGGCCACCTATCCCGCCACCTCTCCGACACCGCCCCGCCAGCGCCCGCCTGTCCCGATACCCGCCAGCCCCGCCTGGCCCCAGACTCACGAGGCGGCGGCAGCAGCAGCCGGAGCCGGGAGACACCCGAACCCGCCTGCACCGCTGCCTCAGCCCCGCCCCCTCCGCATCGCCATTGGCCAGCTCCGACATAGACTCCGCCCCTTCCGCCTCAATCGCGTATATCCATTGGCTAAGGGTGGAGAAAGCTCTGCCCACTTCCGGGATTCCCTGACCTCATGGGCTCTTGCCCCTCCATGTCCCGCCTGTTCCTTCGTATGGCGGATCGTCATTGGGTAGAGTCTCCACGGGCCCACGCCCCTATGAGCCATCGCTATTGGACAGACCAGGGTGTGCCCCGCCCCTCCCCGCGATATTACGTCTCTATTGGCCACTGTGTCACCGTGCCTCGCCCCTTCCCCAGGCCGCCTTGCCGTTGTCCGAAGTCCATAGGAGGCGAGGCCTGGCACAGGATCTGCCTCTGATTGGCCGCTCTTCCAGAGGCGGGGCCCGAGGGCAGCAAGTTCGGTTGCACGGTGCGGCCACAAGGTCAGGGCGCCGGCATGATCCCGGCATGCACCGCGGCAGCCATAGAGTCTGCGGGGGCGCGGGGGCTGATGCGTCGCCATTTTGGAGGCGGAGCCAGATACCAACCCCGCCCCCCCAGAGGGAGGGGTCTCCAGCCCCCCGCCCCCTCTAGGTATTGGGGGCGGGAGGGAAGGAACCTCCGGGGGTCTGGATGGCAGTGTCCTCCCCAGAGACTGTCATTGCCCTGCCCCCGTCCCCCCCCCCCAGAATGTTGGCGGTGTCCAGCCCCCCCCCCCCCCACGGAATGTTGGCCGTGTCCAGCCCCCTCCCCCCCCCAGAATGTTGGCGGTGTCCAGGCCCCCCCCCAGAATGTTGGCCGTGTCCAGCCCCCTCCCCCCCCCAGAATGTTGGCGGTGTCCAGCCCCCCCCCCCCCCCACGGAATGTTGGCCGTGTCCAGCCCCCTCCCCCCCCCAGAATGTTGGCGGTGTCCAGGCCCCCCCCCAGAATGTTGGCCGTGTCCAGCCCCCTCCCCCCCCCAGAATGTTGGCGGTGTCCAGCCCCCCCCCCAGAATGTTGGCGGTGTCCAGGCTCCCCCTCAGAGGATGTCAGTTTCTTGCCCCCCCCCCCCAAATGGTAAGGTGCAGCAGCACCCAGAAATGTCAGTATCCAGCCCCTCCCCCCCGAGCAGAGCCGTGTCTAGCCCCATCCACATCATATTCATGGGGGGTTCTCCTGAGGGACACTGGGTTTTAGGCTCACCCCCAGCAGCATCCAGCCACCCATAGTTACCCCCCCCCCCCATGGATGGTAGTTTCAAGGCCCTCCCCACTGCCCTCCCCCACTCCCCAGGCAGCAGCTCTTGTGGCTGTTCCCATCCCAAGAGGGAGAAATGCCACGAGCACTGGCTTAGAAACATTTATTTTAAGAAACAGCAAATACAAAAAACAAAGCCCCAGGCCCAGTCGCTCAGTAACCAGGGCAGCAGCTAAAGCCCCAGGCCCAGTCGCTCAGTAACCAGGGCAGCAGCTAAAGCCCCAGGCCCAGTCGCTCAGTAACCAGGGCAGCAGCTAAAGCCCCAGGCCCAGTCGCTCAGTAACCAGGGCAGCAGCTAAAGCCCCAGGCCCAGTCGCTCAGTAACCAGGGCAGCAGCTAAAGCCCCAGGCCCAGTCGCTCAGTAGTGGTTCCGAAGGCACCAGGGCAGCAGCTAAAGCCCCAGGCCCAGTCGCTCAGTAGTGGTTCCGAAGGCACCAGGGCAGCAGCTAAAGCCCCAGGCCCAGTCGCTCAGTAGTGGTTCCGAAGGCACTAATCACCCTGTTCACGCAGGGCGTCTGCAGAGGCACAAAGAGAAGCTCCTAACCCCCACCCCCACCCCCCTAATTTGACACCCGTGTGGAGGGAGAAAGAAGCAGCAGCAGCGAATTTATTTAGAGACCAATCAAGTTAGTAACACAAAAACACCCTTCACATTCTCAGCTCCCCCATGGAAGGTGGCTGTACAGGCAGGGCCCAGAAGCAGGAGGGAGGAGGGGCTGATGGCAGGGCCCCCAGTCCAGCTGGGCTCGGGCGTCACTGAGGCAGGGATCCTGTCTGAGCTGATGATGAAATTCAAGTAGAGAATCCAGGCTGGGGTTGCACTTTCCCCACACTTGCTCCTTGCAGGCAGCTCCTCGCAGCAGTGAATGGGCTGACCCACAGGTCTGTGGACAGGAACCAGCCCCACAGCGACAAGGGGAGCACCCCCTACTCCTCCAGCCACTCACCCACCCCCACTCACAGACCCCCATCCGCTAGCAGCAGCAGCGGGGAGCCGCTCCTACAGTAACTAAAGTCACCCTCATGCCCCGCCAGGGGAAGATGCTGCCTCCCGCCCCGTCATGGCTCAGATACAAGGCAAGGAGAGACCGTTCCCGACATGGAGAGGGGGAGGATGAGTTCTGACCTTTGGCAAATCCAGACTTCTGGCACTGAGGCCTCCAGACCTTTCTCCCAGGCCCCAACACCCTGCCCCCCCACTCAGGCCAGACCCCCCAGACCTGCTGAGGGCTGCAGCCCCACTGACCCCACTGGGAGCAGACCGGACAGGAGCACAGTTCAGGAGGAGAGCCAGGCACCAGTGTCAGTCCAGGGAGCCGTGGGCAGAGCCAGGTGTCTGCCTAGAAAGTCCTGGGGGGCCCCCTGTGTGCGTCTGGGTGGGGGCAATCTCAGACATACATGGCTCAGGGAGCAGTGGGGGTGGGGCAGGGAGCTGTACACTTGTCCGGAGAGCCGTGTGTCTGTCTGAGACTGGGGATCCCAGGGAGCTGTGGGGGTGGGGCAGGGAGCTGTACACCTGTCCGGACAGCCGTGTGTCTGTCTGAGACTGGGGATCCCAGGGAGCTGTGGGGGTGGGGCAGGGAGCTGTACACCTGTCCGGACAGCCGTGTGTCTGTCTGAGACTGGGGATCCCAGGGAGCTGTTGGGGTGGGGAAGGGAGCCATGTGTCTGTCTGAGCTGGGGGATCCCAGGGAGTGGTGGGGATGGGGACTAATAGATTTCAAGGCCAGAAGGGTCCATTGGGATCATCTAGCCTGATGTCCCCTATAACAGGCCGGGGAACTTCCCCAAAACCCCAGGGAGCACCTAGGTTGGGGTCTCATGTACAGGGCCGGAGGAGCTGCAGGGAGTGGGGAAGGGAGCTGTCTGTCTATCCAGGGAGATGTGTGTCGATCTGTGCCAGGCTGTCAGACATACAAGGCCCGGGACATAATGAAGCCCTGCTCGGGGGCACCCTCCCCAGAGGCGAAGGACAGGGCGTCATAGATTGGGTTGATCTGGTCCAGGTATTCGTTATCCAGGCTGGGCCCCGTCGTTGCCGCTGGCTCCTTGTCCTCCAGCGTAGGCAGCTCGTGGTATCGTGGTACGTCCTGCAAGGAGATGGATAGATGGATGGGGTGGGCAGCAGGGTCACCGACCCCTAGGGGATCCTCTGGCCTCACAGACAGATGGATGGATTAGTGGCTTAGAGCGGTGAGGGCTGGGAGCCAGGACTCCTGGGTTCTATGCCCAGCTGTGGGAGGGGAATGGGGTCTAGTGGGATAGAGTGGGGGTGGGGGGCGCTGGGAGCCAGGACTCTTGGGTTCTATCCTCGGCGCTAGGAGGGAGTGGGGTCTGGTGGGTTAGAGCAGTGGGGCCTGTGAGCCAGGACTCCTGGGTTCTGTCCCCAGCCCTGAAAGGGGAGTGGGGTGTTTTGAGTAGAGCTGGGGCAGAGATTCCCAGAGGAGTTTCTGAGACCTGGTTGTTCTTATCAGGGGTAATCCTAGCTGAGAGGATTGGGCACCTGATCCCCTGCCCCCTCCCCAAGACCCTGCACCCTTACATCCCCCCCAGTAATTACCGGCTCTGTGGGATCCACCGCAATGCTGGGCTCGAAGTAGGCAGCTTTCAGTGGGATATTCTCAGCCTCGGAGGGATTAGAGACCTGGAATGAACCAGACACATTGAACCCAGGCCAAAGCCAGCAATGTGCTGGGCTGCTCATCTGAGCGGGGAAAGAACCCAGGAGTCCTGGCTCCCAGCCCCCACCCTGCTCCCCGCTAGATACATCCCCCTTGCTCCCTGGAGGTAGCAGAGATGTGGCACCTACCATCTCAGGGTTCTCAGTCTTCTTCTGGGGTGGGGGCGGCTTGTAGGCTGGGGGCCCATCCAGGCTGGGGGGTGGGGGAGATGGAGGCAGAGAGGTTAGTATGGGTGGGGGCAGGGAGGGGAAAGCATGTCCCTGAACCCCTACTCATATCGTCTTCCTGACCCTCATCACCCTTCCCCCATACTGACCCCCTCCCCTCTCCTCCTCTACCCCTCAGAACCCCGAACCTCCTCCATACCTCTGACCCCCAGATACCATCCCCCAAGTTCTGATTCCTGGACACTCTCCGAGCCCCCTCCCCTGATCTTCCTGCCCAAATCCCGACCCCTGTACCCCCAGATACTGCCTAGTTCCCTGAACCCTGACCCCTGTGCCCACAGATACTGCCCTGTTCCGCAAACACTGACCCCTGTACCCCCAGATACCACCCTGCACACCCAGACACCACCCTGTTCCCCGAACCCTGACCCCTGTGCCCCCAGACACTGCCCTGTTTCCCTGAACCTCAACCCCTGCACACCCAGACACCACCCTGTTCCCCGAACCCCGACCCCTGTGCCCCCAGGCACTGCCCTGTTCCCCAAACCCCGACCGCTGTGCCCCCAGACACCGCCCTGTTCCCCGAACCCTGCACCCCCAGACCCTGACTCCTGTGCCCCAGACACTGCCCTGTTTCCCTGTTCTCCAAACCCCAACCCCTGCACCCCCAGACACCGCGCTGTTCCCTGAACCCCAACCCCTGCACCCCCAGACACCACCCTGTTCCCCAAGCCTCGACCCCTGCACCCCCAGACACCGTGCTGTTCCCCAAACCCCAACCCCTGCGCCCCCAGACACCGCGCTGTTCCCCGAGCCTCGACCCCTGCACCCCCAGACACCGCCCTGTTCCCCGAACCCCGACCCCTGCACCCCCAGACACCACCCTGTTCCCCGAACCCCGACCCCTGCACCCCCAGACACCGCGCTGTTCCCTGAACCCCAACCCCTGCGCCCCCAGACACTGCGCTGTTCCCCAAACCCCGACCCCTGCGCCCCCAGACACCGTGCTGTTCCCCGAGCCTCAACCCCTGCACCCCCAGACACCGCGCTGTTCCCCAAACCCCGACCCCTGCACCCCCAGACACCGCGCTGTTCCCCGAGCCTCGACCCCTGCACCCCCAGACACCGCACTGTTCCCCGAGCCTCGACCCCTGCGCCCCCAGACACTGCCCTGTTCCCCGAACCCCAACCCCTGCACCCCCAGACACCGCCCTGTTCCCCGAGCCTCGACCCCTGCGCCCCCAGACACCGCGCTGTTCCCCAAACCCCGACCCCTGCGCCCCCAGACTCCGTGCTGTTCCCCAAACCCCAACCCCTGCACCCCCAGACACCACCCTGTTCCCCAAGCCTCGACCCCTGCGCCCCCAGACACCACGCTGTTCCCCAAACCCCGACCCCTGCGCCCCCAGACACCGCCCTGTTCCCCGAACCCCGACCCCTGCGCCCCCAGACACCGCGCTGTTCCCCGAGCCTCAACCCCTGCACCCCCAGACACCGCGCTGTTCCCCAAACCCCGACCCCTGCGCCCCCAGACACCACGCTGTTCCCCGAACCCCGACCCCTGCGCCCCCAGGCACTGCCCTGTTCCCCGAGCCTCGACCCCTGCGCCCCCAGACACCGCCCTGTTCCCCGAACCCCGACCCCTGCGCCCCCAGACACCACGCTGTTCCCCGAACCCCGACCCCTGCACCCCCAGGCACCGCCCTGTTCCCCGAGCTGCTCACTCGTCGTTGTCCTGCTCTGTGCGATTCTTCTGCTGCTGGCGGAAAATCAGGACCCCAGTGGCCACCACGGCCACGGCCACGATGGCAGCAATGATGCCGCCGATGATGCCCCCCGTGGTGCCCGCGCCAGCATTGTTGGGCTCGGCTAGGAGAGAGAGAAAGAGGGGGCGTGAGCAGGGGAGGGGTGCTGCCGTGGGGGAGGGGCTGTCACCCCCTGGCCTCTGTGTGGCCCCCCAGGACGTCCCATGGGCACAGAGGAACCTTCCTCCGGAACCTGCATCCCCTCCACAGCCCCAGCATCACAGACCTGACCCTGACCCTAACCTCCCCCACCCTCCAGTCCCCCCATCCCCACTGAAATCTAACCTTTACCCCTCACTCACCCCCATCCCTCCCCCACCCTCCAGTCCCCCCATCCCCCCACTGAAATCTAACCCTTACCCCTCACTGACCCCCATCCCTCCCCCACCCTCCAGTCCCCCCATCCCCCCACTGAAATCTAACCTTTACCCCTCACTCACCCCTGTCCCTCCCCCACCCTCCAGTCCCCCATCCCCCCACTGAAATCTAACCCTTACCCCTCACTCACTCACCCCCTGTCCCTCCCCCACCCTCCAGTCCCCCCATCCCCCCACTGAAATCTAACCTTTACCCCTCACTAACCCCCCACTGAAATCTAACCTTTACCCCTCACTCACCCCTGTCCCTCCCCCACCCTCCAGTCCCCCATCCCCCCACTGAAATCTAACCCTTACCCCTCACTCACTCACCCCCTGTCCCTCCCCCACCCTCCAGTCCCCCCATCCCCCCACTGAAATCTAACCTTTACCCCTCACTAACCCCCCACTGAAATCTAACCCTTACCCCTCACTCACCCCCTGTCCCTCCCCCACCCTCCAGTCCCCCATCCCCCCACTGAAATCTAACCCTTACCCCTCACTCACCCCCTGTCCCTCCCCCACCCTCCAGTCCCCCCATCACCCCACTGAAATCTAACCTTTACCCCTCACTCACTCACCCCCGTCCCTCCCCCACCCTCCAGTCCCCCGATCCCCACTGAAATCTAACCCTTACCCCTCACTCACCCCCATCCCTCCCCCACCCTCCAGTCCCCCCATCCCCCCACTGAAATCTAACCCTTACCCCTCACTGACCCCCATCCCTCCCCCACCCTCCAGTCCCCCCATCCCCCCACTGAAATCTAACCTTTACCCCTCACTAACCCCCCACTGAAATCTAACCTTTACCCCTCACTCACTCACCCCCGTCCCTCCCCCACCCTCCAGTCCCCCCATCCCCACTGAAATCTAACCTTTACCCCTCACTCACCCCCTGTCCCTCCCCCACCCTCCAGTCCCCCCATCCCCCCACTGAAATCTAACCTTTACCCCTCACTAACCCCCTGTCCCTCCCCCACCCTCCAGTCCCCCCATCCCCCCACTGAAATCTAACCTTTACCCCTCCCTCACTCACCCCCTGTCCCTCCCCCACCCTCCAGTCCCCCCATTCCCCCACTGAAATCTAACCCTTACCCCTCACTAACCCCCTGTCCCTCCCCCACCCTCCAGTCCCCCCATTCCCCCACTGAAATCTAACTTTTACCCCTCACTAACCCCAGTCCCTCCCCCAGCCCTAACCCCTGACCCGCCCCCCTTTCGCCCTGTTGGGATTGGGCCAGGCACCCCCCTGGGGTCCCAGGTTAGGGTTAGGCTCTGGCCCAGCCCTCAGGAGCCCACCAGGTGGCGCTGCCAGGCTGCGCTATCCAGGCGGCAGCAAGTCTGTGGGCCCAGCACTGGGTGCTGGACCAGCTGGGACCCCACCAAAGGAGCTGACCCCAGCCAGCCCTGCTCTGCTCCCCACCCTCCCTTCACCCCCACGCTACACTGAGTGCGGCTGCTGGGGGCAGAACTCCTGGGTTCATTGCATGAGAGTGAGCGGGCTGGAAAACAGGGCTCTACCCATGGCTCTGGGAAGGGGGGCGGGGGAGGGGGAGGGGGACAGAACTCCTGGGTCCGAGTCCCAGCTCTGAGAAAGGAGTGGGGTCTAGTGGGTGAGAGGGAAGGCTGGGAGCCAGGACACCTGGGTTCTGCTCCTGAGCACAAGGCTTGGGGGGTGCAGAAAGCCCCCGATTCTCGAGATGGAGAATTGGTCCTGCCCTATAGATGTGGGCGTCACCTCCCGCTTCCCCAGAAGGCCACACTGTACTTGCATGTGTGTGAGGAGCTCGCTCTCCCTTCTCTGCCAGCCAGTGCATCCAGCCTGCAAACTCCCCTTCCCCCTGCTCCCCGGGGAGAACCCAGAATTACACACAGCCCCATGCATTATGCACAAGCAGCCAACTCAGCCAGGCCCTTTCATTTTAGGTTGGGGTGGGGGGTTGCAGAAACCCCCATGGAGCCAGAGATCTCAGAGCCAGCAGGGACAGGCCGGTCTGGGCCTGGCCTCACCCCATCCAGCAACGCCGTGTCAGGCTCCCTTAGCGAGACAGATCCCTGGCTGCCCCGGAAACCTGCAGTTATGGGGGGTCCCTGGCCATGGGGAAAGCCCGTCCGAATTCTCACCAGGTGAGAGGTGACACATGGCCAAAGCAGAGGGTTTAACATGCACTTGTAGGTCGAGCGTAAGCCACAGGGCTGGGGCTCAGGATTCCTGGGTGTTGTTCCCAGCTGTCGCTGACTCCCTGGCTAACCTTGGGCCAGTCCCCGCCTCCCGGTTCTCCGCTGGGAAATGGGGATAAGAGCTCTGGCTGTCTGGAGCAATTCAGCACCCAGCCTCACGGAGCCCCGGGCTCAGCTGGGGTCTGCGCAGTGCCTGGCGCCACGTGAGGGCCCCACGCTTGGGCCTCTGGAGCCTCCCGCAACACACGTCAGTAAGAACAACACTCTCCACATGGCCAAGATTTCCAAACGTGCCTGGCAATTTCGGGCACCCACCCAACACCCCTGAAAAGGGAGCCTGGTTTTTCACAGGGCTTAGCACCTCTCCCCTCCCAGAGCCAGGATAGAACCCAGGAGTCCTGGCTCCCAGCCCCCACCCCGGCTCTAACCACCAGCCCCCACTGCTGAGGGCACAGCCAGGTCTCTGCTGAGACATTGGGGGGTGTGGGGGGGGTCTAGTACAGCCTTTGGTGCCTGTGCCGGGATGGCAGCAGCTGACTCAGGGGATCTGAAACCCATCAGCTCTCACCGGGGGAGGGGCTGTCTCAGGGTTCCCCCTCCCCCGCCACTGACGTGGGGGGAATCGGGAGCCAAATTTCACTGTGTGCGGGAGATGAAATACCAAAGCAATGAACCACTCACACAGCAGCCCCCCCCCCCCCCTCCGCCGGGAATGCAGCACTCCCCTTATCTTATCTCGCCGCCTCCCCCGTGGGAACAAAGTCCGACTCCCTTGGCCTCGCTCCACTGCGCCTGCAGCCAGCCCCCCCCATCCCCCCCATAGCTCCCATCCCCCCACGGTCCCCCCTTCTCGCACCACCCCCGTCCCTTCCCCCCACGCATCAGTGTGTGTCCCCCCAAACGGGGGTTACGTGACACCAGACTCAGCACCGCCTGCCTCGCTGCAGCTGGTGAGCCCAGCTCTCATCCACCCCTCACCCCCTGCCCCCCCCCAGGTGCCATGGGCCTGGGACCCCACAGCCCAGACCCTTGGCCTCCTCAGCTCCTTCCCAGGCCGTGGGGCCCTGAGACTCCCCAGCTGTGACCCCCCCCCATCCTCCACTCACCATCTCCCTCGTCTCTGTGGCCCTGAGACTCCCCCTGCTTTGAACCCCCACAGCAGAGACCCCCAACTGTGAACCCCTGGTCCCCAGCTTCCCCCTGGGCTCTGGGGCCCCAAGACCCCCAGCTGTGAACCCCCCCATTCCTGTCTCCCAAGCTCTGGGGCCCAGAGACCCCAGAGACCCCCCCCAGTCGTCCCCCCCAGCTATGGGGCCCCAAGACTCCCCCAATTGAGACCCCCAACTCTCCAGCCGGGGCTCGTGCTCTGTATGGTGCCAGCCCCTGGGGGAGGACAGTACAGCAAAGTGCCTTGAGATCCCCGGGTGAGCAGCGCTAGGTAAGAGCTGGCTGAAGAGTTTGGCCACCCCCACTGAAAAACACTCCCACCCTCCCTTCTCGTGGCAGGAAACAGCCCGGCGTGGGGGTGAAATGGTGTTTCCCTAGAAATGTTTTGATGAAACTGAAATCGGACACCGGGCTTTGGCTTGGTGTTTCCCCCTTTGCATAAACAGAAAAACAAACCTGTTCCCCTGACTCAGCATTACAGACACTGGGGAACAGGACAGGAACTCGCAGCCCCGGTTTGCTGCAGGTGGATCCAAAGGGTCCCCACATTATTGAACCATCTGCTGACCCTACAGGCGGCTGCAGAATCCTCCCTGCTGACTCCACAGCCCCTCGAGAGATGGGCCGAGGTGGGGGATGTCCCACAGCCCCCCGGCCCCCAGAGTCACGGGCTGATGGGACGGGAGGACTCGGCTCGTGCATTTTACACAAGGGAAGTTCTAGCCGGCGGGTTTTGGGGAGAAAAGCTACACGAGGTGGAGTGTGACCCCTACAGGCTCAGCCAGACGCCAGAGAGAGGTCACAGAGCAGGGGCCCCCCGCGCCAGGCGCTGCACAAACACAGACGGGCTACACGTGTCTCTAACCTCCAGGCATCCTCCCAGCAACCCCCTGCCATTGAGCCCTGGGAAAATCCCTGCTTCTCCCTGCAGCCCCACTTCCCTGCCAGGACTAGAGCCGGGCTATTTATACACCACAGCTCCTAGAACTAGGCCCGCAGCTCACGCGAGCTGTGGAGAGGAAATCACAGGACTTCCAGGAATGGGCAGAGCCAAGGGTGGGGGAGTCTGGGCGATGGCGTCACCCACCAGTGCTTGAGGATTCGCCCTTTCACTTCTGCCTTCACCCCTCGGGCTGCAGAGAGCAGCAGGCATAGAGCTGAGCACAGTCCTGGCGACCGACTGGGATCCCCTGCATGGCATGCACCCCCAACCCCACAGAGACCC
This sequence comes from Macrochelys suwanniensis, assembly GCA_033296515.1. Classification (NCBI taxonomy): domain Eukaryota; kingdom Metazoa; phylum Chordata; order Testudines; family Chelydridae; genus Macrochelys; species Macrochelys suwanniensis. Next base: position 202,937 of record CM065795.1, read on the forward strand.
CCCCCTGCCTCGCACGCACCCCCCAACCCCACAGAGACCCCCCTGCCTCGCACGCACCCCCCAACCCCACAGAGACCCCCCTGCCTCGCATGCACCCCCCCAACCCCACAGAGACCCCCCTGCCTCGCATGCACCCCCCCAACCCCACAGATACCCCCCTGCCTTGCACGCACCCCACCAACCCCAGAGACCCCCCTGCATGGCATGTACCCCACCAACCCCAGAGACCCCCTGCATGGCATGCACCCCCAACCTCACAGAGACCCCCCTGCCTCGCATATACCCCACCAACCCCAGAGACCCCCCTGCATGGCATGCACCCCCAACCCCACAGAGACCCCCCTGCCTCACACACACCCCACCAACCCGAGACCCCCTGCATGGCATGCACCCGCAACCCCAGAGACCCCCCTGCCTCGCATGCACCCCCAACCCAGAGACCCCCCTGCCTCGCATGCACCCCCCAACCCCACAGAGACCCCCCTGCCTCGCATGCACCCCCCCAACCCCACAGAGACCCCCTGCCTCGCATGCACCCCCCAACCCCAGAGACCCCCCTGTATGGCATGCACCCCACCAACCCCAGAGACCCCCCTGCCTCGCATACACCCCACCAACCCCATAGAGACCCCCCTGCCTTGCACGCACCCCAACCCCACAGAGACCCCCCCGCCTCGCATGCAGCCCCAACCCCAAAGAGACCCCCCTGCCTCACATGCACACCCAACCCCAGAGACCCCCCTGCCTCACATGCACCCCACCGACCCCACAGAGACCCCCCTACCTCACATGCACCCCCCCAACCCCACAGAGACCCCCCCTGCCTCGCATGCACCCCCAACCCCACAGAGACCCCCCCCGCCTAGCAAGCGTCCCTCCTGTTGCATGACCTCATCCCTCACAGAAGTCCCCTGCCTGGCGTCCCCTCACCCACCCCCCAGGATGTGACCAGCCCATCCCCCCCAATCTGGAGCCCAGCCCAGGGCTGGGAGAGAGGCAGATGCTATTTTTTACTCAGGCAGCTTCATCCTCAGCTCAGCAGCCGGAAAGGGAGCCAGGGCCGGTCCCCGGGGGGAGGATGGGGGGGCACGGGGCGGCACTTGTGTCAAAGGGGAATGGCCCCAGGACGGCTGCTGTCTCCCTTCAGCTCCCAGCCCTTGGCAACATCAAACCCCACGTGGAACAGGTTCGGGGGTGAGGTGGGGTGACCTTGTATCCAGCCCCCCACCCTCTGCAGCACAGGGGTCGCCCATGGGGCAGATCCCGCGGTGTCTGGTGTGCCGGGGCGGGGGCCCAGTGTCGTCATCTCCCCCGGCACCAACATCCCTGCCGCCTACCCCCCCAGGCGATCTGTGGGGCTGCGGCAGGCAAGAGACGTGTGCCCCAGCCCCTGCCGTGATTCAGCAAGACTGAGGCTCCTGCGGGGGATGGGGTCCCTGCCTGGGCACCCCCAACCCTCCGCTTAGCCCAGGGCGCGCTCAGCGAGAACATCAGGCAGCAGATTCCCAAGCGCTGAAAGCGAGCGACTCGCGAGCCAGCGGGACTCCCTGCGACCAGACCTGGGGCGTCACCCAGGGAAAGACTAGCAGCAGCTTCTGGCCAGGTACTGACCCCTTATCCACCCCAGTGCGGGTCTGTCCCCGAGCTCTAGGAGACCTGCCTGAGGGGTGGGGGGGAGCGGGGCTCTCACACCTCCCCTCTGACAGCACCGGAGGGGAGACAGGATGCTGGGCTAGAGGGGCCCTCACCTGCCAACTGCAGATTCCAGGCCTCAGCGGATCCGAGCCTGGGCTGGGGAGATTGCGGCTGGGCTGGGGGGCGGGTCCCAGGCCTTTCCAGGGCTGTGAGGTAGGATTAGGGAATTGTCTCAGCTACTGCCCAGTCCCAGCAAAGCCGGGAGCTGCCGGGTCAGGGCCAGGTCGGCCAAGAACCAACCGCAGGACTGCTGAACTGACACCACAAGCTCCCAAGGGGCATGGGGCTGGAGGGGGGCAGCCCCAGGCCTGCAAAGCCAAGCAGAGCAGCACGGCGGGCAGGGGAGACAAGTCCCGCAACAGATCACAGAGCCCGGGTCTCCCCAGCTCCTCCAACCTGGGTGGGCAGCACTGGCAACCCAGGTCACAGAGAACTAGGGGGATCCCGGCGGGGGGGAGGTGGGTGGCACAGGGTGTGACGGAGTAGAGAGCGAGATGGATTTGACCTGAGAGGCTGGCTGCATTGGGACAGGCTGCAATCGGGAGTGTGAGACTTTACCTGGGGCTGTAACATGAGCCAGGACGGGGGTTGGGAGGTGACACCTTTGGCTGGGAGAATGGACAGAGGCGAGAGGAGGGGCCCCGGGGGAGGGGAAGAGGCTGCTGGAGGTTTGGCTGGCTCTTGGTCAGTTTTTGGAGCTGGGTGGTGACACGCAGGGAGCCCCAGAGCCGGGGTCTAAGCTCCCTGCCCCCAGAAGGCCCCAGCTGAGGGGTCCTGGTCATACTTACAAGCTCTGTTTGGACTCTTCCTGACAACCCTAATAACCTTCTGTTCTACTGGCTGGCTGAGAGTCACATTGAATCCGGGAAGAGGGGTGCAGGACCTGACTCCCCCACACTCCGTGACACAGGGGAAGGGGGGGAATTCTGGCAGCGGGGGAGGGAGGCAGCAGGGAATCAGGGAGGGGACCCCCGCAGCGGGGAGTGGGGGAGGGGCCCCAATACAGAACCCAGGAGAGCAAGTCAGTCTGGGGCCCCCCTCTACTGGTGTCCCGCCTCCCCCACCCCTGACATCTGGCCCCAGCTCCTCTGTGGCCTCTGCACAAACCATAAACCACATTTCACACCTGAGCGGATGCCGCTCGCAATGACGCGGGCCCGAAACCGCAGACACCTGCAGCAACACCCCTGGGCCTCCCCACAGTCCCCAGCCTGGGCAATGGGCCCCCAGCCCACCAGGCCCACCCTTCCCCCGTCACACGGGCACCCGCCCGGCCCGGACTCTAGGAAGGGACAATGGGGAGCGAGACAAACGGCAGAACCTGCGGCGCCGACAGAGCCGGGTGCCCCCCGAGCCGGCCACCAACCTGGGCAGGTCCCAATAACATGGACATTTCCCAGGTTTTCCGATGCAGAACCTGGAACCGTCCCAGAGCAGGCTGGGTTTGGGAAGCGGGTCCCACTGACGCTTTCCATCGTCCCAGACACTGCACGTGAGCCGCGGGGTCTGATGTTCCCACGGCCCCCCCCCCGGGGCGGGGATTTTTAGTTTTGTGTTGATTAAAATGGAAATTTCTGTGACCACACAATGAAAAGCACCAGCCGTTTCGGTTGGAAAGTTTGGGGTTTTTTCCTGCCCACAGAAGTTGTTTCTGCCCATCTCTAGATAGTCGGCGATTCGCTGTCCCGTACACCCCGTTTCTATACCCCTCCAACGCAATGCCCCCAGAGACACCCCTCACCATGCTAACAATGCACTTCCAGTGTGCCCCGGCCGGCTCCCTCGCACGGACACCTGCAGTAATACACACATCCTGCCCCCATCACCTCCTGTGTGTGCCCCCAGCACGCCCTGTGTGTGCCCCGCCCAGCACGCCCTCCTTGGTGCCGCGCACCCACCACAAGAACACCCTCCTGGCGCCACGCACCCCCCAGCACGCCCTCCTTGGCACAGCACGGCCCCCCAGCACACCCTCCTTGGCGCCGCGCGCCCCCCACCCCAGCACACCCTCCTTGGCACTGCGCCCCGCAGCACGCCCTCCTTGGCACCATGTGCCACCCTCCATGTCACCACGCGCCCCCCCAGCACACCCTCCTTGGCACCATGTGCTCCCCCCCCCAGCACGCCTCCTTGGCACCTCGCGCCCCCCCCAGCACACCCTCCTTGGCACTGCGCCCCCCCCAGCACGCCCTCCTTGGCACCATGTGCCCCCCCCCAGCACACCCTCCTTGGCGCCGCGCACCCCCCCCCACAGCACCCCCTCCTTGGCGCCGTGCACCACCCCCCAGCACACCCTCCTTGGCACCATGTGCCCCCCCAGCACGCCCTCATTGGCACAGAGCGGCCCCCCCCCAGCACACCCTCATTGGCGCTGCGCCCCCCCAGCACGCCCACCTTGGCACCATGTGCCCCCCAGCACGTCCTCCTTGGCACCATGTGCCCCCCCCCCGCACACCCTCCTTGGCACCACGCGCCCCCCCCCCCCAGCACACCCTCCTTGGCACCACGCGCCCCCCACCCCAGCACACCCTCCTTGGCACTGCGCCCCCCAGCACGCCCTCCTTGGCACCATGTGCCACCCTCCATGTCACCACGCGCCCCCCCAGCACACCCTCCTTGGCACCATGTGTCCCCCCCAGCACGCCCTCCTTGGCACAGCACGGCCCCCCCCAGCACGCCCTCCTTGGCACCATGTGCTCCCCCCCAGCACGCCCTCCTTGGCACCTCGCGCCCCCCCCCAGCACACCCTCCTTGGCACTGCGCCCCCCCCAGCATACACACCCCCCAGCACACCCTCCTTGCACCATGCGCCCCCCACAGCATGCCCTCCTTGGCACCACGCGCCCCCCCAGCACGCCCTCCTTGGTGCCGCGTGCCCCCCCCCCCCCCAGCACGCCCTCCTTGGTGCCGCGTGCCCCCCCCCCCCCCAGCACGCCCTCCTTGGCCCTGTACACAGCTGCCCTCCCAAAAACACCTGCCTTCATGCTCATGCCCCTCCCCCAATAATGCAGACTCTTCACGCCCCCCCCTGTGCAGTCCTTGGTGCTGTGGCCCCCCCCCTTCCCCTCCCATCAATGAGAACAGACAGGACTGGGCCTGGACTCCAAGAAGACTTTATTACACACAAAATGGAGACAGACTGTTACGGTGCCATGGCAACCAACACACTACGAAAATAACCTCTCGGGGGCTGGGGGGCCCCAGGATATTTACACTGTGGGGACGGAGGAGCTGGCACCGTAAGACACAGCATGGGGGGGGGGGTGCTGAGAGCCGTGCGTGGGGTAAACAGTGTGTCACACACAGACACTGGGAGACAAGGGAGAAACAGCAGTCCCTGGGCGCCCCGGGGACATCCCCCCCAAAGCTGGGCAGGTCACAGACATAGGGTGCACCTTGGGAAGCCCCCACAAACCAAGAGGGGGTCATGCAGACTCTCCCGCTCTCATTTCAGGTGGGGCAGAATCAGGCAAATCACATCTTGAATCCAGGGGGCTGCGTGGGTCATTTTTTAAAGGGGGGAAGGGGGGGTTGTGTTTCCCCATTTCCAGCCAGGCTGGGGCACCCCAGAACAGCCCCAGTCCCCCTCCCCCGGCCGACGCCTGGCTCGGGAACTACTCTAGTGTACAAAAAACAAGGCATCAGCACGAACCTTCCTGTTGGGAGGGGGGGTCATCTCCCCATTCTGCCCCCCTTCCCAGCACTTGGGGGTCCCCAGCCCCATGTGTTCACCCAGAGCAGAGCGTCCCCATCCCAGCACATGGGTGTCAACGGAGCCTTTCCCCCAACACGAAGGCGCAGCTCCCCCGACCTGGCCAGGCAGGAGGGATCACGAGTGAGGAGTCCAGCGTCCATGGCCCCCCAGCAGCCTGTCGCCCCCTGAGTTAATCGTCTCTGTTCCCCAGAGTCTCTCGTCCTCTCCCGCGGGGGGTTCACCCCCACTGTCTCGGCTTCCCCCCAGGGCAGGCGGTCACACGAACACAGCCGTCTTGGAGATGATGGACCCGTCGTGCTGCGACTCCATGTCGTCCTCCTCGTAGCCGCTCGGAGCGCGGTGCCCGGGGGGGCGCTGAGCTGCAGCATGGGCCCCACCTCGTCGAACCGCTCCTTCTCCTCCTCTTCCTCCTCGAGCCGCTGGCCGGGGTAGCGTAGGGGCCGGGCCGCTCCCTGAGGGCCCCCTCGCCCGGCGCGGCCTTGAGGGGCCGGTCCAGCTCCGAGTCGGGGCGGTAGGTGAACGTGTGGGGTGGGGCGGCCCCATTGCCGAAGACGCGGGTGGTGGGGTCATAGACGCCCTTGACAGGGGGGCGGGCACGGCGCCGGCGGAGCAGGAAGAATACCAGAGCCCCCAGCAGGGCGAGGGCCAGGATGCCCCCGACGAGGCCCCCAGCCACGGCTCCGGCGCTGCTCTGCAGCCTCATGGGGTGCTCTGGAGTAGAGAAAAGACGGGGGCAGGGGTCACTCTTCGGGGGAGGGGGTGTCGCTCGCCACGTGCCACTGCGCAGAAGAGCCGCGGATGGAGCCGTGGGGTGAGGGGCGGGGTCGTGGCGACCCCTTTGTCATCCGAGGCAGCGCTTCCATGCAGAGCCGGGTCCTCCTGGGGCCGAGACGGGGTCTCCCCTCCCTTCCCCGCTCTGCCCAGCGCCCCCCAAACTCACACCCCGCCTGGGCTCACAATGCACCTGGGCCCCTGCACGCCCCCCTCCCCAAAAAGCATCTGGGCCCCTGCATGCCCCACCCCCACAATGCATCTGGGGCCCTGCACGCCCCCCCCTCCCCACAATGTACCTGGGCCCCTGCACGCCCCCCTCCCCACAATGCATCTGGGCCCCTGCATGCCCCCCTCCCCACAATGCACCTGGGCCCTGCACGCCCCCCTCCCACAATGCACCTGGCCCCTGCACGCCCCCCTCCCCACAATGCACCTGCGTCCCTGCATGCCCCCCTCCCACAATGCACCTGCGTCCCTGCACGCCCCCTCCCCACAATGCACCTGGGCCCCTGCATGCCCCGCTCCCCACAATGCATCTGGGCCCCTGCACCCCCCCCTCCCCACAATGCACCTGGGCCCCTGCACGCCCCCCTCCCCACAATGCACCTGGGCCCCTGCACGCCCCCTCCCACAATGCACCTGGCCCCTGCACGCCCCCCTCCCCACAAAGCACCTGCGTCCCTGCACGCCCCCCTCCCCACAATGCACCTGCGTCCCTGCACACCCCCCTCCCCACAAAGTACCTGGGCCCCTGCACGCCCCCCTCCCCACAATGCACCTGGGCCCCTGCACGCCCCCCTCCCCACAATGCACCTGCGCCCCTGCACGCCACCCTCCCCACAATGCACCTGGCCCCTGCACGCCCCCTCCCCACAATGCACCTGGGCTCCGGCATGCCCCCTCCCACAATGCACCTGCGTCCCTGAATGCCCCCCTCCCCACAATGCACCTGCGCCCCTGCATGCCCACTCCCCACAATGTACCTGGGGCCCTGCACGCCCCGCTTCCAACAATGCACCTGGGCCCTGCATGCCCCAAGCCCACAGTGAACCTGGCTATGGACACATGCCCCACCCCACAATGCACCTGGGCCCCTGCATGCCCACTCCCACAATGCACCTGGCTATGGACACATGCCCCACCCCCACAATGCACCCAGCTATTCGCACACGCCAAGCCCCCATCCTCCTCCCCAGAATGCACCCGGCTGTTGGCACATGCTCCATCCCTGCCCCCCATGCATCCGGCTAACGCACGTCCCCTGCTCCACAATGCACCTAGTTATTGGTATATGCCACACACACTTCCCCACAATGCACCTGGTTTGTCCTGCCTCCCACAATGCACTTGGGTATTAACTGACCCCCACCGTGACCCTATAGCAATGCTCACAGTGCGGCAAGGCTCGCACCTGTGTGCTGATCCCAAGGGCAGATAATGCACAGGACAGCCACAGGCATCCCCATCCCCACAATGCTGCCCAGTTCCACCAGAGCGGTAAAAGCGGGGGGGGGCCAGGAAACGGACCCAGGAGTCCTGAGGCAGCCCAGCCCCCTGCCCTACCCCACTAGACCCCACCCTGCCCTAAGAACCAGGGAGAGAACCCAGGAGTCCCGAGGCAGCCCAGCCCCCTGCCCTAACCCACTAGACCCCACCCTGCCCTAAGAACCAGGGAGAGAACCCAGGAGTCCTGAGGCCAGCCCAGCCCCCTGCCCTAACCCACTAGACCCCACCCTGCCCTAAGAACCAGGGAGAGAACCCAGGAGTCCTGCAGGCCAGCCCAGCCCCCTGCCCTACCCCACTAAACCCCACCCTGCCCTAAGAACCAGGGAGAGAACCCAGGAGTCCTGAGGCCAGCCCAGCCCCTGCCCTACCCCACCCCACTAAACCCCACCCTGCCCTAAGAACCAGGGAGAGAACCCAGGAGTCCCGAGACCAGCCCAGCCCCCTGCCCTACCCCACTATACCCCACCCTGCCCTAAGAACCAGGAAACGGACCCAGGAGTTCTGAGGCCAGCCCAGCCCCCTGCCCTACCCTACTAGACCCCACCCTCCCCTAAGAACCAGGAAACGGACCCAGGAGTCCCGAGGCCAGCCCAGCCCCCTGCCCTACCCCACTAAACCCCACCTGCCCTAAGAACCAGGAAACAGACCCAGGAGTCCTGAGGCCAGCCCAGCCCCCTGCCCTACCCCACTAAACCCCACCCTGCCCTAAGAACCAGGGAGAGAACCCAGGAGTCCTGAGGCCAGCCCAGCCCCCTGCCCTACCCCACTAGAACCCACCCTCCCCTAAGAACCAGGGAGAGAACCCAGGAGTCCTGAGGCCAGCCCAA
>CM065795.1:211653-472865 GCA_033296515.1 Macrochelys suwanniensis
TTAACCCTGCTGCTGTAACCCTATTAGTTCAATTCAGACGTGTGACCGAGGTCTGGATGGATGATGGAATCAACCTCCAGCCCCAGCCAATAAAGTTAAGTGCAAACACCAAGGGCTGAGGATGCAGACAACAGCCCTGACAAAGTGAGAAGAGTCCACCCCAAAAGAAAAGAACAAAGGTGCAATTGAAACAAGATCAAAGCCAGGTCCCAGGCTGAAAGTCTGCAATTGACGGGTGTGATCAATCAATCAACCCACAGGCCGCGTGACACAGCAAGACCCAGAGACTCTTGATTCAAACGGATGGTGAGATGGGAGACCTTGGGTAACATTCTGCTGCCAACAGCGAAGGGCATCGGTACGCGCCCGACAGAGACCCGGCTCCGTCCTCGTGCCCGGCTTTCCTGGCCAGTTAACCACCAGGAGCTACAATCCCAAGCGGGAGTGTATGTGGAGGCAGGGGAGAGGGAGTGTGTGTGTGTGTGTTAAATGTGGCATCTTGCCTTGTCCCGTGACACATCCTATGCAGTTGTATCTGCTTAACACTAGACCCAACGCTGCTCACAGAGTTGGGATGGAACCCAGGAGTCTGCTCTCCCAGCCCCCCTGCTCTGACCACTAAACCCCACTCCCCTTTCAGAGCTGGGGAGAGAACCCAGCCCCCCGGCTCTAACCACGAGACCCCACGTCCTTCCCAGAGCCAGGACAGATCCAGACTCACAGCCTAGAGAGAGACTGAGCTGGTTACTGATTGTGGGGGGTGGGGGGGAGGAGAACGAGACACACACACCCCCACGAGTATCCCACACTGAGCTCCTCGCTGGGGGCGCTCCTTTGGCAGGGAGATGGGGGAAGCCTGGGGAGCCACAACCCCAGAGAGTTACAGGTGGGTTTGGGGGATAATTCTGATAGGAGCCATTTAAGGTGCAGGTGTTATTCTGGGGGTCTGACTAAATGATCTAATGGTCCCTCCGCCTATGGGCCTGCTTTACCTGCCCACCAGGGACCCTTCTACCACAGATCCAGAGTGATTCCGGTCAGAAGGGACCGTTCGGTCTTGCAGTCTGACCTGCTGCCAGGGAATTCCACGCAGTCCCCCTGCACAAACCCGCCTCTCAGCGAGAACCCACCACTTCCCATGGGAGTCCCTCCCAATCCACTCAGAATTGGTGCCTTGTTTCCAACTGCACCGTGTCTGCTTTACTGTCCAGTCACTGGCTCCTGTTCTGCTTCTCCGCTAGTTCAGAGAGCCTTTCGGTGCCCGGACAGTCACCTCCAGGGCATTGGAGCAGCGTCTATAGCGGGGTGCCAAGAGCCACTGAACCAAACTGTAAACTCTGCGAATGATGGAAACCACTTCGACCCCCGACTCCTGCACCTCGTGACCCTTGTGAGACGCTAGCCAGGACCGAGCACGCTCAGTCTCACTCCAAGGCATTTTCTCCAGCCCTCAGATCATTTCTACGCTCTTCTGCTGGGTTTAACTCGATGGGTTTGGGCACGCAGAGCCCTGTACGAACACTCCTGTTCCTGGGTCGTTTGCCCAAGTAACGACGCCTGGGCAAGGGCTGCACGGGGAATTGCACCGATAGAACTGAACACGGCAGCTTTGTAACCGGTACAACTGCATGCTTAGACCGAACCCCGCCTCCAGCCAACCCGGTGTGTCCTCAGGGCCATTTCCACCAGTTACCTGAATCCATTTAAACCCAGACCTTAAACAGGTGCAGCTCCGCGTATAGACAAGGCCCAGGGACAACTGGGGCCAGCTCAGAAAAGGGAAAAGCTAGGCTGCATAGCATGGGAAAATATCACACAGAGAGATGGATCAGACTGGAGAATTGTCTCCCCAAGGGAAGAGCTGGGAGCCCCAACATTGGGCAAAGAGTCCCTGAATAAACAGCCCCAGGCCCCACCCTGTCAGGGATGCGATGGGGCGCTTCGCTCTGTGTTTCGCAAGCCCAACGCACCAGGAGCTGCGTCAGAGGAAGAGCTCTTCTGACGCGCTGCCATGAATTAGTAAAGGAGCCAGCGTGCAGTTTAAAGCGCTGACACCCTCCCGCACCCCGATCCAGAGTGAGGGAGAATCGAGCAGAGGGCAGAGGCCGCCAGCAGTGGGACATGGGAACATTTTTAGCCCAGCCAGCTGAGCGCTGCTACAGGTGCTGATCAAATGCGCTCCATTTAACAGCCCCCCTGCACCTGATCTCTTCATCCCGCTAACCGGAGACTGCACTGCTCTCCCAAGGAGACCCATGCAGGCTCTGGGAGCCTCCCTTGGCTGGCTGGCTGTCCAGTGTGCCATTGTATTCCAATACAGACAGACAGACTCGTTCTATCCACACCCCCAGACCTACACCCGTCCAACTCTCACACAAAGGCTTCCACCTCTCCCTGTACAGTCACTAGTCGGAGATTTTCGTGACTCAGGGCCGCATAAAAGCCATTGTTTTTGTTTGTTAAACTCTTCCCTCCTCCGCCCCGATTCGCCTTGTTTTGCCTTCTGCTTTTTGAGCGGTTTTCTTGTCTCCTGATCCCCACCCTGCCAGCCAGGAGAGCCAGAATGGACTTTTTCCAAACAAAAGCAGCAAGTCTCAAATAAAGCACATGACCCTGGGAGCTGGGTCTTTATTAAGAAACACCAGGTAGCACAGGAGTCGTGACAACAACAGCCCAAGTCAGCAACAGTGCTGGATCTCGCCCCTCCCCCGCCCGAGTGTGCATCTCCACACCCCACATGTGCGTCTCGATGCAGACATCCCTGCACGGCGGGATCCATACAGACCGCGTGTTTCCACGCCCAGGTGTGCGGGCGGAAGGCACGGTGCGTTTTCAGGCTGCTGAAGCCGGCTTCGCTGTTGGAGCCACTTCCATTGATTCAGCGTCACCCTCATGTGCCCAAGACATGAACCCCCAGCCCCCAGCCAGGGGGACCTGCCTGATTCCAGCTAAGCAGGTAAGAGCCTTGGGTCCGAGGTCAGAAGCCCCGACACAGATTAGCCCCAAGGGCCCCCAGCCCAGCGGTGCTGGGCCCAGGCTCGCTCACAGCCGCCTCCCTTCAGCTGAAGACCGTGCGGCTCCGCGGGTGTCCCCAGCACAGGTGTCTCCCAGCGTGGTCTGGTTTGCCCCAGAGCTGCAGCGTATCCCTCGTGCCAGTCCTGACCCCCGTTCCCAGTGCAGACAGCGGTACGGGGCCTGCCAGCCACCACCTCACTCACACACACCCCGTCCCAGACCACTGCAAGAGTTAGAATACACCATGGGTAGGAAAGGCCCCGAGCCAGCCAGGCCCCCGCCCCGGGGAAAAGCCCTGTATCCCATTCCCCGCCCCACTCTGAGCCAGCCCATCCCCCCTCCCCCACCAGGCTGCTGCTCCCAGATGGGGGATTACCCCTTGCTATGACTCACACACACAGCCCCACCTATTCCACAGCTGGGCCTGCGGCCCCCACCCCAACCTGGCCGCAGCCTCACGGAACTGGCCAACATCTGGTACTACAGCCCCGCGCCAGTCCCAGGCCTGGCACCCTCGGGGGCAGCAGCTCCCCGCTGGCCCGGAGGGAGGAACCAAACACTGTCGCTAATAAACGCTTCATACCTCAGAGAAACCCCGGTTACTCACCAGACACAGCTGGTAAATGACTCACCACCATCACATACTGAGTTGGCATCAAAGCTATGAATGGAACATTAGGAGTCCTGGCTCCCAGCCCCCTGCTCTAACCACTAGACACTGCTCCACTCCCAGAGCCTGGGACAGAACCCAGGGAGTCCTGGCTCCCAGCCCCTGTTCTAACCACTAGACACTGCTCCACTCCCAGAGCCTGGGACAGAACCCAGGAGTCCTGGCTCCAGGCCCCTGTTCTAACCACTAGACACTGCTCCACTCCCAGAGCCTGGGACAGAACCCAGGAGTCCTGGCTCCAGCCCCCTGTTCTAACCACTAGACACTGCTCCACTCCCAGAGCCTGGGACAGAACCCAGGAGTCCTAGCTCCCAGGCCCCTGCTCTAACCACTAGACACTGCTCCACTCCCAGAGCCTGGGACAGAACCCAGGAGTCCTGGCTCCCAGGCCCCTGCTCTACCCACTAGACACTGCTCCACTCCCAGGGCTGGGACAGAACCCAGGAGTCCTGGCTCCCAGCTCCCTGTTCTAACCACTAGACACTGCTCCACTCCCAGGGTTGGGGACAGAACCCAGGAGTCCTAGCTCCCAGCTCCCTACTCTAACCACTAGACACTGCTCCACTCCAGAGCCTGGGACAGAACTCAGGAGTCCTGGCTCCCAGCCCACTGCTCTAACCACTAGACACTGCTCCACTCCCAGGGCTGGGATAGAACCCAGGAGTCCTGGCTCCCAGTCCAGCCCCTTAACGACTGGCCCATTCTCCTCCTCCAGCAGAGCTCTGAGCCTGTGTCTATCCAAGCTGGGGGCACTCAGAGCGTGGTGTCTGGGCCCACCCCCCACACACACACAGAGGCCGCATGTCCCCTGCTATGGAGATGGGCTCAAGGGCGATGCAGCCCATTCTCCCGCATTTCCAGGCTGCTGGGGAAGGTGGCAGTTCCTCTGCTTTACAGACAGTAACTTATTGTCCCTGCCACAGCTTCCTGCCTGCTTGCCGGAGGATATGGGACAATTTGTTTCCTGCGCACACACACAGTTATACACCCTCCACCCAGACAATTCAGAATAGGAAAGCAACATGCCTGGGTCATCAGGGAGTAAAGGACAGAGAGATTGGAGCTGGGGAGGCTCCCACTCGCTGAACAGGGACAGGGGAGAGAATTGGTCACATTTTAATCACTGTGGCTGGCCTGGCTCAGCACACTACAGCCTGCATAGAACCCGGAGTCCTGCTCCCAGTCACCCCCCAGTCCACTAGACCCCACTCCCCTCCCAGAGCTGGGATAGAACCCCGGAGTCCTGCTCCCAGTCACCCCCCAGTCCACTAGACCCCACTCCCCTCCCAGAGCTGGGATAGAACCCAGGAGTCCTGCTCCCAGTCACCCCCCAGTCCACTAGACCCCCACTCCCCTCCCAGAGCTGGGATAGAACCCAGGAGTCCTGCTCCCAGTCACCCCCCAGTCCACTAGAACCCACTCCCCTCCCAGAGCTGGGATAGAACCCAGGAGGAGTCCTGCTCCCAGTCACCCCCCAGTCCACTAGACCCCACTCCCCTACCAGAGCTGGGATAGAACCCTGGAGTCCTGCTCCCAGTCACCCCCCAGTCCACTAGACCCCACTCCCCTCCCAGAGCTGGGATAGAACCCCGGAGTCCTGCTCCAGTCACCCCCTGCCCCCCCCCCCCCCAGTCCACTAGACCCCACTCCCCTCCCAGAGCTGGGATAGAACCCAGGAGTCCTGCTCCCAGTCACCCCCCAGTCCACTAGACCCTACATCCCCTCCCAGAGCTGGGATAGAACCCAGGAGTCCTGCTCCCAGTCACCCCAGCTCTAATCACTAGACCCCACTCTTCTCCCAGGCCCCTGTCTCAGGCTGGCTGTGGGATCCACTACCTTCCCTCGCGGCTCCCTCCCTCCGCGTAGCTCTGCGGAACCATCACCTTTTGGGCTGCAATTTCCCCTCTTCAGCCCCTCCAAAGAGAACCCGCGTTGTGGGGCTCAGGACACTGGGGTTCACTTCCCAGCCCTGCTGCTGGCTCCCCGTGTGACCAGGGCAGGTCCCTGCGTCTCCCAGAACCTCACTTCCCGGCTGTAACATGGGGAGATAATCCTGCCTTTGGCCACTTAGACTGCGAGCATTTTGGGCCAAGGATTGCGCCTCGCGATGTGTCTGACAGCACCGAGCCTGACTGGGGGGCCCTTCCGATCTCTGAATCACGCCCAGTCCCTCCACTGCGTTTCGGCTGGGAGGGCGAGGACTGTGCAGCACCCGGCGCGACAGGGGGAGTGGGGCCCCTTAGCCCCGTGTAACAAACAACCCCTAATTGCACCGTCCCTTGCGCGCCGCTTAGATCAGTTTGAGAAACGGGAGACGAAAAAGGCTCCAGGCAGATTTTTTGCCTGATGATTTTGCTGCAGAAGCAAAGACTTTTTTTGTCCCCAGGCAGCTAAGGGATCTTTGCAAGACAGAAAGAGACACACAAGGACAGGCTGCCAATGGGACAGACACACAGTTTCACTTTTTAAAAATAGCCATAGCACTAGCCTGGCTAACGCACCCACCCCCAAGCCCCTCTCCGCTCCGCTCCGGCTTTCAGAGCCCTCTCAGCATTTGTCCCGCTGCTAGGACAATTATCCCAGTGAGCCGGGCACGCAGCCCCCCTGCCCGTAATGGGAAGCGACAGAGCCATCTCGAGCTGCGCGCCACAGTCAGTCTAATTCTAAGAGCGTGAATGAAGCGGCCCCTAATTTAGTAAGAAACCAGATCGAGCGTGAGGCAGGAGCATTAAAAATTCAGTTTTACATGAGGGGAAAAACAAAAACCTGAAACCGAAAAGGAGGCGGCGGAGGGCAATTGCGGAGCTGCATTATATCCTCCGCTGCTCAGAGAAGCTCCCAGAGACCCTGCCTGAGCTGAGAGCAACCTGGACTTAGTAGGGGGCTTGGTTATCCCCTTTTTCCTGGCCTTATAATTACAGTCTCTAACCCAAATCCCCCTCTCTTTTCCCTTCTCAAATCTACATTGCTAAATAGCACTGTTGTGTTGCTGTTAAATGGGCCCCCCGTGCCCCACCCCAGAGGTGGCTGCATTCCAGAGCTGGGCAAGAGAGCCCTGTATAACAGACCTGTGCCCCACCCAGAAAGCCGCATCTCAGCACAGCAGGTACAAGGTAAATACAAGCAGCTGGTATTGCCAGCCTGGCCCACGCCCCCAAGCTATCGTGCTAAAAGCGTAGTTAGCCTCAACAGGAACATTTGGGGAGGGCGTAGGGAGGGGGGGAGCGAACAGAGAAGGGGGACCAGGGCTGTGTCTGACTCGCCCTCTCCCTGCAGGAACGGGGCCTCCAGCTGAGTCAACAGGACCAGACAGCAGCAGCCGGGCTGCAAATGCACAAGCGTCTCCAGCTGGACCAGCCTGGAAGCCACTGCGATTCCCCCACCCCATACGATTCCCACCGTCGCGGGTGAGCCAGGGAGGGGGCTAGCGGCACCACTGCCGTCCCCCATGCTGCTGCAGACAGCTCTGTGGACAATGCCGGCTCCGCATCGCAGCACAGGGACGCATCGCAGCACAGGGACGGGGGGCTAACGACAGGCTCCAGCAGCAGGAAGGGGCAGGTGACATATAAAAGGCCCCTTTCCACTGGGCAGTTCAGCCGCCAGGTGCCCATCTCGGCCAACGGGGGCGGTGGGGGGAGGGACAAGGCCCTGAAGCACTCGGTGCTCGAGGGTGAGGCGGGGCCTGGGGTGGGACAGCAGCCAGATGGAAACAGTCATTGGGAAGAGTGGATGACAAGAGACACCCATGCATAGATGGGGGAGGCGGAACTCCGGCCATTGTTAGGGGTTGGGAGCCAGGACTCCTGGGTTCTATCCCTGGCTCTGGGAGGGGAATGGGGTTTAGTGGGTTAGAGCAGCGGGGGTTGGGAGCCAGGACTCCTGGGTTCTATCCCGGCTCTGGGAGGGGGAATGGGGTTTAGTGGGTTAGAGCAGCGGGGGTTGGGAGCCAGGACTCCTGGGTTCTATCCCTGGCTCTGGGAGGGGAATGGGGTTTAGTGGACTAGAGCAGCGAGGGTTGGGAGCCAGGACTCCTGGGTTCTATCCCTGGCTCTGGGAGGGGAATGGGGTTTAGTGGGCTAGAGCAGCGGGGGTTGGGAGCCAGGACTCCTGGGTGCTATCCCTGGCTCTGGGAGGGGAATGGGGTTTAGTGGGCTAGAGCAGCGGGGGTTGGGAGCCAGGACTCCTGGGTTCTATCCTGGCTCTGGGAGGGGAATGGGGTTTAGTGGGTTAGAGCAGCAGGGGTTGGGAGCCAGGACTCCTGGGTTCTATCCTGGCTCTGGGAGATCAGCGTTCCAATAGCTCTAGCTACAAGAATGGACGGGGGCCCACTGTTAACCTAGTTTGCCCTCCTGGCCGGCCTCACACAGCAGGTCAGACGAGATATTCACAACAGTCCCTTCTGGCTTGGACGCTCTATGAATAACCCAGGCCAGGGAACGACACCCGGCGACTCACCCTCTGCAGTTGAGCGTGAACACAGGAATGACACTAACGCACACTGAGGCCCTCAGGTCTGCGGGGCAGGGACTGTCTCATCATGTGTTTCTCCCCTACCGCCCCCTCCCCCCCACCCAATGCAGCCTCTCAGCACTACTGGGAAGGGTGAGCAGCCCACACAGGAAGCAGCAGTGAGAGAGGCCCCGACACAGGAGCCTTTCACATTCCCAGCTCTGCTTGCAGCATCCATGGGCTGGCAGGAGGCAGGTCCCAGTTCCCTGGCCACCGACTGTATCAAGGGGGTGATCTCTGATCCGGGATAGGGGCAAGGAGTCACCCCAAAGGGCTCTGGGGGAGCCGAGCGCATTCCCCTGACTCAACTGCGCTCAGACGACATTTAGACTGGGCTGTACAGCGCCTAGCACAACGGGCGCTGGGCAGGCCCCTCGCAGCCACGGCTATACAAAGGACACACTAATCCTTAATGAACACCGATTTAATGCCAGTTATCCGCAGGGATCGATCCTGGGTCCGGTTCTGTTCAATGTCTTCATCAATCATTTAGATAACAGCACAGAGAGTACACTTCTAAAGTTTGCGGACGATATCAAACTGGGAGGGGTTGTAGGTGCTTTCAAGGATCGGATTACAATTCAAAATGATCTGGACAAACCAGAGAAATGGTCTGAAGTAAATAGGATGAAATTCAATAAGGACAAATGCAAAGTGCTCTACTTAGGAAGGAACAATCAGTTGCACATGTACAAAATGGGAAATGACAGCTCAGGAAGGAGTACTGCGGAAAGGGATCTGAGGGTCATAGTGGATCACAAGCTAAATATGAGTAAGCCATGAAACTGTAACATAAAAAGCAAACATCATTCTGGGATGTCTTAGCAGGAGTGTTGTAAACAAGACACAAGACGTAATTATTCCGCTCTGCTCCGTGCTGATGAGGCCTCAACTGGAGTATTGTGTCCAGTTCGGGGTGCCAGATGTGGACAAATTGGAGAAAGTCCAGAGAAGAGCAACAAACATGATTAAAGGTCTAGAAAACATGCCCTATGAGGGAAGATTGAAAAAAAATGAGTTTGTTTAGTCTGGAGAAGAGAAGACTGAGAGGGGACATGGTAACAGTTTTCAAGTACATAAAAGGTTGTTACAAGGGGGAGGGAGAAAAAATATTCTCCATAACCTCTGAGGATAGGACAAGAAGCAATGGGCTCACATTGCAGCAAGGGCAGTTTAGGTTGGACATTAGGAAATACTTCCTGTCAGGGTGGTTAAGCACTGGAATAAATTGCCCAGGGAGGTTGTGGAATCTCCATCATTGGGGATTTTTAAGATCAGGTTGGACAAACTCCTCTCAGAGATGGTCTAGATAATACCTCATCGTGCCTTGAATGCAGGGGCCTGGACTAGAGGACCTCTCGAGGTCCCTTCCAGTCCTACGATTCTATGATTGCTAGAGGCCCCAACAGAAACCAGGACCCTGCCCCCCGAGACTAGACTGAGATCAGAAGCCCCAATCATGCTGGGCGCTGCAAACACCGTGAGAGACTCCCCGAGGGTCCAGTCTCCAGACCAAGGTGGGATCATTATCGCGCATTACCGAGGGCTGCAGTGACTCTCCCAAGGTCATCCAGCCAGTCTGGCAGCGGTGGGAAGAGAACCCAGGTGTGCCAAGTCTCATCCCAGCGCTTTAACGAGGCCGCTCTGCCCAGGCTCCGATCAGGGCCTGAGGAGCCAGCTGATGCTGGTGCATGTTTGCTGTCTGGGGAAGGGAGAGGCCCCCGAATCCTTCTAGTAGCTCTTCTCTGAGCCCTTCCCAGCACTAGACCCGGCTGCGGTGTCCAGTGATGGCCTCACCCATGCTGTAAACGGCCACTCTGCTCTGGCTTGCTATTCTCCTGCCCAGGCGCCCCAGGGACGCATTCACTCCCCCTTAGCTACAGCATCGGCTGCCAGCTCATGCCCAGATGTATCCTGGAAACATTTCCAGGATACAAGCCGCCAGCGTGAGCCACATTCTCTACATCCAACAGGTGGGGAAATCACGCGAGGCAGCAACGGTCATGTTTATAGATTTTAAGGCCAGAGGGGACATCGCAGGCCAGTGAGTTTCACCCGGTGACCCTGCGCTGAGCCCAACAACCCGCGTTTGGCGAAAGCCCCTTCCAGAAAGGGCCCCGCTCTGGGTCCGAGATGGAGCCACGGCCCTCGGGAGTTTGTTCCCCTGGTGCCTCCTGTCTCAGCTGGGATCTGTCTGTCTTCAGCTGCCAGCCCCTGGCTCCTCCACCTTCCTTTGCTAGCTCACAGGCTCCAGCTCGCAGGATTTCTCCCGGGACGGCGCTCAGACCCCAGAACCAAGTCAGCTCTCAACCTGCGTCTGAGCTCAGCAGATTGGGCTGCGTCCATCTCTCCCCGTCAGACCTTCTTCTCCAGCCTTAGATCGTTTCTGGGGCTCGTCTCTGCCCCTCGTCAGCTTTTCCACATGCGCCCCAGCACGGGACACAGGATTCTTCTCACCAAGACAGAGGTAAAATCGCCTCCCTGCTCCTCCTCGCAGCTCCCCTATTTATACACCGGAGGATTGTGACTTGCCCATGACCACCCAGTGGCCCAAAGCTGGGAGAGAACCCAGGCGTCCTGGGTCCTGACTCCCCCTCCCCTAACCACTAGACCCAGGGTGATCAGCTGTCCCGATTTTATAGGGACAATCCCGATAGTCTGGGCTTTGTCTTATATAGGCACCTATTACCCCCCACCCCGTGTCCCAATTTTTCACACTTGCTCTCTGCTCACCCTAACTAGACCCCACTCCACCCCCAGAGCTGGGACAGAACCCCGCTGAACCCAGTGTCTGACCCATAAAGACCCTCCAGTCCTGAGCGTGATTGGCAGGAGAAGAGGCTGCAGCCCTGGGGAATCCGGGGAGAGGGTGCCAGGCCAATCAATATGGCTTAATAAAATATAACCCACAAGATGCAGCAAGCAGCCCCTGGGGCGGGGGGGGGGGGGGGGGGGGGGGAGATTTTGATCCTCCCTGTTTTTTTAAATACATGCAAATGATGGGGGAGGGGAGAAGTAGGTCACCCACCAGGAAGCTGCCCTGCATGGGGAGGGCGGAGCAGAGCAGCCAGAGGGAAGTGCTGTTCCATGTAGTTGCAGCAGACAGACAAAGCAGTTCCGGGGGGGGGCTGGCAGCAGCAACATCCACTCACCTAATTGCCTGGTGCTAGATTGCGGGCAGGGCTGGGGAGAGAACTAACCTGCCTGCTGGAAGGCAGCCCAGAGGGTGCGGGGCAGGTGATAGGCTGGGAGAAGGCAGGTCAGCAGGGGGACACAGGAGCCCTTGGGAGAGTAACGGGGGGGGGCTCCCTGCAATCTCCCCACGACTGCACCCACCACCCTGGCAGACCTGTCCCTGCTCCCTGGGAAGCCAGTCCCAGCCCTGCCACTCCAAGGCCTGCACTGGAGGATCAATGAGATGCAACTCTGCACTTCGGAGAGGCAGGTGCCCAACGACGGGGAGGCGGGTATCCCCATTTTACAGACAGGAAACCAAGGGACAAGCAGGAAGGACACTTGGCTAACCTTTCAGTGCCCAAGCTGTGATAGAACCCAGGAGTCCTGGCTCCCAGCCCCCCTGCTCTAACCACTAGACCCCCCTCCCCCTGAACTGGGGTTAGAACCCAGGAGTCCTGGCTCAGACTAGCTGCAGAGGACAGAGCAGTCTCTCCCCACAGTCCCTTGCCTGGCCGCTGCAATGAGCCCATCTCTGTCCAAGAGTCACTTCCAGGAAGGCAGCATCGCAGCTGAGGCGCAGGGTGGGGGTTGCACGTCCACCAGAATTACGCTCCCTGTCCCGCAGGGCCCAGGGGGATGCCGCAGTTCAGGGAGATCTCAACAAGCAGAGACAGCGCTTCGCAGCTCATCCCTTCAGTTCATTATCGAGGAGCCCTCTCCTCCCTGCCCCCACACCAGGGCCTGTACGTCTGCCAGACACAGCAAACAGGGCTACAACACAACTCCCCCTCTAAACACCGACCCATTGAGAGAACCCAGGAGTCCGGGCTCTCAGCCCCCCTGCTCTAACCCACCAGACCCCACTCCCCTCCCAGAGCTGGGATAGAACCCAGGAGTCCTGGCTCCCAGCCCCCCTGCTCTAACCCACCAGACCCCACTCCTCTCCCAGAGCTGGGATAGAACCCAGGAGTCCGGGCTCCCAGCCCCCATTCCCCACTATGCAGGAGGTGGGCATGCTGTCCCCTGGCCAGGGGATCTCAGGAATGTTGGTGCATTGGAGACAAAGGCAGGGCAGAGCTGGGATTAGGGCTGGAAGGGGCGGGGGGAGTAGCTGCTGAAAGGCAGGGGGTGGGAGGTGGTGGCGGAGGCAGGGCTGTGCACTGCACAGCACGGGGGGACTCTGGAGTGGGTTGTACCCAGGGACGGACAGTATTGGGATGCAGCTACTCCCTGCAGCCCCTCCCATTCCCGTCGGCCAGTGCAGACAAAGTCAATGGGCTTCGTATTGGCTGCTTGTCCCAATGCAGCAGGGCCCCAGGGCAAAGGGGCCCCAACCTCCAGCACCGTCTGTGGCACCAGTGGTCTCTTTGGTGTCTGGCTTCCAACTGTGGGTACAGTCTGGGCCGTGAAATTCCAGCTGTCACCAGCCAGCCGCTGCCTCTTCCTGGACCTCCGGTCTCAGGGGTAGCGAGGGGAGGGCGACCCCCTCTGGCTCTTCCGACTGAGCTCTTTGGGTAGGGACCATCCCCGGGGCCCCTGCGGCGCCCGATGGACAGGTGCTGCCACAATACAAACGACACCGGGCTCACCGGCTCTGCCCAAGGACAGGCTGGGCCCACAGGCGAGGTGCCAACCTGGGGCTCAGGACGCCTGGGTTCTAGTCTCAGCTTCTTGTACAAGTCACTGAATCTCCCGGTGCCTCTGTTTCCCCATCTGTGGATTGGGACAGTTCCCAGCCGCACAGAGGTGCAGGGAGGCCAGCCAAGTCCACCGATCTTTGCCAGCTACTGGCTACTCCAGGCTCAAATCCCGCCCAGTGGACAGGACTTGGGGTTCACTCCAGCTCAAAACGGGGGTACGCTGCTGTGCAGCAGCTACAACACAGACCAGCTTCAGCAGGGAGACCACAGCCTGAGCACGCCACAGACATTTGCCCCATCACCCCAGGCAGAAGGTGCAGCGCTG
Organism: Macrochelys suwanniensis; assembly: GCA_033296515.1. NCBI lineage: Eukaryota > Metazoa > Chordata > Testudines > Chelydridae > Macrochelys > Macrochelys suwanniensis. The sequence continues at coordinate 224,993 of CM065795.1, forward strand.
GGGGAAACCCGGACCTCTGCCCGGTGGTGATTCTGACCCACTCTGCACTAGGGGCGGGGGTCTCGACACTCCATTCCTGCAGCACTAGAACCAGCTGCACGTTTCTCCCATTGAAATGGGATTTTTGCAAACCCAGCTTTGTCGAAAACAAGAAGCTGCCCTGTGCGATGTCTGGGTTTGACCAATTCCTCTTGACTTTTGGTGACAATGGACTGAAAAATCTGATTTTCAAAAAGCCCCGTTCTCTTTAACCCTCCCCCAGAGCCCAGTCTCCACACACCGCCCCCCAAACAGATTTCATTTTTCTGTCAAAACCCCAAACATTCTTCAGGGGGAACGTTCACAAGCCATTTGCAGGGGATTTATTTTGTACATTTCCCAAGGAAAATAGCTAGTTTTGGGATGAGCTCTAGTGTTTGCACCAGAGCATACAGACAGACAGACACACACACACCCCGGAACAGAGAGGGCGGCGGGGTGTGATTCACGGAGCAGGATGAATCGGAGTGCTGTCACAGGAACCCAGAGGGGCAGCCCAGGGGCTTTTCATGAGCTCCAACTCCCTGAGCATCCAGGGGTTTCCCACGGCCACATGGCCAGCAGGAGAGGAAGGGGTTAATGCTCCAGACTGGGCCCTGAGCCTCCCTTTCTCATGCTAATGCGGGGCCTGTGTGTCTGGCTGGGGCAGGGTGTGCTGGGCTCTCCTCCCTCCCTTTCCCCGATGGGAGTCATTTCCCTCAGCAGCGAGGGAGCAGGGGTCACACTGACGCCAGGACCCGCAGCACCGTATATCTCCCACAAGAAGAGCTGGGGTGCTCAGAGCGGCCAAGCGGGGTCAGACCAATGCGCGGGTGCTGGAACTGGGGGTGCTGGGAAACAGTCAGGAGTTTTCATTCCACAAAGCCAGGAGGGGCAGGGATGGTGTCCCTGGCCTCTGTTTGCCAGGAGCTGGGATTGGGCGACAGGGGATGGATCACTTGGTGATTCCCTGTTCTGTTCATTCCCTCTGGGGCGCCTGGCACTGGCCACTGTCGGCAGACAGGACACTGGGCTACATGGACCTTTGGTCCGGCCCAGTGTGGCTGTTCTTACGTTCTAAAGCATTTTCCAACCAGGCTAAGATTCCAGTTTCCTGGGGTGTATGGTTTGGGGGGGGGGGGGGGGTTGTTTTGCTGTTTTCCCTCCAGGTCAACCCAGAAAAATCCAAAACAAAATGAAAATTTAAAATCCATTTTGTCAAAAACCCACAAAGAAAATGAAATTTTCCCAGGGGTTCCCCGTGTCCCTTGAAAAGTCGGGGGGCTGTTTAGACTAAGAAAACAAGACTTCAGAGGCTAAAATGGGAGAGCAGCCCTCTAGGAAATAGGGACAGGGCTGCCCTATGCCATTGTACGGCCTCCTTTGCTGTCCTAGCCAAGTTCTCAGGACATCGACTCCCGGCGCCCCGTGAGCTGGGGAGAAGAGCACTTCCCCGTATCACAGGTGGGGAACCAAGACACGGGCATCACACAATTGGGTGTGCCCGCAGCACGCACCGGCATGGCTTTCACTGAGCTAGCCGCAGCTTGGGCTAGACCCCCACGTACAATCACACCCAGGACAGCGACCCCCTCGCACCCCCGAGTGGCACGGCTGTGGTGTGCACACGCACACACCTGGTCTCCGCTAGAAGCCAGTGGTACAAACATCTGGTCTGACCTCCTGGACCACAGGCCAGAGACCGCCCCACAATAATTCCTGTTGCAGTTCAGCCATTGTTTAATCCCATCTCGAGTTAAGAATTGCCACCTTGATTTAACCCCCGCACCCCTTGGTGAATTGCTCCAGACAAGGGTTAGTTTGTCCCCCCCATGAAGAGGTTCACCTTATGTCCAGTCTGAACAGTTATACGGGGCGGGTACAGCCTAGCAGGGACAGGGTTAGACCAGGATAAAGGTGCCACCCACAGAGCTCACTTTGCTTCGCAGAACAGGAAGCCCTGATACCAGGTATAACCGAACTCCCAGCTGGTGTTTATGCAGCTGCAGGCTCCAGAGAGGTGGGGCACCGGTTCTGGGGTCCTAGACAGCTGGGCTGCAGGGTCCCACTGCCCAGCGGAACAGAGACCGGGCTCTAGGGGGGCCCACCCAGAGCGGGACTGGGCCAAGGACTCGCCGATCCTGGGTGCCACGCAAGGCCTATGTCCCAGGGGCCAGAACAACAGGACCCAGGTTTAGGGGCCCTCTGGTAACCCGAGTGTTTACACGGAGATGAAAGCGGAGTGAGTTTAGCGGAGCCAGTTTCGGTTTCTGAGGCCTCCACGTAGGAATTCACTTTTCCCCTGGCTCCAGTTTCTGCGATACCGGCTCTTGCGCCAACGCCCCGGGCTGGCTCCGGTGACGCCACAGCTGTTCCCCCCCGGACCCACCCCGGGCCCGGCCCCCCTGCGCCATCGGCCGCTCGCCTGCCCAAGAGGCGGCGGCGGGACGCGATCTCCCGGCAACCACACCGCGGCCAGGGTCTGGAGCAGAGACACGCACCCACCCCGGGACAAGGGGGGAGGGGGGCAGGACCCCTCCCCCATGCTCCAGTGAGGGGAGCTCCCGGAGTACAAGCGGTTCCCCCCTTCGGGCTGAAATTCCCCACATTCCTTAGGGCGAAGGGGGAATAATAGGCACTTCCCCCCCCCCCCCCTTCTCTTGAGCAGAGTCCGACGGCTACCCCCCCCCCCCCCCCCCCCCCCCCATCCTCCCGGCACCCAGCCAGAGGAAACAGGTTCCCTGAACCTCGCCATCTTGGGAACAGAGAAAGTTTACCCAGGGGGAGGGCAGAGGCGAGGGCCGGAGTTCGGGGGGAGGGGCAGGACCGAGGGGGGCGCGGGACAGGGGTGAGGCGGCAGAACTGGGGGCAGAGCAAAGCCTGGAGCTGGAGGCCCAGGGACAGGACTGGGGCGAGTAAGGGGGCGCAGGACGGATGGGAGGGCCTGGAGGGGGGTGCAGGGTGGATCGGGAGCTAGGAGGGATGGGGGGGCTCTGGGGAGGAGGGACGCAGGAGAGATCGGGGGCGCAGGAGGGATGGGGGAGTCTGGGGGGCGCAGGACGGATCTGGGGGCGCAGGAGGGATGGGGGTCTGGGGGAGCGGGGGGGTCTGGGGCCGCAGGAGGGATCTGGGGGCGCAGGAGGGATGGGGGGTCTGGGGGCGCAGGAGGGATCTGGGGGCGCAGGAGGGATCTGGGGGAGTCTGGGGGTGCAGGAAGGATCTGGGGGCGCAGGAGGGATGGGGAGTCTGGGGGCGCAGGAGGGATCTGGGGGCGCAGGAGGGATCTGGGGGAGTCTGGGGGTGCAGGAAGGATCTGGGGGCGCAGGAGGGATGGGGGGTCTGGGGGAGCGGGGGGATCTGGGGGAGCAGGAGGGATGGGGGGTCTGGGGGAGCGGGGGGATCTGGGGGCGCAGGAGGGATGGGGGGTCTGGGGGAGCAGGAGGGATGGGGGAGTCTGGGGGCGCAGGAGGGATGGGGGGCTGGGGGCGCAGGCGGGATGTGGGGATCTGGGGCTAGGAGGGATCGGGGGTCTGGGGAGGAGGGACCGGGAGGGAAGCCTCCCCCCACATCCAGCCCTTACCGCTCAGCAGGCACCAGAAGATGAGGCTTCGGGACGCGCCCATGGGACGCAGGGGGGCCCCGCTGGGCTGGACCCCGGCTCGGTGTCCGGCCGCGTCCCTGTGTCCGGCCGGCGCCGCTGTGTCCGTCCTGCCCCGCGCCGCTGCCCCGGTCTCCTCTGCGCCTTGCTGCCAAAGTCCAGCCCCGTCATGCGCCCAGCCCGGCCCGGCTCGGCCCAGCGCTAGCCCCGCCCCGCTCCGCCCCCACCGGCACCCCCTCCCCCCCGGGCCGGCTCACCCTCACCCAGCCTGGGGATTCGGGGGGCTCCGGCCCGCCCGCGCCCCCAGCCCTTCGGAACCGGGGCGCAGTCCCCCCTCCCCCCAGCCCGGCTCTCAGCGGCTCGCCCCCCCCCCCGGCACGGACCCGCCCCCCTGTCTTCCCCCAGCCCTCACATGGGGATCCCCAGGCGGGGGCACCCCGGGGGGCAGGCGCTTCCCTGCCCCTAAACCCCCCTCCACGGTCAGACCCGGACCCAAGCCCCCCGCGGCGGAGGGGCCGGTGCCAGACCCGCCTGCGGCCCAGGGCACAGCCGGGGTGTCCGCGGCCCAGGCCCCCCGCAGGGTCTGGGGTGCAGCCGCGTCCTGCCCGCACCCCCCTCTGAGCCCCCCCGCGAGCCCGGCTCGCATCAGGCGGGCCCAGGAGCCCCCTGGCGGCCGGGACAATGGTTAGCGGGGACGGGTTTATAGAGGGGGGCTCGGTCCCCAAGGGCTGAGCACCCCGCCCCTGGGCTGAGCAGGAAGGGGCTGTATCAGGCTAAGGGAGAGAACCCAGGAGTCCTGGCTCCCGGACACCCCAACCCTCCAGACCCCACTCCCCTCCCAGAGCCAGGGATAGAACCCAGGAGTCCTGGCTCCCGGACATTCCCCCCGACCCCAGAGCTGGGGATAGAACCCAGGAGTCCTGGGGTCGGGGGAGGGGTGCCCGGGGTGCCCACCCTAGCAAGGCCTCTCCTTACACATCTCACTGAATGCCATCGGTTACCTTTCTGGGGAGATCCACACCCCAATACCCCAGACCCCACCTGCCCCTTGATCGGGTGCCCGCTGAGGTAGCCACTGTCTCAGGGTGACTTGCCCAATCCCCACTAGGCACTTAGGGAACCCGGGTGGGGGATAGAGAAAAGCCCCGTGTCCCTTCCCCACACTCCTGAGCCAGCCAGCAGCCCTGCCCCCGGGCCCGATCACAGTCAGTGCTGCCTGGGGGAAAGCCCCTCCTGGGGCTTTGTCTGCCCCCCCCCCGGACTCCTGGGTTCAATCCCCAGCTCTGCTGGTGACCCCCTGGGTGCCCTCTGGCCAGTCCCTGCTGCTCTCCAGGCCTCTGCTCCCAGCTGGAGAGTGAGGATCCTGGGAGCTCCCCAAGGCAGGGGCCATCTGACTGTGTCTCTGCAGCCCCTGGGCCGGCGGGGGACTGATCTCGGCTGGGGTCTGTGCAGCACCGAGCACCCCGGGGACTCCCATCCCAGGGGGGGTCTGTGCAGCACCGAGCACCCTGGGGACCCCCATCCCAGGGGGGGTCTGTGCAGCACCGAGCACCCCGGGGACCCCCATCTCCGGGGGGGGTCTGTGCAGCACTGAGCACCCCGGGGACCCCCATCCCAGGGGGGTCTGTGCAGCACTAAGCACCCCGGGGACCCCCATCCCAGGGGGGGTCTGTGCAGCACCGAGCACCCCGGGGACCCCCATCTCAGGGGGGCTGTGTCACCCCCAGTACGGGGGGGCCCAAACTCAGGGGGGGTCTGTGCAATGATCAGCACAACACGAGCCCCCATCTCCGCCAGGGGGCGGCAGCGCGCTGTCCCAAGACGCGCCACCTGGTGGCACACGGTGACCCTGCAGGCGCCTGCAGCCAGTTCCCTCCCGATTGTCACTCGCAGCCAGAAGCACTTGGGGCAACACCCCCCTCCTTGGGGGCTGGTCTGGTCTGTCTCGGTACAGCCCAGCACGGCCTGTCAGGCCCCAACCAAACCGCTTGGGCGGCTCCTTCACCCTGGTTCCCAGCTCCCGGGCCCCCTGCACCAGGGAGCTCAGCCAGCCCCAAACCAGCCCCGGAGCCCACTGGAGAGATTTTCCTACCGGCCTCCGGCCTGGCCCCTGAACTCGCACCCACACCCGGCGGTTGGCAGCCCTCCTCCATGGGGCTGGCATGAGCAGCCAGGGTCCCTCCCCGGCTCATCCCCTAGGAGGGGCCCGGGGTAGCTCCTAACTGACACCTGGCACCATTCCCCAGCTGGGCAGCTGCCCCCGGCCTCCCTCCTCCTGAAAGGGGGCAGGTGTCTGTGCAGCACCCAGCACAACAGGGGTCCCCCAATCTCAGTGGGGGTCTGTCCAGAGCCCACCAGGATGGGCCCCCCCATCTCATCTGTGGCCTGAGCAGCACCCGGCCTACCCCCCACCAAGATCAGGGCCCCCGTCGTGCCAGGCGCTGCACAGAGCCGGTGAGATGGTCCCTGCCCCACAGAGCTCAACGGCAAGAACGTTTCCCCCCATGTTACCGCCGGGACCTGAAACCGGTAGAGAGGCAGGGACTGGCCCATACCAGGTGTCATCGGCAGAGCTGGGAATAGAACCCAGGAGTCCTGAGCGCCTGCCCCATGCCCTAACCGCAGCTAAAGGAGCAGAGAGAGAGAAAGAGTGTGAGTGTGTGTGGGTCAGTGGGCCCAGAGCCCAGCGGGTGTAAATCGGCCGTAGCTCCATTGGGGTCAGTGGGCCCAGAGCCCAGTGGGTGTAAATCGGCCGTAGCTCCATTGGGGTCAGTGGGCCCAGAGCCCAGCGGGTGTAAATCGGCCGTAGCGCCATTGGGGTCAGTGGGCCCAGAGCCCAGCGGGTGTAAATCGGCCGTAGCTCCATTGGGGTCAGTGGGCCCAGAGCCCAGCGGGTGTAAATCGGCCGTAGCTCCATTGGGGTCAGTGGGCCCAGAGCCCAGCGGGTGTATATCGGCCATAGCTCCATTGGGGTCAGTGGGCCCAGAGCCCAGCGGGTGTAAATCGCACGCAACCATCCAGCCCGAGGATCTGGGTCCTTCTGACATTGAAATTTAACTTTTTATATGGGGGGGGGGGTTGGGGAAGAGCGAGCTGGGGGGACACAGGGTGTGTGTGTGAGGGGATTGGGGGGGACACAGGAAGGGTGTGTGTGTGAGGTGACTGGGGGGGTGCAGGGTGTGTGTGAAGGGATTGGGGGGGGGACAGGGTGTGTGTGAGGGGGTTGTTGGGGGACACAGGGTGTGTGTGTGTGAGGTTTGGGGGACACAGTGTGTGTGTGAGGGGATTGTGGGGGACGGTGTGTGTGAGGGGGACACAGGGTGTGTGTGAGGGGGTTGTTGGGGGACACAGGGTGTGTGTGTGAGGGGATTGTTGGGGGGCACAGGAAGGGTGTGTGTGAGAGGTGACTGGGGGTGCAGGGTGTATGTTTACCTGCAGAGGGGTACGGACACTGATTTCAGTTCAGTCTTGGGCTTCCCTTGGTTTGTGGCTTTTGCTGCTGTCCCGAGCGACGCTGCCTGTGAACCCCGGCTGCGCCGCTCGCTTTGCTCGGCCCCCAGGGAGCTGAATCCACGTTTAAAGTGATTTAACATGAAGCCAGGACTGCTCTGAGCTGGTCCATCCATGGAGTTATTCCGGAACAGTCGTGGCACTTTCAATCCTCCCCCTCCCTTAGTCCGAACTCACGTTCCAGTGTGGACGAGCCCCGGAGACACGTGTGGAGGCTCTGTGGGGTTAGCTTCCCCACCAGCCCCTCCCGGGATGCCAGCGTGGGGCTGGGGTCTCTTCAGCTTCACAGGCCAACGCAGAGGGAGACAGAGGCCGGCTGAGGGTCCCTTCTCACTGAGACGCGGCCCCTTATTCCCAGCCAGACTCCCTGGCTGCGGCTCCGAGCTCTGCCTTGGCCTGTGAGATTCAGGAGCTTCTGTTTGCAAACCCCCTCCCATGTTGGTCCTTATGGACAGACCCAGGAGCCTCTCCCCAGCTCACTAGACCACGCGTGCCCCGTGCTGGTGGGGCACCGAGGCGGGTGTGCTGGAGGCGTTGGGACCAGTTAGAGGAGAGCTCCTGCTGCTGCAGACAAGTGTCGTCTCCTTCGTCACCAGTAATTGTCCCTGGCACCCGACTCCGGTCGGCTTCCATGTTGGGCTCCGCGCTCACAGCGCCCGCCAGCAGCTCAGTACCAATGCCACATAGACACGCGGCCGCCCGGTGACCAGCGGCAGCTCGGCCAGGATGCACACGCCATTAGAGCCAGAACCAGGGACAGAACCCAGGAGTCCGGGCTCCCAGTCCTCAGCCTTCCCCACAAGACTGGGTGCAACTTGCAGGGCTGCTGGGCTCCTGCCGACCCCACCAGCCCCTTTGGGAAAACCGCCCCAAGGGGACTTTCCCGGCGGCTCCATCCCTGCGCATTTCTCCCACTGGCCACACGGTGGCGCTGCTGCCTGCGATGAAACGACAGAGGGGCAGGATCCCAGCTGGGCCCTGCAACTGGGCCTGACCCAGGCCAGGAGGTGTGTTAGTGTGCACGTGTGCATTAGTGCGTGTGCTAGTGTGCACACCGGGGTCAGCTGGGCCAGTGCGTGTGTGCACGTGTGCATTAGTGCGTGTGCTAGTGTGCACACCGGGGTCAGCTGGGCCTGGGCCCTGGGTCTGACCCAGGGCAGAGTGTAGGTGTGTCTGGGTGTGTGTTCACGTCTGCATTAGTGTGTGTGCTAGTGTGCACACCAGTGTCAGCTGGGCCCTGGGTCTGACCCAGGCCAGTGTGTGGGTGTGTCTGTGTGTGTGTTCACGTCTGTATTAGTGTGTGTGCTAGTGTGCACACCAGTGTCAGCTGGGCCTGGGCCCTGGGTCTGACCCAGGGCAGAGTGTAGGTGTGTCTGGGTGTGTGTTCACGTCTGCTTTAGTGTGTGTGCTAGTGTGCACACCAGTGTCAGCTGGGCCCTGGGTCTGACCCAGGCCAGTGTGTGGGTGTGTCTGTGGGTGGGTTCACGTCTGTATTAGTGTGTGTGCTAGTGTGCACACCAGTGTCAGCTGGGCCAGTGCGTGTGTGCACGTGTGCATTAGTGCATGTGCTAGTGTGCACACCGGTGTCAGCTGGGCCTGGGCCCTGGGTCTGACCCAGGGCAGAGTGTAGGTGTGTCTGGGTGTGTGTTCACGTCTGCATTAGTGTGTGTGCTAGTGTGCACACCAGTGTCAGCTGGGCCCTGGGTCTCACCCAGGCCAGGACATGTGTGTTAGTGTGCACGTGTGCATTAGTGCATGTGCTAGTGTGCACTCCAGTGTCAGCTGGGCCTGGGCCCTGGGTCTCACCCAGGGCAGAGTGTGGGTGGGTCTGGGTGTGTGTTCACGTCTGTATTCATGTGTGTGCTAGTGTGCACACCGGTGTCAGCTGGGCCTGGGCCCTGGGTCTGACCCAGGGCAGAGTGTAGGTGTGTCTGGGTGTGTGTTCACATCTGTATTCATGTGTGTGCTAGTGTGCACATCAGTGTCAGCTGGGCCCTGGGTCTGACCCAGGCCAGTGTGTGTGTGTGTCTGTGGGTGTGTTCACGTCTGTATTAGTGTGTGTGTTAGTGTGCACACCAGTGTCAGCTGGGCCAGTGCGTGTGTGCACGTGTGCATTAGTGCATGTGCTAGTGTGCACACCGGTGTCAGCTGGGCCTGGGCCCTGGGTCTGACCCAGGGCAGAGTGTCTGGGTGTGTGTTCACGTCTGCATTAGTGTGTGTGCTAGTGTGCACTCCAGTGTCAGCTGGGCCTGGGCCCTGGGTCTGACCCAGGGCAGAGTGTAGGTGTGTCTGGGTGTGTGTTCATGTCTGCATTAGTGTGTGCTAGTGTGCACACCAGTGTCAGCTGGGCCCTGGGTCTCACCCAGGCCAGGACATGTGTGTTAGTGTGCACGTGTGCATTAGTGCATGTGCTAGTGTGCACTCCAGTGTCAGCTGGGCCAGTGCATGTGTGCACGTGTGCATTAGTGCGTGTGCTAGTGTGCACACCAGTGTCAGCTGGGCCCTGGGTCTGACCCAGGCCAGTGTGTGGGTGTGTCTGTGGGTGTGTTCACGTCTGTATTAGTGTGTGTGCTAGTGTGCACACCAGTGTCAGCTGGGCCAGTGCGTGTGTGCACGTGTGCATTAGTGCATGTGCTAGTGTGCACACCGGTGTCAGCTGGGCCTGGGCCCTGGGTCTGACCCAGGGCAGAGTGTAGGTGTGTCTGGGTGTGTGTTCACGTCTGCATTAGTGTGTGTGCTAGTGTGCACACCAGTGTCAGCTGGGCCCTGGGTCTCACCCAGGCCAGGACATGTGTGTTAGTGTGCACGTGTGCATTAGTGCATGTGCTAGCGTGCACTCCAGTGTCAGCTGGGCCTGGGCCCTGGGTCTGACCCAGGGCAGCGTGTGGGTGGGTCTGGGTGTGTGTTCACGTCTGTATTCATGTGTGTGCTAGTGTGCACATCAGTGTCAGCTGGGCCCTGGGTCTGACCCAGGCCAGTGTGTGTGTGTGTGTCTGTGGGTGTGTTCACGTCTGTATTAGTGTGTGTGTTAGTGTGCACACCAGTGTCAGCTGGGCCAGTGCGTGTGTGCACGAGTGCATTAGTGCATGTGCTAGTGTGCACACCGGTGTCAGCTGGGCCTGGGCCCTGGGTCTGACCCAGGCCAGTGTGTGTGTGTGTGTCTGTGGGTGTGTTCACGTCTGTATTAGTGTGTGTGCTAGTGTGCACACCAGTGTCAGCTGGGCCAGTGTGTGTGTGCACGTGTGCATTAGTGCATGTGCTAGTGTGCACACCGGTGTCAGCTGGGCCTGGGCCCTGGGTCTGACCCAGGCCAGTGTGTGGGTGGGTCTGGGTGTGTGTTCACGTCTGTATTCGTGTGTGTGCTAGTGTGCACACCAGTGTCAGCTGGCAGACCATGTGTCAGTGTGTTAATGGGCACTGGGCCCCTGGGTTTCCCCTTTCAGCTGGCTGCGTGCCTGAGGCCGATCTGTGCCTGGCTCCTGCTTCCTCGCTTTGTTCCTGATTCCTGTGTCCTGGCCCCGGCCACCGGTTCCTGCCGACCAACTCTGGCTCGATCCCTCAGGCCCGCACTAACCACTGGACCTGCAGCCTAGTTCCTGACGCACAGCTACACAACACACACACTGCTGTACGACACACCTTCCACTGCACATCGGACCGAGCCTCCTGGACACACAACTACCCACACAACACCCCGTGCAGAACACTACACCACCTTGTGTACACACTCAGACCAGCCCCTATCCCTTCACACAGTCATGCACACTCGTGAACACTTGTTTGTGGACACACATGAGTGTGCATCCCACACACATGTTTACCTGCCTGGTGTCTCTCTTGCACCATCACACACACACACACACACACACAGCCCGCCAGGTTCAGCCAGCTCAGATTACAGCCTCCCTGAAACAAAGGGCTCCCAGACCGGAGGGAGCGGATCCAGGGGAGGGGGGTGGGCTGGGGGACCCCAGGGGGCTGCTCCCATGATGCTCAGCGCCCTGCACCAGCTTGGGGGGCCCGGTGGGATGCACCAGACTCGTGATTTGCAGTGTGCGGTGGGGCTGCTGCCAGGCAGGCTGCCATTAATCCCCAGCTCCGGGCTGGCAGCCCAGCCCCCCACCCCCTGGCCCTGGCCCAGGGCTGCAGAGAGCAGGCAGCGGAGAGGCGCATCCGGGCCCAGCCAAGGCAGCACCACCGGGCAGCAGCTCCCCAGCCCAGCCAGTGCCCCCACCCTCCCAGCACCCTGGGCCACATCGACGCTGGCACCCCCGAGGGGGGAAAGGCCCCACGTCCCCATTCTCCACCCCTCCTTACACACTCGCTGCCACCAATCCTGGCCTTTCCCCCAGTCGGGTGTGACCTTTGACCCAGGTTTGGGGGATGCCCCCAGACCCTGAGACGAATCCCATGCACTGCTACAGACTAGGGACCGAATGGCTGGGCAGCGGTTCTGCAGAAAAGGACCTAGGGGTTACGGTGGACGAAAAGCTGAATATGAGTCAACAGTGTGCCCTTGTTGCCAAGAAGGCTAACGGCATTTTGGGTTGTATAAGTAGGGACATTTCCAGCAGATCGAGGGACGTGATTATTCCCCTCTATTCGGCACTGGTGAGGCCTCATTTGGAGTACTGTGTCCAGTTTTGGGCCCCACACTACAAGAAGGATGTGGATAAATTGGAAAGAGTCCAACGGAGGGCAACAAAAATGATTAGGGGGCTGGAGCACATGACTTATGAGGAGAGGCTGAGGGAACTGGGATTGTTTAGCCTGCAGAAGAGAAGAGTGAGGGGGGATTTGATAGCTGCTTTCAACTACCTAAAAGGGGGTTCCAAAGAGGATGGATCTAGACTGTTCTCAGTGGTAGAAGATGACAGAACAAGGAGTAATGGTCTCAAGTTGCAGAGGGGGAGGTTTAGGTTGGATATTAGGAAAAACTTTTTCACTAGTAGGGTGGTGAAGCACTGGAATGGGTTACCTAGGGAGGTGGTGGAATCTCCTTCCTTAGAGGTTTTTAAGGTCAGGCTTGACAAAGCCCTGGCTGGGATGATTTAGTTGGGATTGGTCCTGCTTTGAGCAGGGGGTTGGACTAGATGACCTCCTGAGGTCCCTTCCAACCCTGAGATTCTATGATTCTATGAGACAGGAATCTGGATTATACAGCCTCTGGGTCCTCCCTGGCAGGGAGCGGCATGTTGAGAGCAAAGAGAGGTCAGGCCCTGGGCTGGAAGTGGTCTTGGATGGATGGGGGGAGGGGGAGCCAGGACTCCTGGGTTCTGTCCTTGAATCTGGCAGGGGAGTGGGGTCCGGTTGGGTTGGGGGGGCGCTGGGAGCCAGGACTCCTGGGTTCTGCCCTTGAATCTGGCAGGGGAGTGGGGTCTGGTGGGTTAGAGCAGGGGGAGCTGTGAGCCAGGACTCCTGGGTTCTGCCCTTGAATCTGGCAGGGGAGTGGGGTCTGGTTGGGTTGGGGGGGCGCTGGGAGCCAGGACTCCTGGGTTCTGTCCTTGAATCTGGCAGGGGAGTGGGGTCTGGTGGGTTAGAGCAGGGGGAGCTGTGAGCCAGGACTCCTGGGTTCTGTCCCTGGCTCTCGGAGTAGAGTGGGGGTCCAGTGGGTTAGAGGAGCGGGGAGCTGGGACCTGGCACCCAGGACTCCTGGGTTCTACCCAGGCCTGTCAGGATCTATATAGCAGACCTCTTAGAGTCGCTTTGGCAGGACCTACGTGGGCCTGTCTGAGAGGTAAACAGATCCCCATAGCACAGGGCTTTGAGCAGGGGGTGGGACTAGGTGACCCCCTGAGGTCTCTTCCGACCCTGAGATTCGATGATTCTATCCCAAGGGGCCTGGGAAGAACCCAGGAGTCCTGGCTCCGGTCGCCCTGGTGCAGACCCTGGAGGGTTTCGGCAAGAGGGGCTGGAGGGTTAGATGGGGAGATCCGGCAGGGCCTTGCAGTGTGGGGGAGGCAGGCTGGGGATAAGGGGATCCCAGGTGCTTTAGGGGACGGGGGTCCCTGCTGTGGCGAGGGCTGCGGGGGGCAGTGCTGGCTGAGGGCTCGGGAGGGGGGTCCTTGTGGGGTGGGGGTCCCGGGGACGTCTCTGTCCTGGGGTCCCGGCTCGCAGGGCCTGCAGGCCCCGCCCTCTCTGGAGCAGGTGGGTGTTTGGGGGCGGGGCAAGCCGGGCTCGGGGGGGTCGGGGGCGGGGCTAGCCGGGCTCGGGGGCGGGGCGAGCCGGGCTCGGGGGGTCGGGGGCGGAGCGAGCCGGGCTCGGGGGCTCGGGGGCGGGGTGAGCCGGGCTCGGGGGGTCGGGGGCGGAGCGAGCCGGGCTCGGGGGTGGGGCGAGCTGGGCTCGGGGGCTCGGGGGCGGAGCGAGCCGGGCTCGGGGGCTCGGGGGCGGGGCGAGCCGGGGTCGGGGGCGGGGCGAGCCGGGCTCGGGGGGTCGGGGGCGGGGCGAGCCGGGGGCGGGGGCGGGGCGAGCCGGGCTCGGGGGCTCGGGGGCGAGCCGGGCTCGGGGGGTCGGGGGCGGAGCGAGCCGGGCTCGGGGGCGGGGCGAGCCGGGCTCGGGGGGTCGGGGGCGGGGCGAGCCGGGCTCGGGGGGTCGGGGGCGGGGCGAGCCGGGCTCGGGGGCTCGGGGGCGGGGCGAGCCGGGTTCGGGGGCGGAGCGAGCCGGGTTCGGGGGCGGGGCGAGCCGGGCTCGGGGGCTCGGGGGCGGGGCGAGCCGGGCTCGGGGGGGTCGGGGGCGGGGCGAGCCGGGCTCGGGGGCGGGGCGAGCCGGGCTCGGGGGCTCGGGGGCGGGGCGAGCCGGGCTCGGGGGCGGGGCGAGCCGGGCTCGGGGGGTCGGGGGCGGAGCGAGCCGGGCTCGGGGGCGGGGCGAGCCGGGCTCGGGGGGGTCGGGGGCTCGGGGGCGGAGCGAGCCGGGCTCGGGGGCGGGGCGAGCCGGGCTCGGGGGCTCGGGGGCGGGGCGAGCCGGGCTCGGGGGCGGGGCGAGCCGGGCTCGGGGGCTCGGGGGCGGGGCGAGCCGGGCTCGGGGGGTCGGGGGCGGGGCGAGCCGGGCTCGGGGGCGGGGCGAGCCGGGCTCGGGGGGGTCGGGGGCTCGGGGGCGGAGCGAGCCGGGCTCGGGGGCGGGGCGAGCCGGGCTCGGGGGCTCGGGGGCGGGGCGAGCCGGGCTCGGGGGCGGGGCGAGCCGGGCTCGGGGGGTCGGGGGCGGAGCGAGCCGGGCTCGGGGGCGGGGCGAGCCGGGCTCGGGGGCTCGGGGGCGGGGCGAGCCGGGCTCGGGGGGCTGGAGTCCGGGACGGGCTCCGGGAGTTAGTTACAGTTTCTCTCGGCCGCGGACACCATGGGCCAGTCCGGCTGCCCGCTGCGGGGCCTCCTGCTTCTGGCTCTCATCGGTCGCCCAGGTAGGTACCGGACCTGGGCACCGGGCGCTCCTCACCGGGCGCCCCGGCCGCTGGACCCTCAGGCCCCTCCGCTGCCCGGGCTCTCGTCCTGCGTCCCACCGGCCAGCCCGTGCCCCCCGGACCCCTCCTAAGCCCCAGGGCAGGCGCTGCCCAGCGCTCCCCCCCTGCAATGTGGACTTTAGTCTCGCATTATTGGCGGGGGGGGAGACATCTGCGAGCCCCTCTGGCTGCCCTCTCCGGGTCTCGTCTCTGCCCCTCCCTGCCGGGGCCTGGGGGGCCTATCCCCATCCCTGGCTGTAAGAGCCCCCTTGGCAGGACCCTTCTCCCCCTAGCCGGGTCAGAGGAGCGGGGGTCCTCCAGCCGGCTGCGGAGTTGTGGAGGGCAGGGGGAGGGGTGTCTGAGTGGGGTGAGGGGCTGAATGTGTGGGGAGGGGAGGGGTAGCTGTGTAGGGTCGGGGGCTGGGTGTGTGGGGAGGGCAGGGGGAGGGGTAGCTGTGTAGGGTGAGGGGATGGGTTTGGGGGGCTGGTGGCTCAGCCTCCCCCCTCCATTATCTTTGGAGCTGGCTCTGGATGGGGGCCAGAGCCCCTTGTTAGAGAGACCCCCCCCTTTAATGAATGGTTTGAAAGCAGTGGGGAATTTAAAGGGGTCTGGGAGGGTGAGAGGGAATTTAGTGTGATCTCCCCCTCTCCCACCCATCCCTTGTGCCCCTTCAGCCTGCCTCCCCTTCCCCCCACAAATCCCCCATGTCCCCTCTCCCACTGCAAACCTTCCTCACCCCCTCCCCACCTGCCCTTTTAACATTTGGCCTCCAGCACCCACCCCCCACCCTGGCACATTTTTGGGGAGCGATGATTTTGTGTTTAGTGACTCACCAGCAAGGTGACGAGATGAGAAAAGCCACTACAATTATTAGTGTGAGAGTGTGTGTGTGTGTGTGGGGGGGGGGGGTACTGCTCTCCCCTCTGCATGTACACCGTGAACTCCTGTCCCAGAGAAGGGAGAAAACCCAGCAGTCCTGGCTCCCAGCCCCGCCTCCTCTAACCCCCTAGACCCCACTCCCCTCCTTGAGCTGGGGGGAGAACCCAGCAGTCCTGGCTCCCAGCCCCGCCTCCTCTAACCCCCTAGACCCCACTCCCCCCCTTGAGCTGGGGGGAGAACCCAGCAGTCCTGGCTCCCAGCCCCGCCTCCTCTAACCCCCTAGACCCCACTCCCCTCCTTGAGCTGGGGGGAGAACCCAGCAGTCCTGGCTCCCAGCCCCGCCTCCTCTAACCCCCTAGACCCCACTCCCCCCCTTGAGCTGGGGGGAGAACCCAGCAGTCCTGGCTCCCAGCCCCGCCTCCTCTAACCCCCTAGACCCCACTCCCCCCCTTGAGCTGGGGGGAGAACCCAGCAGTCCTGGCTCCCAGCCCCGCCTCCTCTAACCCCCTAGACCCCACTCCCCTCCTTGAGCTGGGGGGAGAACCCAGCAGTCCTGGCTCCCAGCCCCGCCTCCTCTAACCCCCTAGACCCCACTCCCCCCCTTGAGCTGGGGGGAGAACCCAGCAGTCCTAGCTCCCAGCCCTGCCCGGCTCCCCCTGGTTTCTGGAATGCCGGAGGTCACGCCCCCTGGGGCTGGCGGTGCTGGGGCCTGGCACTGGTGGGCAGATCTGAGCGTTGGCAGCTGTCAGGGAGGTGGATGGGTGGGATGCTGGGAGGGGGAGCTGGAATGCGGCAGGGATGCCTGGAGGGGGGTGGACTCGGGAGCTGCCTCCCCCGCCCACCTCTACCCAAACATGCCCCAGCCCGTTGTTTGCTCTGCTCCTGCCGCCTGCATTCCTGGCCCCTGCGATAGCTTCTCCCAGCCCCCTGGGCTCTGTGCGTCTGGCAGCCCCGCCCTGGCGCAGCGCAAACGGGGTCCCCTCTCCCCCAGCCTGGCTCCAGCACAGAGCCACTGGGTCCCCGCCCAGCCCCAGGGCTGAGCAAATGGGAGACTCTCCCTGGAGAACGACACTTAGCGTGGCCTAGGGAGACCAACCTGGCCTCCGGGGTGGGGAGCTGGGGAGAGAGAAGGCTGCCCTGGCACGGCCCGGCCGGTGCACGGCCAGTGCCGGTGGGAAGCCTGCGGAGATTGGCCAGGCCAAGCCTGGGGAGGGGTTGGAGGGTGAGGGCATGGCCCAGCATGGCGGGGCCTGTGCGCTCGGAGATTGGCCTGGGAAGAGGGGGGGCCCTGCGTGGCTCAGTGTTGCGCTGGGATCCGCAGGGGGGCTGCACCGAGATCAGCCTGGCCTGGGGGGAGATGGGCTCCACTCCACGGTCTCTGCCCCAGCTGGCGCTTCCCCGCCCCCAGCCCTGCACATTCCAGCCTGGGCCCTGATAACATCGCCCAGGTGTGTCTGAGTGGAGCCGGCCGGTCTCCACCGCACCCCCGCCCCTGCACTGAGGGGCAGCTGCAGGCCCCCCAGGGCCGTCCTCCCTGCCCTGCTCTGTGCCCTGGGGGAGGGTAGGAGACAGGGTTCCAGGTGCCTGCCAGCATGGTCCCATTGCTCAAGGGATACCCTTTGCTGCTCAGCACCTGCCCCCCTGGCCCCCTCTTCCCAGCTCTCATCTTTCCCTTGCTGTCTTGCAGTGCAGGGCACAGCCCCTCCTCTGAACAGTGGGGGAGAGAACCCAGGAGTCCTGGCCCCCAGCCCTGCCCCTCTCACTAACCCACCAGACCTGAATCCCCTCCCAGAGCCAGGGAGAGAACCCCGGAGTCCTGGCCCCCAGCCCTGCCCCCCCACTAACCCACCAGACCCGAATCCCCTCCCAGAGCCAGGGAGAGAACCCCGGAGTCCTGGCTCCCAGCCCCTCCCTCTGCTCCTTGCTGCCCGTCCGTAGCTCTGTCTGGCAGAGGCGCCCGCCCGGGGCTTCCCCTGTTAATTAGCCAGGGTAGCGGGGCGTGACTGCAGGGCCGTGCCATGCCCGGCAGCCCGTGGTCCTGGGAGCAGCAGATAAATGTCCTGCTCTGCGCCCCACCCCCGCCGGACAGACAAGAGGAAAGTCCTTCGCCAGGGTTATTTCTAGCTGCTCTGGGACTTCGCGGCTGGGCGATGCTATTCATAGCCAGGCCTCGGACCTGGACTTTCTCACGGCAGCACAGGCCGAGGGGGGGCGTCAGGGCAGTGGGGAGACCCTGGGCTGGGGGTGGAGCTGGTGCAACGAACAGACATGGAGAGGACGGAGCGGAGGGAGAATCCTTCCCAGGATGCCAGCACCACTAGGCGGGTCGCACGAACGGGCAGGCTGTGCCTTGGCTGGATGCACGCACAGGAGCGTGTCCCGAGGCCCCCCCCCTTGCACACGGATGGGTCGAGTGCACCCCGAGTCCTGTGCACACGCATGCACCACTGAGCGTGTCCTGTGCCCCATGGCGCATGTCTGGATAGGGCTGGCTGGGCCCTTTGCACACCCATGCACCAGTAAGTGTGTTCTGTTCCCCTTGGCACACACGTGACTAGGCTGGCTGGGCCCTTTGCACACCCATGCACCAGTAAGTGTGTTCTGTTCCCCTTGGCACACACGTGACTAGGCTGGCTGGGCCCTTTGCACACCCATGCACCAATGTGCCCCTTTGCATGTGCATAGATAGGCTGGCTGGGCCCCTGGCACATGAGTGGAAGTAGACGCCCATCCCAGTCCCCTGTCTGTGTGTGGTGGCGGGAATGTGCCCCACTCTGTGCAGGGGGCAGGAGGGTCCCAGCTCCTGCTCCCCACCCCACTCCACCCTCCGCTCCTGCTGCCCAGCTCGGGTTCAGGCAGTGACAGCTGCTCCCTGGGTCAGCAGCACCTGTTACTGTTTAATCTGCTCCCAGCTCCTTCCTGCCGGGCCTGTAACCCCTTCCTCCCCACTGCTCTGGAGACACGGGAGCCCCCATGGGCAGGGGTGTCTGGAGTCCATGGACCCTCCAATGCCTCGGCCCAACCAGGGCCCCAGGGTGGTCCCCCTGGGAGGGGCCTAATCCACCAGTGTCTGGAGCCCAGGCGGAACGCAGGGAATTAAAGGGAAGAACCCCCCAGGGCTGGGCCTTGAAACCAGCTGGGGGAAGTGTCTATAAGAGCAGAGGCCTAGTGGGTGAGAGCCAGGGAGGTGGAGTCAGGACTCCTGGGTTCTTCCTGGGCTTGGGGGGCGGGGTGTCTAGTGGGTTTGGGTTAGAGTGGGCTGGGAGGGGAGGGGCTGGGAACCAGGACTCCTGGGTTCCCATCCCTGATGCCCTTTGTTATAGGGAAGGCAGAGTTTGGGATTTATTCAGACTCCCCTCACTGTGTGGGGCAGGGGCAGGGTGTGTGTCCGTCCCCGCCCCCACCTCATAGCCCTCCTCTGGCCCCATGGCTCAGGTCTGGCATTGGCCAGGGCCTTTGCTTCATGGCCTCCGTGGCACCAGCTGTCCCCGTCCTGTCCCCCAGTGGGGGCTCTGCTAACAAGGCTAATCTGTCACTGCCCCCCCCCCCCCCCCATCGCCAGCAGCCGCCCAGCCTGAGCCCAGACGGATGGAGGTAGGGTCTCAGCTGGCCGGGCGGGGGGGGGCGGTGAGACAGACAGGGGAAGGGAACAAAGGGGAGAGGAATAAAGTGTCTGGAAAACACCCACCCCCATTTCTCACCAACCCCACTGAAGTCCCAGCCCAGCTCATCTCCCCTGCAGGCTTGTTGTAAGCGCAGCAAAAATTACATCCCAGCCCTGCCCCACCCCATGCACTAGCACTGAGATCCAGCCCCCCCTTCCCCCAAGTACTAGGGGTTCATACCCCTAGCAGCTAGAACCAGGACTTGTCCCCCTAGCCCCCCTGCCCCGAGTGCCGTGGGGTCTGTGCCCCCCATAGATCCATGCCCTGGGATTCACTCTTACCCCGTTCTAGCTGCACATGGGGGGAAGGGTCCCGGCTGGGCCCGTCTCTGGCCATGGGGGTGCAGAGTGGGTCTCTTAGGAGGAGTTGGGGAGAGTGCATGCAGTTGTATCTGAGCAGGGGTCGTTTTAATGCATCCCTGTGCAAGCCTGAGCGTGCACACACACCTGGGAGGCTGCAGCTGGAGGGGGGTGTGTGGGAGTGTGTGTGCAAATCTTTGAGTGGGCGTGTGAGTGCTTGAGTGTGCAATGGCTGGTGTATGTGTGTGTGGGGGGGGAGGGGGTTGGCCCTCTGGCGCTTGGCTAGTGTGTCGTGCCAGCAAAGTGGGGCTGAATTGTGTGTGTGACAGGGTTAGGAGGGTACAGGGTGTGCAGGCCAGTGAGTGTGTCAGTGTTCCTGTGTGTGTGACTGTGTGTTACATGCTCAACCAGTGCAAGGAGGCCCCTGTCGCACGGCCTCTCACCCGAGGCAAGCCTCTCATCACCCAGCCACTTCCAGGCAGGAAAACAAGTCAAGGGTCCCCCCTCCGCCTATGCCCAGTGCCTGCCTGTGGCCCCCCCACACCTCAGTGGCAGGGCGGGGGGGAGGGGGGGCTCCCCTGCATGGTGGTGATGCCTCTGTCCCGCCCGGGTCACTTCCCTCTGTCTGTCCTGCCCCCAGGGTCTGTCTTTCTGCCACCCGCCCCCCCCCCCCCGGGTCTGTCTCTCCCAGCGTGTCCCTGGCGCTGAGTGTTTCTGGCACTTGTCTGTGCCGGGTTCCCCCCCCGGGGGTTTTATCCTGGAACAAAGACCCAGCTTAGCCGGACCGGCCTGGAATCTCAAACAGCTGCTGCCGGCTGACGCTGCTTCCCCACCTCCTCCCCCTGCCCCGTTCGCCCCCTCGCTTCTCCCCCCTAACCCCCCCCTTTGCACCCTCCCTTCTCCCCCCTAATCCCCCCACACCCTACACCCCTCACTTTTCCCCCCTAACCCCCCACTCCCTTCGCTTCTCCCCCTTTACCCCCTCCACACCTTCCTTCTCCCCCTAACCCCCCCCACACTCCCTACACGCCTCCCTTCTCCCCCTAACCCCCCCCACTCCCTTCGCCCACTCCCTTCTTCCCCCAACTCCCTTCTCCCCTCTTTATCCCCCCACTCCCTACACACCTCCCTTCTCCCCCCAAATTCGCCCCACTCCCTTTGCCTCCTCCCCACAACTTCCCCCCACTCCAGTCACACCTCTCTTCTCCCCACTTTACCCATCGTATGACCGGGGTCCTAGTGGGGAGCCAGCTGTGGTCACTCAGTTAGGGTGAACTGCAAAGAATGGGGCAGACAATCCCCATAAAGCTGGTGGATATTCCAATACTTAGATTCACCAAACCAGCACAAAACAGCTTCTTTATTACCTCACTGGATACTCAGAAGTCCAAACACCACGGTTCCCTTAAAGTGATCCAGCGTCAGGCCCCCATCCAGGTACCCACGTCAGATATGATGAAAGTTTCTGTAAATCTTATTTCACCATGTACAAGAAAAGGTTCTACCAACCCCAAAGGATCGGACACGTTACCTCCCAGGTTAATGAATGTTCCAGATCTTACCCAAATACACGCTACAGCCAATTCTTATTAACTAAACTACAATTTATTGAAAAACAAAAGAGAGAGAGTCTGGTTAAAAGATCAATATACAGACAGACATGAGTTCAGTTCTTGAGGTTCAGATTCAGAGCAGAGATGGTGAGCTGTGTAGTTGCAAAGAGTTCCTTTAGAATTCAGTTCATAGGTCACAGTCCAATGTCCAAATCTCACATTCAGGGCCTACCAGCATAACTGGGACCTCAGTCTTGCGACTCAAACTTCCCCTGATGAAGCTTAAGCAGATCTGAGATGACAGAATCAGGACCCAAGGATCATTTATACAATTTCATGTCCTCTTTGACAAGTTGGGATTTCCTTGCAGAACAGAAGGTAATCAGGATGACTTTGAAGGAGGTTCATCACCGGTTCTTAGCTATACGAATTAATATAAGGCCATATTTCAGAAGATGGAGAAAGCTACTAGCGGGGAGGCTGTTCTAGATCTGATTTTGACAAATAGGGAAAAACTGGTTGAGAATTTGAAAGTGGAAGGCAGTTTGGGTGAAAGTGATCATGAAATGATAGAGTTCATGATTCTAAGGAATGGTAGGAGGGAGAACAGCACAATAAAGACAATGGATTTCAAGAAGGCAGACTTCAGCAAACTCAGGGAGTTGGTAGGTAAAATCCCATGGGAAGCAAGTCTAAGGGGAAAAACAACTGAAGACGGTTGGCAGTTTTTCAAAGAGACATTATTAAGGGCACAAGAGCAAACTATCCCACTGCGTAGGAAAGATAGGAAATATGGCAAGAAACCACCCTCGCTTAACCAGGAGATCTTCAATGATCTAAAACTCAAAAAAGAGTTCCAATATAAACAAATAACACAAGTATGTAGGGACAAAATTGGAAAAGCCAAGGCACAAAATGAGATCATATTAGCTAGGGACATAAAAGGAAGCAAGAAAACATTTTACAAATGCATTAGAAGCAAGAGGAAGACCAAGGACAAAATAGGCCCATTACTCAATGAGGGAGGAAAGAACAACAGAAAATGTGGAAATGGCAGAGGTGCTTAATGACTCCTTTGTTTTGGTTTTCACCAGGAATGTTGGTGGTGATTGGACATCTAACATAGTGAATGCCAGTGAAAATGAGGTAGGATCAGAGTCTAAAATAGGGAAACAACAAGTTAAAAATAACCCGATTTTAAGAGCCCTAGAAGTCGATGTTAATGGCTTCGTCGTGTGGACGGGTGCACAGATCAATCGATATAATGCTAATAAATTTGACCTAAACTTGTAGTGTAGACCAGGGCTTAGACAAGTTAGATGTCTTCAAGTCACCAGGGCCTGATGAAATGCGTCCTAGAATACTCAAGGAGCTGACTGAGGAGATATCTGAGCCATTAGCAATTATCGCTGAAAAGTCATGGAAGACAGGAGAGATTCCAGAAGACTGGAAAAGGGCAAATCTAGTGTCCAGCTATAAAAAGGGAAATAAGGACAACCCGGGGAATTACAGACCAGTCAGCTTAACTTCTGTACCCGGAAAGATAATGGAGCAAATAATTACACAATTCGCAAACATCTAGAAGAGAATAAGGTGATAAATAACTGTCAGCATGGAGTTGTCAAGAACAAATCGTGTCAAACCAACCTGATAGCTTTCTTTGACAGGGTAACAAGCCTTGTGGATGGGGGGAAGCGGTAGATGTGGTATATCTTGACTTTAGTAAATATTTTGATGCTATCACGTATGAGCTTCTCATCAACAAACTAGGGAACTATAAGCTAGATGGAGCTACTATAAGGTGGGCGCAGAACTGGTTGGAAAATCGTTCCCAGAGAGTAGTTATCAGTGGTTCGCAGTCATGCTGGAAGGGCATAACGTGTGGGGTCCCACAGGGATCGGTTCTGGGTCCAGTTCTGTTCCATATCTTCAGCAATGATTTAGATAATGGCACAGAGAGTACACTGTGACAAAGTTCCTCCTCTACCTCGGTGGGTCCTGCGCTTATTGGCAGATTCTGCTTGCTTCAGAGATCTTCCCCTCTAGTAGAATCCACAGTCCTGGTTAACTCCTCCTGTGTCTGATCAGGAGTTGGGAGTTTTGGGGGGAACCCGGGCCCACCCTCTACTCCGGGTTCCAGCCCAGGGCCCTGTGGATTGCAGCTGTTTAGAGTGCCTCCTGGAACAACTGCACGACAGCTACAACTCCCTGAGCTACTTCCCCATGGACTCTTCCCAGCACCTTCTTTATCCTCACCACAGGATCTTCCAGCAGTACGCCCTCTTACTCTCAGCTCCTAGTGCCTCTTGCTCCCAGCTCCTCACACGCAACCTCCTTCCACAGCTCCTGACATGCGCCCCTCACTGACTCACTGGGAGGCTTTTAACTAGTTTCAGCCAGCCCCTGATTGGCTGCAGGTGTCTCAATCAACCTCCCTGCCTTCTGGAAAGTTCTTGATTGGCCCCAGGTGTCTTGATTAACCTGGAGCAACTGCCATAAGGTATCAGGGATTTGTTTAGCCTGGAGCTAACATACTGGTTCCTTACCACTTTCCTATAGCCCTCTGGCCTTGCTCCGTCACAACACTTATAAAGTTTGTGGACGATACCAAGCTGGGAGGGGTTGCAAGTGCTTTGAAGGATAGGGTTAAAATTCAAAATGATCTGGACAAACTGGAGAAATGGTCTGAAGTAAATAGGATGAAATTCAATGAGGACAAATACAAAGTACTCCACATAGGAAGGAACAATCAGTTACACACATACAAAATGGGAAATGACGGCCTAGGAAGGAGTACTGCGGAAAGGGATCTGGGGGTCAGTGTGGATTACAAGGTAAATATGAGTCAACAGTGTAAGTGCTGTTGCAAAAAAAAGCAAACGTCATCCTGGGATGTATTAGCAGGAGTATTGTAAGCAAGACACAAGAAGTAATTCTTCCGCTCTATTCCACGCTGATTAGGCCTCAACTGGAGTATTGTGTCCAGTTCTGGTTGCCACATTTCAGGAAAGATGTGGACAAATTAGAGAGAGTCCCGAGAAGAGGAACAAAAATGATGAAAGGTCTAGAAAACATGACCTATGAGGGAAGATTGAAAAAATTGGGTTTGTTTAGTCTGGAGAAGAGAAGACTGAGAGGGGACATGGTAACAGTTTTCAAGTACATAAAAGGTTATTACAAGGAGGAGGGAGGAAAAAATATTCTCCATAACCTTTGAGGCTAGGACAAGAAGCAATGGGCTCACATTGCAGCAAGGGAAGTTTAGGTTGGACATTAGGAAAAACTTCCTAACTGTCACAGTGGTTAGGCACTGGAATAAATTGCCTAGGGAGGTTGTGGAATCTCCGTCATTGGGCATTTTTAAGAGCAGGTTGGACAGACACCTGTCAGGGATGATCTAGATAATACTTAGTCCTGCCTTGAGTGCAGGGGACTGGACAAGATGACCTCTCGAGGTCCCTTCCAGTTCTATGATTCGCTTTCCTCCACCGTACACAGTACATTTCAGAGAGATGAATACCGAGATATCCCATGTTTACAATTCATATAAATTCTAGGATCTTCTTTTGACCTCTGAATGATCAGAATACAGCATAGACAGGGACTGTTGATTACATTGTTGACCCTACTTGGACCCTACTCATACATACGTAAATACACAAAACCACAAACATTATCTCCCCACATGTCTTCTGTGGGTTATTGATTTTGCAGGATGTTTAACCCTTTCTAGCCATGCGTCACACCCCCCACTCCCTTTGCCCCCTCCTTTCTCCCCCTTTACCCCCCACTCCCTTCTCCCCCCTTTACCCCTACTCCCTTCGCCCCTCCCTTCTCCCCCCTTTATCTCCCCACTCCCTACACACCTCCCTTCTGCCCCCTTCAGCCCCCCGACTTCCTCTGCCCCTGCTCCCTCCTCTCACCCCATTCCCCCCATTCCTCCTGTCCCTCACCCACCCCCCAGCTCCTGAGATCTGCAGAGCTCCGGGGTCAGGACTGTGAGGGACGGAAGGGGACGTAGGGATACCAAGCCATGGGGGGGTTCTTGGTTCTCCGGGGCCAGAGGAGGGGGATAAGGAGCCATGGGGGGGGGGGTGTTGGCCCGGGGGTGGGAGGGGCAATAGTGGGCCATAGGGAGCATCCAGGGGTGCTCTTGGCCCTGTGGGAACTATGGGCCCTGTCTCACTCCTCCCGCCCCCATCCTGCCCCACAGGCTGCCTGGCCGTGGTGCAGATCTCCGTGCCAGCGCAGGTCGAGGTGCTGCTGGGATCCCCGGTCACCATCCCCTGCACGCACAGTATCACCGGGTCGCCTGACACCCGCCTGGTGGAATGGTTCATCGTGAGTATCCTGGCACGCTCGTGCGAGTGGCTGGGGGAGTGTGACTCGGGGGGAGGGTGTCATGGGGGGGCTGGTGTGAATCCTGGCCCTGGGGGCTGTGGGGGGAGGGGTGCATGTGTCTCGCTGTACATGGTGAGGGTTGTGTTACTGCCTGGGGAGGGCTGTGGGTGTGAATCCAATTGTGCTCAAAGGGGGTGTGAGAATCCTGTGGGGGGGCTGGATGTGACATGAGTGCGGGGATGAATCCTGTGTGTGTGTGAGAGAGAGAGAGGGCTGCGATGGGGGTGTCCCACACACGCGTGTGCGAGGGAGGTGTTGAGGGTGAATCCCATACACGTGTGTGCGAGGAGGGGATGTTGGGGGGTGAATCGCACACTCGCGTGTGCAAGGAGATGTTGGGGGGTGAATCCCACACACGCTTGTGCAAGGGGGAAGTCACTAACTCTGCTCCCCTCCCCCCAGACGGACCGGGACGGGGAGCGGCGCCGTGTGGCTTACAGCGAGGGGGGCCGCCAGGGGGTGGACCAGGGCACCGAGTACTCGGGCCGTGTCTCCATGGACCCCAATCTCAGCCTGGTCCTGCCGAAGGCCGACGTGAGCGATGAGCGGGCCTTCTCCTGCCAGGTGACAGCGGGCGCCGCAGGCAGCGCCGAGGGGGTGGCCCAGCTCCGGGTGTACGGTGAGAGGACCCCCCCTCATGCGCCCTGGCACCCCCCAGCTTCCCCTCCCAGGCTGGCGGTAGACACCCTCCCCCAGATGGCACTGCACCTCCTGCGCTGCCCCCCTCGCCCCTAATCTTGCCCCCTTGCTTGGGACTGCGCCCCCTTCCCTCAGCCCAGCCAGCCCCGAGCCCTCTCCTGCCCCTTGTGTGAGCTCCCCACTCGCTAGGTTGGGGCTGGCTCCAGGGATAAGCTGCCTCTGGCCGAGTCGCTGAGGCAGGCCCCGGGATCCCGCTCACTTGTGTGTGGGTGCAGGGACACAGATGCTACAGGGAATGGGTCTTGCACGCCGGCCCCTCGCATGGCCATCTGCATGTGACCTCCTGCGGCCCAGGCTGCTCGTGCCTCCATGGGGCAGCAGTCGATTGACCCTCGCCCTGCAGCCCCCTCCCCAGCGGGGTTCCGTGTCACTGCTTTGCCCCCGCCGCCCCCCACCCCGGGCACTCTGGGCCTAGCCTGGTCTGGCCTGGTTCTGTGCAGCGGCCCGGCCCGGCCTGGTTCGGTTCTGTTTTCACGCTCGCTCGCTCTCCTCCCCGCAGAGCCCCCTGAGCCCCCGGAGCTCACCCTTAACCCTGGGATCCTGTCCGTCATGGAGCGCTCGGTGTCAGAGGTGAGGCGACCCAGGGGGCGGGGAGGTGCCAAGCTGGGGGAGCGGGGGCCCTTCCCTGGGTGGGGGGTCGGGTCCCACAGTTCATTAGGGTCACTCAGACCCAGCACTCTGGAACTGGGGTCCCCAGCCCCTGGCACCTCCCTTGGGGGGGGGGGGGGGGGGACGTCCATGTGTGTGTGGGGGGGGGGGGGGGGGGGGGGCTGTGCTGGGAGTGATGTCGTGTGCCTGTGCCCAGATCGCCACCTGCAGCAGCCGGAACGCCAGCCCCGCCCCCACCATCAGCTGGTTCAAGGATGGGGCCCGCCTGGAAGCTCCCACTGAACGCAATGACGGTAACAGAGACGACCCCGCCTCACCCCACTGCTGCTTGGCCCTCGCCGGTTCCCCTGCCTGACGGCCAGGACCCCCTGGCCTGCCCCTCGCCTGCCTCCCCGACAGCCGCGCTGTGTTCCCGTCCGTCCCCCCTGCGCCGACCCCGTGTTCCCGTCCCCCCTCGCCCTGACCCGTGTTCTCTTCCGTCCCCCCTGCGCTGACCCCCGTGTTCCCGTCCCCCCCCCGGCCTGCCCCTCGCCCGCCTCCCCGACAGCCGCGCTGTGTTCCCATCCGTCCCCCCCGCGCCGACCCCGTGTTCTCGTCCCCCCTCGCCCTGACCCCTGTGTTCTCCTCCGTCCCCCCTGCGCTGACCCCTGTGTTCCCGTCCCGCCCCGGCCTGCCCCTCGCCCGCCTCCCCGACAGCCACGCTGTGTTCTCGTCCGTCCCACCCACCCCCGCCGACTCCGTGTTCTCGTCCCCCCTCGCCCTGACCCCTGTGTTCTCCTCCGCCCCCCCCGCGCCGACCCCATGTTCCCATCCCCCCTCGCCCTGACCTCGTGTTCCCGTCCCCCCTCGCCCTGACCCCTGTGTTCTCCTCCGCCCCCCCCGCGCCGACCCCGTGTTCCCGTCCCCCCTCGCCCTGACCCCTGCGTTCTCCTCCGTCCCCCCTGCGCTGACCCCCGTGTTCCCGTCCCCCCCTGGCCTGCCCTCGCCCGCCTCCCCGACAGCCGCACTGTGTTCCCATCCGTCCCCCCGCGCCGACCCCGTGTTCCCGTCCCCCCTCGCCCTGACCCCTGTGTTCTCCTCCGTCCCCCCTGCGCTGACCCCCATGTTCCCGTCCCCCCCTCGGCCTGCCCCTCGCCCGCCTCCCCGACAGCCGCGCTGTGTTCTCGTCCGTCCCACCCACCCCCGCCGACTCCGTGTTCTCGTCCCCCCTCACCCTGACCCCTGTGTTCTCCTCCGTCCCCCCTGCGCTGACCCCCATGTTCCCGTCCCACCCTCGGCCTGCCCCTCGCCCGCCTCCCCGACAGCCGCGCTGTGTTCCCATCCGTCCCCCCCGCGCCAACCCCGTGTTCTCGTCCCCCTCACCCTGACCCCTGTGTTCTCCTCCATCCCCCCCCAGCCTGCCCCTCGCCCGCCTCCCCGACAGCCGCGCTGTGTTCTCGTCCGTCCCACCCACCCCCGCCGACTCCGTGTTCTCGTCCCCCCTCACCCTGACCCCTGTGTTCTCCTCCGTCCCCCCTGCGCTGACCCCCATGTTCCCGTCCCCCCCTCGGCCTGCCCCTCGCCCGCCTCCCCGACAGCCGCGCTGTGTTCTCGTCCGTCCCACCCACCCCCGCCGACTCCGTGTTCTCGTCCCCCCTCGCCTGACCCCTGTGTTCTCCTCCGTCCCCCCTGCGCTGACCCCCATGTTCCCGTCCCACCCTCGGCCTGCCCTCGCCCGCCTCCCCGACAGCCGCGCTGTGTTCCCATCCGTCCCCCCCGCGCCAACCCCGTGTTCTCGTCCCCCCTCACCCTGACCCCTGTGTTCTCCTCCATCCCCCCCCAGCCTGCCCCTCGCCCGCCTCCCCGACAGCCGCGCTGTGTTCTCGTCCGTCCCACCCACCCCCGCCGACTCCTGTGTTCTCGTCCGTCCCGTCCCCCCCCCGCCGACCCCGTGTTCTCGTCCTCCCTCGCCCTGACCCCTGTGTTCTCCTCTGCCCCCCCCGCGCCGACCCCATGTTCCCATCCCCCCTCGCCCTGACCTCGTGTTCCCGTCCCCCCTCGCCCTGACCCCTGTGTTCTCCTCCGTCCCCCCTGCGCCGACCCCGTGTTCCCGTCCCCCCCCGGCCTGCCCCTCGCCTGCCTCCCCGACAGCCACGCTGTGTTCCCGTCCGTCCGTCCCGCCCCCCGCCGACTCCGTGTTCCCGTCTGTCCCCCCCGCACTGACCCCGTGTTCCCGTCCCCCCTGCGCCGACTCCTGTGTTCTTGTCCGTCCCCTGCGCCGACCCCTGTGTTCTCGTCCTGCCCTCCCGTGCTGACCCCTCTGCTCTCCCCCCAGACATGTACGTGGTGTCTCGCTCCGTGAAGGAGGCCTCCGGGCTGCAGTCTGTGTCCAGCACCCTCTATCTGCGCCCCAGCAAGTCCGACAAGGATGCCCAGTTCCAGTGCCTAGTCCAGTACCCGCTGCCCCGGGGGCAGGTGGGCAACACCACCTCAGAGCACTTCAGCCTCGTGCTGCACTGTGAGTAACCCTCGCACCCCCGGACACTGGCAGTACTGCTTGTGCCGGCACGGGTATGGCATGTTCACGAGGATGCTAGCCTTGCACGAGTGTGTTTGTGTGCGTGCGCAGGGACACTAGCCTTGCATAGGAGCTGACCCTGACACACTCACCAAGACTGGAAACCTTCCCCTGCCTTGCACAGCCACATGCAGGGACACAGACCTTGCACACGCTTGTGCGCAGAAGCACCAGGTCAGCCAGTACTGTCTGTGAGACATTCAGCCTGACGTAGTGCTGTGAATGCAGCCCTGGCCTGCAGTCTCTCCCCTCACACGCATGCCATTGGCTCTTCCTAGTGTATGTGCATGATGGAGCTCTTGTGCAAAAGCCTTTGCACAAGCATCTTGCAACTGCTGCACAGAAACGGGAATAATTTAAGAACACCTTACACGATGCCCAAAAAACATAATTCCACAATTGAGGAAGAAAGCTGTGCTGGTTAAAAAAACAACCATGTCTAGAGGGGAAATGAAAGGCAACTATAAAATGTATATATATAAATATAAATGGAAGAAAGGGGAAGTTGATAGGAATGAATATAAATCAGAAGTTAGGAATTCTATGATTCTATGAATTGTAGAAAATTGATAAGGGAAGCGAAGGGATGCTAGGAGACATCTGTGGTCAGCAGAGTTAAGGACAATTATGAGTTTTAAAAACTGTATTAGGAACAAAACTAATCCTGACAGTGGTATTGGTCTATTATTATACGGATATGGTAGAATTATCACTAATAATGCAGAAAACACAGACGTGCTCAGTAGATATTTCTGCTCCGTATTTGGGGATAAAACAGATTATATCTTATCACATGGTAATAACATTCTTTCCATTCCACTAGTATCTCTGAAGGATGTTAAACAAAAGCTACTAAGGTTAGACCTTTTAAGTCAGCAGAACCAGATAAGTCTCATCCCAGAGTTTAAAGGAGCTGACTGTTAATGTTGATTTTCAGTAAGTCTTGGAGCCCTGGGGAAGTTCCAAAGAGTGGAAGAAAGAAAAGGTTGTGCCAGTTTTTAAAAGGGTAAACAGGATGATCCAGGTAATTATAGGCCTGTCCGCCTGACCTTGATCCTGGGAAGATAACGGAGTGGCTGATAGAGGACTCGATTAACAAGGAATTAAAGAAGGGTGAGGTAGTTAATATGAATCATCAGGGGTCTGTGGAATATAGATCCTGTCAAGCTAACTTGGTATTTGTTTTTGATGAGATGACAAGTTTGATTCCTCAAGATAACAGTGTTGATGTGATCGACTTAAACTTCTGTAAGGATTTTGGCTTGGTACCACAGGACGTTCTGATTAAAAATCTAGAAAGACAGAAAATGAGCATAGCGCACATTAGCTGGATTGAAAACTGGCTAACTGATCAATCTCAAAACATAACTAAACAGGGAATTGTCCTCAACCTGGTGGGTTTCCAGTGAGGCCTGCAGAGGTCTGGTCTCGGCCCTGCGCTATTTCACATTTTTATCCGTGACCTGGAAGAAAACAAAATCCTGCCGGATAAAGTTTGCCGATGACACAAAAATTGGGGGAGTGGTAAATACTGAAGAGGACGAGTCACTGAGTTAGAGAAATCTGGCTCACTTGGTAAGCTGGGCCCCAGCAAACAATATGCATTTAACTATGGCAAAAATGACAATGCACATGTCTGGGAATCTCGGCCATCCTTACAGGAGGGTGCTTGTCAAAAATATGAAGGGAAGGGGGAGAGGGTCTGATGCAGTGCTATAAAATCCTCTTTCCAGTAAAGGGTTAAGAAATGCAGGTAGCCAGACTGACACCTGACCTGGCTGGCATCTGACCAATAAGGGGACAAGATACTTTCAAACTTTGGGAGGGGGGAAGGTTTTTAGTGTGTGTCTTTGTCTGAGAGAGGGTGATCTTGGTTTCATAGCACTGCATCAGACCCTCTCCCCCTTCCCTTCATATTTATGACAGTGCTGGTAAGCAACGACTCTGAAAAAGATTTTGGGGGGTGGATAAGCAGCTGAACACGAGCTCCGGGCGCGAAGCTGTGGCCAAAAGAGCTCCTGCCATCCTGGGAAGTGTAAACGGGAACCGTGAGTAGGAGCAGAGAGGTTATTGTCCCTCTGGATTTGGCATGGGCGTGACCACTGCTGGAATCCTGGGTCCAAGAGGATGTTGGTCGATTGGAGGGGGTCAGAGAAGAGCCAGAGAATGATGAAAGGGTCAGAAACCCACCTTGTAGTGATTGCCTCAGAACTCAAGGCTATTTAGCCTCACAGAGAGGTGAAGGGGGTGACGTGATCCCAGTCCAAGTCTCTACCTGGGGAACAAATATTTGCTAGCAGGCTCCTCAGTCGGGCAGGGGAAGGTCTGACACACCTCAGCGGCTGGACGCTGCAGCTAGACAAATTCAGACAGAAATTTGCAGAGTTCAGGATTGAACAACCTGCCAGGGCCGTGGTGGATTCTCTGTCACTGCTGATTTTCAAACCAAGACTGGCTGTTTCCTGGGAGATCAGCCACAGGAACGATTTGGGGGCTGGTCTCTGGCCCGCACTCTGCCGGTGGTCACAGTGGCCCCTTCTGGCCTTGGGGTCTGTGAAATAGGCTAGTGCATGCGCAGAGACCCGTCCTTGCACGCGCTGGGTCACACACTCCCACTCCTGCTCCTTAACCCCCTACTCCCACGCTGAGGGGAGGGGTGTTAACTCATGACCTTTGACCCCCCCGCCTTCCCCCAGATTTCACAGAGAACGTGGAGTTCACGCTGGAGTCTCCCCTGGTGATCAAGGAAGGGGACGAGGTGAGGCTGCGGTGCCGGGGGGATGGGAAGCCCGAGCCGGAGTACATCTTCTACCGGGTGCAGGTATTGGTGGTGCCCAGCCTCAGGACGGGGGGATACCGGGTTTCCCCGAGCAGTGAGCCCTGTGGGGGGTGCCCGGGAGCCCAGGGGTGGAGGAGGTGCCTCGGCCCTGTGGGGCTGAGCCCCATGGGGGTGGAGGAGGGGGTGCCCGAGCCCAGTGGGGCTGAGCCCTGTGGGGGTGGAGGAGGAGGTGCCTGGGCCCCGTGGGGCTGAGCCCTGTGGGGGTGGAGGAGGAGGTGCCCGGGGCCCCGTGGGGGCTGAGCCCCGTGGGGGTGGAGGTGGGGGTGCCCGGGCCCCGTGGGGGTGGAGGAGGAGGTGCCCGGGCCCCGTGGGGCTGAGCCCCATGGGGGTGGAGGAAGAGGTGCCCGGGCCCCATGGGGGTGGAGGAGGGGGTGCCCGGGCCCCATGGGGGTGGAGGAGGAGGAGGGGGTGCCCGGGCCCCGTGGGGGTGGAGGAGGGGGTGCCCGGGCCCCATGGTGGTGGAGGAGGAGGTGCCCGGGCCCCATGGTGGTGGAGGAGGAGGAGGAGGTGCCCGAGCCCTGTGGGGCTGAGCCCCATGGGGGTGGAGGAGGGGGTGGCCCGGGCCCCATGGGGGTGGAGGAGGAGGTGCCCGGGCCCCATGGTGTGGAGGAGGAGGTGCCCGGGCCCCGTGGGGGTGGAGGAGGGGGTGCCCGGGCCCCATGGTGGTGGAGGAGGAGGAGGAGGAGGAGGGGGTGCCCGGGCCCCGTGGGGGTGGAGGAGGAGGAGGAGGTGCCCGAGCCCTGTGGGGCTGAGCCCCATGGTGGTGGAGGAGGAGGAGGGGGTGCCCGGGCCCCGTGGGGGTGGAGGAGGAGGAGGAGGGGGTGCCCGGGCCCCGTGGGGGTGGAGGAGGAGGAGGAGGTGCCCGAGCCCTGTGGGGGCTGAGCCCCATGGGGGTGGAGGAGGGGGTGCCCGGGCCCCATGGTGGTGGAGGAGGAGGTGCCCGGGCCCCATGGGGGTGGAGGAGGAGGAGGGGGGTGCCCGGGGCCCCGTGGGGGTGGAGGAGGAGGAGGAGGTGCCCGAGCCCTGTGGGCTGAGCCCCATGGTGGTGGAGGAGGAGGAGGGGGTGCCCGAGCCCTGTGGGGCTGAGCCCCATGGTGGTGGAGGAGGAGGAGGGGGTGCCCGGGCCCCGTGGGGGTGGAGGAGGAGGAGGGGGTGCCCGGGCCCCGTGGGGGTGGAGGAGGAGGAGGGGGGTGCCCGGGCCCCGTGGGGGTGGAGGAGGAGGAGGAGGTGCCCGAGCCCTGTGGGGCTGAGCCCCATGGGGGTGGAGGAGGGGGTGCCCGGGCCCCATGGGGGGTGGAGGAGGAGGAGGGGGTGCCCGGGCCCCGTGGGGGGTGGAGGAGGAGGAGGAGGTGCCCGAGCCCTGTGGGGTTGAGCCCCATGGGGGTGGAGGAGGAGGTAGGGGGTGCCCCGGGCCCCATGGGGGTGGAGGAGGAGGAGGGGGTGCCCGGCCCCCGTGTGGCTGAGCCCGGGGAGGGATACCGGGCTCCCCTGAACACCTCCCCACCCCCCAGGCCTCCGAGGCCGTGGAACTGGCCACCAAGCAGGACGGGGTCCTGACCGCCCTGCCCGCCGTGTCCAGGGCCAACAGCGGGTCCTACCGGTGCCAAGTGCTCGACTTCGACAGCCCCCCCGAGGTGCAGCTGGAGAAGGAGGTGACCATCCACGTCAACTGTGAGTGCCCCCAGGGGCTGCTGGGAGATACGCCATCCCCCCCCCCAATCCATTGAGTGCCCCAGGGGCTGCTGGGAGATATGCCATCCTCCCTCCCCACCCCCCACCCCCATCCACTGTGAGTGCCCCAGGGGCTGCTGGGAGATACGCCATCCTCCCCCCCCCCCAATCCATTGAGTGCCCCAGGGGCTGCTGGGAGATACGCCATCTTCCCCTCCCGCCCCCTCCACTGTGAGTGCCCCAGGGGCTGCTGGGAGATATGCCATCCTCCCTCCCCACCCCCCACCTCCATCCACTGTGAGTGCCCCGGGGCTGCTGGGAGATACGCCATCTTCCCCCCCCCCCCCCCCCCCCCCCCCCCCCCCCCCCCCCCCCCCCCACTGTGAGTGCCCCAGGGGCTGCTGGGAGATATGCCATCCTCCCGCCCCCCCCCCCGCCCCAATCCACTATGAGTGCCCCAGGGGCTGCTGGAGATATGCCATCCTCCCTCCCCCACCCCCCCACCCCCATCCGCTGTGAGTGCCCCGGGGCTGCTGGGAGATACGCCATCTTCCCCCCCCCCCCGCCCCCACTGTGAGTGCCCCAGGGGCTGCTGGGAGATATGCCATCCTCCCTCCCCCACCCCCCCCCCCCCATCCGCTGTGAGTGCCTCAGGGGCTGCTGGGAGATACGCCATCTCCCCCCCAATCCACTGAGTGCCCCAGGGGCTTCTGGGAGATACGCCATCCTCCCCCCCCCAATCCATTGAGTGCCCCAGGGGCTGCTGGGAGATACGCCATCCTCCCCCCCCCCAATCCATTGAGTGCCCCAGGGGCTGCTGGGAGATACGCCATCTTCCCCTCCCGCCCCCTCCACTGTGAGTGCCCCAGGGGCTGCTGGGAGATATGCCATCCTCCCTCCCCACCCCCCACCCCCATCCACTGTGAGTGCCCCGGGGCTGCTGGGAGATACGCCATCTTCCCCCCCCCCCCCCCCCACTGTGAGTGCCCCAGGGGCTGCTGGGAGATATGCCATCCTCCCGCCCCCCCCCCCGCCCCAATCCACTATGAGTGCCCCAGGGGCTGCTGGGAGATATGCCATCCTCCCTCCCCACCCCCCCCACCCCCATCCGCTGTGAGTGCCCCGGGGCTGCTGGGAGATACGCCATCTTCCCCCCCCCCCCCCCGCCCCCACTGTGAGTGCCCCAGGGGCTGCTGGGAGATATGCCATCCTCCCTCCCCACCCCCCCCCACCCCCATCCGCTGTGAGTGCCTCAGGGGCTGCTGGGAGATACGCCATCTCCCCCCCCAATCCACTGAGTGCCCCAGGGGCTTCTGGGAGATACGCCATCCTCCCCCCCCCAATCCATTGAGTGCCCCAGGGGCTGCTGGGAGATACGCCATCCTCCCCCCCCCCCAATCCATTGAGTGCCCCAGGGGCTGCTGGGAGATACGCCATCTTCCCCTCCCGCCCCCTCCACTGTGAGTGCCCCAGGGGCTGCTGGGAGATATGCCATCCTCCCTCCCCACCCCCCCACCCCCATCCACTGTGAGTGCCCCGGGGCTGCTGGGAGATACGCCATCTTCCCCCCCCCCCCCCCCCACTGTGAGTGCCCCAGGGGCTGCTGGGAGATATGCCATCCTCCCGCCCCCCCCCCCCCCAGCCCCAATCCACTATGAGTGCCCCAGGGGCTGCTGGGAGATATGCCATCCTCCCTCCCCACCCCCCCACCCCCATCCGCTGTGAGTGCCCCAGGGGCTGCTGGGAGATACGCCATCTCCCCCCCCAATCCACTGAGTGCCCCAGGGGCTTCTGGGAGATACGCCATCCTCCCCCCCCACCCCCATCCACTGTCAGTGCCCCAGGATGAATGGGGGGAGGGTGGGGGGAGTGCCCCAGGGGTGAGGGGTGGCATGAATGTCTCAGGGAGCTGGCTTGGGTTGCTCACACAGGGAAGGGAGAGATAAGGGGAGTGCCCCAGAGGGGTGAGGGGTATGTTTTGAGGAGCCTTCTGCATTACAGCTTAGCCCACCCCTGCCCCCCTCCCCCCCTCAACAGACCTGGACCCCCTGACCCTGCATCCAGGCAGACGAGTGACGGTGCCCCTGGGTGGAGACGTCACACTCACCTGCTCCGGACAGGGCTCCCAGCCCCTCAAACTGGTGTGGAAGAAGGTGAGATCCACCGGGGCTTGGCTAGGTATCGGCAGCCCTACAGGGAGGCCTGTTTATACAAGGACCCTCCCCCCAGCGCTGAGATGCAGCCACCTCTGGGGTGGGGCGTGGGGGCTGTTTATACAGGGATCCCTCGCCTGGCACTGAGATGCAGCCGCCTCGGGGGTGAAATGAGGCAGAAATCTCACAGACGGTGATTTTTCTAGGACACCTGGATAATGGCTGATTCTGGGGAACCTGCTCCTACTGAGCCCCGATCCGACGCCTTGCAGTGTAGCGCCCCCTAGTACCACATGGGGGCATTGGAGCCGGCACTGACTGCCAGGGCAGAGCCCCCCCTCCTGAGCCCCCACCCTGCTCCTTGCAGCACAGTGCCCCAGCGTCCTCTCTCTTGCAGGGCAAGGAGCGAGTGGCTCATGGTGCCACCCACACCCTCCACTCGGTCTCATACCACATGGCCGGCACGTACACCTGCGAGGCCTCCGTGCCCAGCGTGCCGGGGCTGCAGCGGGGACCAGACCATCCAGGTTACTGTGGAAGGTACGGAGCTCCCCACCCCGGTGCACCCAGCTGGGACAGGGCAGATCTGTAGGGTCTACGCAGCACGGCCTATTCAAATCAACGGCGAATTCCCAAGGCCTCGTCTCCAGCAGAGCGTCACGCTCTGGGCAGAGCCCCCGGTGTGGACGCAGCGTAAGGACCTGCAGGGACGTTAGCGATGCCGGCAGTGGCGCGTCCGTGTCTACACTGGGGGATGGGGGCGTTTGCCAGCAAAGTCCTGTGTGCCGGGGGGGGGGGGTGTTCCAGGCTGCGGGGTGGGGTGCAGGACCCTGGGGTGTCCCCTTATGGGGGGAGGGATAGCTCAGGGATTTGAGCATTGGCCTGCTAAACCCAGGGTTGTGAGTTCAATCCTTGAGGGGGGCCATTTGGGGATCTGGGGCAAAAATTGGGGGTTGGTCCTGCTTTGAGCAGGGGGTTGGACTAGATGACCTCCTGAGGTCCCTTCCAACCCTGAGATTCTATGATTCTATGACAGGGGGCAGTGATGCCCAGGGAGAGGGGCAGGGTGGGGGCTTGGTGTCCAGGAACCTGGGGATACAGGGTGGGGCTCCCTGGGGTCAGGAACTGGGGGTGGGGGGACCTGGTGGCAGCACGGGAGGGGGTCCGTGCCAGGGCAGCTGGGGGCTGGTACCCGGGGAGGAGCAGTGGCGGGGGGGAACTGGGGTCGTGTCTCTGGGGCCAGCTGGGGGTCCCTGGGTGCAGGGAGCTGGGGGTGGGGGCAGAGTCGATGTGGGGCCCAGGGAGTGTCCCCGTCTCTGACTTTGCCCCTTTCCCCAGGGAAGCCGGAGATGGAGGCGCGCCCGACCCGGCACCAGCTCCGGCCGAGGGGCAGCGCATCCAGCTAACCTGCTCTGCTGTGGGGCACCCTGAGCCAGAGCTCAGCTGGAGCCTGCTGGGGGTGAAGGTGAGGGGGCAGGGAGAGGGGCCCTGGTGCAGCGGGGGGGTTCAGGGGGGCTGGTACCTAGGGAAGGCAGAGTTGGATGCTGCAGGGGTGTGTCTCAGGGTGGTGGGGAGGGGATGGGGGCACAGGATGGGGAGGTCCCTGTAGAGCAGCCCCCTCCTCCCTGCCCCCACTGCACTACCCCCTGGCCTGGGCTGCTCCCCGCCCCGCAGGGAGCCCCCCCGGCCCAGCTGCTCCAGTGACAGCTTCAGGGGAGTCAAGCATTCATGACCGAGCTGGGCCTGGGAACCGGGGGTGGGGGGGGGCAGCACTGGGTGGTCACACGGGGGTCATGACCTTCCCCCCGCCCCCAGGACCTGGGTCTCACTGCTGCAGCGCAGCCCCCGCCCCCCTCTGCGGAGCCCTTGTGAAGTGGGTCTCGGCCTGGGGGGGGCGTTTGCAGTGTGAGCCGTCGTGCAGAGGGCACAGGTGGGGGTCACCCCCCTGTGCTGGCGCACAGCCCTGTGAGGCAGCAGGATTCGAGCCCCCCATGCCATATGTGCTGGAGGTGGGGATCCGCCCCGGGGTGACTGCCAGTGACACCCCCCCGAACAGCCAGCCAGGGCAGCAAGAGCCACGAAGGGGAGGGGCACTTGGAGGGCAGAGGAGTTGGGGGGGCAGCAGGGAGGATCTGGGCCCCCTGGTGCTGGGATGTGTACCTGCCCCCAACAGGTGTCTACCCCGGCACACTGAGCCCGGGCTGTGACTCAGCCCCTGCTTCTCTCCACACAGCCTGGTCTGACTCGGGTCAGCGAGTGCTCGGGACCCAGGTCCTAGGACCCCTGCTGGGGTGGGGGAGAGCCCCCGTTGCAGGCTGTGGGGGTCCAAACCCAGGTTACCCTGCAGCCCCCGAGGCCACAAGCCCGGTGCCAGCGAGCAGCGCAGGACACCCCCAGAGTGGCAGGGTCCCCACGGGGCCATGTCCAGAGCTGGGAGAGGGTCCCTCACCCCCCGTGTGCCCCCTCAGCCGGTGGTGAGCAGCACCGGGAACCGAGTGACGAGCGAGGTGACAGTGGAGGTGACGCCGGCACTGGCCAAGTCTGGGGGTCTGGTGCCGGGCCAGGAACCGGTTCGGGGGAGGCCACGCAGCACCTCACCCTGGAGATCGGTGAGTGTGGGGTGGGACCGGGGCTGCAGTGGGGAGACCTGAGGAGGTGAGTGGGGGCAGGTAGCTGGGGGGACAGGGATGGTCAGGGTGGGGCAGCGGGGGTGGGGGGTCAGGAAGGGGTAGCAGGGAGGTAATTGGGAGGTGGTGGGGGCATCTCTCCATCTGGGCACTCACCTGTCTGTCTGTCTTTCCTCCCGTGGCAGAACCCCCAGCAGCTACCCCCCTCTTCTTCCCCCCCAGCAGGGTGAGTGCCCCTTGCCCATGGAGCTGGGTGGCAGGGTAATGCCTGGAGCAGCTGTGCCCCCAGGTAGTGTCTGGCACCATGGGGATGGAGTCCCACTGCTGGAGCCCCGGGGGGTTCTGGGGGTCCTGCCCCCACTAACCTCCTTCTCCCTCTCATTCATGCTGCCCAGGGGACCCCCGTGCTCCGGACAGGTCGGTGTTGGCGGGATGCGGGTGGGGGATTAACTCTATTGGGTGCCAAGCCCAGAACTGCCCAGGTGGGCGTGGGGCAAAGGCGGGACCCCTTTGTCTCCCCGCAGTGGGGGTCTCATGCAAAGGGGACTCTAGATGGTTTAGTGAATGGTGTGTACCAGGGCGTCCTGGTCCGTCTCCGTCACCCCCGTCCAGCCGGGGCACTCGGTGCCTTGCTCCTTCCCCAGGAAGAGTCCAAACGAAACCCCAACGTCGTGGGGCCCCAGGACCAGACCTGTGACCCCGATCTGGGCTCACCAGCCCCTGCCCCTTTATTCCCGAGGCACGTGGTCAGAGAGCCCTAGGCCCTCTCGGCCCCCTGTGTTCCAGCCACAGCCTGTCAGATACCCCTGCGGCTCCTACCTTGGCCTGGTCCCAGTGTCTGTTGCAGGCTGCACCCTCCTGGCCTCTGTCGGGGATCAGCCACGCAAGGGGCTGCATGGACCCTTCAGCCCCCTGCTCACCGCCCTCAGGAACCTCCCTGGCCGGCTTCTCCCCATCTTGGTCTGGTCCGTAATCACACGTCTCCTTCCTGGTGCCAGAATGGGCTAACTCGGCTCCCCGTCATTGCCAGCCTGTGGTTAGACACCCCATCACGGGGACCCAGGTGTCCAGGCCTCCTTTCCCATAGTGGGGGTGTCACGGAGTGTGGGGGAGTCCGGCCCTGCACCCCTCTTCCCCGGATTCACTGGGAGTCTCAGCCAGCCAGTAGAACAGAAGGTTTATTAGAGATGCCAGGAACACAGTCCAACCAGAGCTTGTCAGTACATCCAGGACCCCTCAGTCGGGTCCTTCCGGGGGGCAGGGAGCTTAGACCCCAGCCCGGGGGCTCCCTGCATTTCACCCCACAGCTCCAAACGGGGGCAGGGAGGCCAGACCCTGTCTGCCTCTCTCCCCTCCTCTCCGGCCAGCTCCAAACTCCAATTCTCCAGCCCCTCCTCCCCCCTTCGTCTCCTTTCCAGGGCCAGGAGGTCACCTGATCCCTTTGTTCCAACACCTTCATCTCTCACCTTTGCAGGGAGGGGCCGGGGCCATCTGTTGCCAGGAGACAGGGCCATTCTTTGTGTCCAGGCCCTCTGCCCACCCCTGCCTTCTCGGGCTTTGTAACACTGCATAGGGGAACCCGAGGCACCCACACAGTACTCAGGGAAACCTTAACAACAGTCCTAGTTCGTCACAGGGGGGCTCTGAACCCCAGGGGGTAGCAGTGGTTTGGGGGGGAATGTAGGGGACCCAGGCATCCGGGCTCACTGCCCACTCTCTCCCCGCAGTGGAGGGCTCTGAGCCCCTGGGGGCAGCAGGGCTGGGGCGGGGGGGGGGGGGGGGGGGGGGGGGGACGATTAGGGGACCCAGGCGTCCGGGCTCACCTCTCCCTCTCTCCCCGCAGTGGGGGGCTCTGAGCCCCTGGGGGCAGCAGGGCTGGGGCGGGGGGGAACGTAGGGGGACCCAGGCGTCCGGGCTCACCTCTCCCCTCTCTCCCCACAGTGGGGGGCTCTGAGCCCCAGGGCGGCAGCGGCACCGCGGTTGTGGCCGTCGTGGTCTGTGTGCTGCTGCTCCTGCTCATCGTTGGCTTCTTCTACTGCATGCAGCGCCGGGGACACCTGTCCTGTGGGGCGGGGGAGAAGAGATCACTGTGAGTGACCCCCCCCCCCCAACTCCCACAGCCCCCCCAGCCAGAACACCCCTCAATGGCGTGCAGCGCCGGGGACATCTGTCCTGTGGGGGCGGGGGAGAAGAGATCACTGTGAGTGACCCCCCCCCAACTCCCACAGCCCCCCCAGCCAGAACACCCTCAATGGCGTGCAGTGCCGGGGACATCTGTCCTGTGGGGCGGGGGAGAAGAGATCACTGTGAGTGACCCCCCCCTACCAGAACCCCCCCCCCCAACTCCCACAGCCCCCCCCCAGCCAGAACACCCTCAATGGCGTGCAGCGCCGGGGACATCTGTCCTGTGGGGTGGGGGAGAAGAGATCACTGTGAGTGACCCCCCCCCAACTCCCACAGCCCCCCCCAGCCAGAACACCCTCAATGGCGTGCAGCGCTGGGGACATCTGTCCTGTGGGGCGGGGGGAGAAGAGATCACTGTGAGTGACCCCCCCACCCCAACTCCCACAGCCCCCCCAGCCAGAACACCCTCAATGGAGTGCAGCGCCGGGAACACCTGCCCTGTGGGCGGGGGGGGGCGGGGGAGGAGATATCTGCCGGGGGGGGCATAAATCCCTGTGTGAGCCCCACCCCCACGCCCACCCCCTCTGTTTCCCTTGTCCACCGTCTGTCTGTCCGCTCCCCGCGGGGCTTACCCCTCCCTCCATCCTGCAGGACACCCAAGGAGGGCGGCACGGAGGACCCGGCTGTGGAGATGAAGACGGACAAACGGAACGAGCAGACGGGGCTGCTGAGCCCGAGTGGGGGTGGTGGTGGGGGCGACGGGGGCCACGAGGTGAGCCATGGGGCGCTGCTGGGGGCAGCATGAGGTGAGGCGGGTGGAGGGAATGGGAGGCCTGAGGTGAGGGGGCTGCGGCTTTGGAGATGGAGGGGAGGAGGGGGGAGACCCTCCCTTGGGGGGGCAGGGGCAGAGTCCCTGGCGGAGTTGGGGGGGACACTGTCCTCTAAGCCGGGGAGTCATGGGGGGGAGAAGAGTAGTGGGGCAGCAGCTGCCTGTTGGACCTGGCATGTCACCGGCTGGGCTGGGCTAGGGGATGGATTTGGGACATGGGGTCAGTGTGTGATTCTCCCCCCACCCCCCTCACCCCTCAGTGCTGAGCCCTGCCCCCAGCGGACGGCTGTACCAGGAACCCCCCCAGAGGACGAGGAGGCTGGGACTGCAGCCGGGAGAAGACGGACTTTGTCCCCCCTGTTTCCCTCCCAGGGCCTGGGGGGGCGGGGTGGGTGGCATTTACTCCAAACCCCCAGTTCCTTTTGTTTCAATGCCTCGTTTATATCAAGAGACTTTTTCAGATGCCCAGGGGAGCTCCCCTCGAACCCCCCATGGACTCCCCTGCCCCCCAGCACACACTGTCCCCCTATAACCTCCATCCCCCTGGATTCCCTGCTCCCCACAGCATCGGGAGAAAGGGGAGACTTCCACCTGTCCCCAGTTATGGGGGTCAGGGCCAGGTGGGCATGTTCCATCCATGCCCATCCCTCCCACAGCACCCCCCTGACCCACCTCCACTACACCCCCAGCACTGTCACCTCAGCACCAGGGGCCCCCCTTACCCACAGCACCCCACCCCCAGGGTCCAACTGCTCATGGTAGCCACCCCCCATCGCCTTCCCTCCCCCCACCTCCAGCATTGGTACCCCCAGAACACCCCCCTCACCCCATCTCTGCCCTTCCCTGTGTCCCCCAACACCTACAGCCTGCCCCCCCCGCCAGGCTGTATGACCAGGTTGCCCCCCGCCCGGTATTGTATTTGTCTCTGGTTGTGAATGTTTTTTTACGAGACCTGTTTGTTTCCCAGCATTTTTGGGGGGGTTCTGCTGCCCCCCCCCTCCCCGGGGTCTGTTCCTATCTGTGCCCCCCCTCCCCGGGGCCTTCTCTAGTCGTGACACTGGCTTGGGATGCGGGTGTTTATTTTACTGCAATGTCTGGCGGGGGCACTGGAGCTGAGATGGCGGGAACCTGGGGGATCCCTGAGAAGGGGCGGCCCCCCGCAGGAGCCCAGTTCTGGCAGCTCTACTAACCCCTCCATGGGATCCCCGAGCTCCATCTTCCTGCTCCCATGGCGCCCAGAGCCTGGGGACCCTCCCCCAATGAAAACCTGGGCCCCTGCTCCAGCCACGGGGGCCATGCCCCATCCCCTCACACGGAGGAGCTGCAGTCCTTGACAAGTGCCTCCGCCCCCCCCCCCCCCCCACTCCTTGAGCCCAACTGGGGGCTATTTATGGCTCTTTCCTGCCCCCAGCCCTAGGGGCCACCATGGAGGGGCAGGAGGAGGGAGCACAGGCCCTCCCCACCCCCAGGATTATCCATCCCCACCATCCTTCCAGGCCTGACGATGCCCCATCAATCCCAGCGCCCCTGTCTCCCTGCCTCATTGGCGCCCCCCCAGTTCCACCAGAAGGTGATGGGGCTAGGACCCTAGAGCCCCCTTTTCCCAACCAGCAGGGGGCAGCATCCTCTGAGCAACCCTCCCCCGGCATGGGCCGCCACCCCTTTGGGAAGAGCCTTGGGGGAGGGGGTTCCAGCCGGGGTGAATTTCCCCCCCATCCCGAGGGGCTGGTCTGTCTAGTCCACAAGCCCCCCACATAGGGTGACCAGCTAGCAATGGGGGAGGGGGCCATAGGCACCTAGGTAAGATGAAGCCCCGACTGTCAGGACATCTGGGCACCCTACCCCCCTGCAGCTCCAGTGCCCCGCCCTCCCCGCCCGGCATTATTCTGCCTGTTGCCTGCTGCGCCCCCCACCCCTCTACTTTACACTGAGGCTAGGTATTAAAGATTGTAACGCCCGCCCCCCACCGACTCCTGGTCTGTACCGCGCTTCCTCTCCTGCTCTGGGAGGCATTTCCTGCCCCCCCCCTCCCGGCCCGGCCCTGGGCCCCTTTGAGCTCCCTGCCAGCAGGGTGGGGTGCTGGGGGGCTTGTGTAAACAGCGGATGCCTCTGCCCCGCCCCCTTGGCCCAGCTCCTGGGCAGGGCGAGTCCCTCGGGGATTCCCCAGGACAGGGGATGGGGGGGTTCATTGACGCTGGGGGTTTGTTTGAAGTTGCAGAGCCAGTGAAAAGCATTGAAACCAGCACGAGGGGAGTGGGAACGGCACAAAACGAGCAGGAACGGTGCAAGGGAGCACCAGGGGAGCGGGAACGGTACGAGAGGGGCACCAGGGGAGCGGGAACGGTGCAAGGGAGCACCAGGGGAGCGGGAACGGTGTGAGAGGGGCACC
Source organism: Macrochelys suwanniensis (assembly GCA_033296515.1). Taxonomy (NCBI): domain Eukaryota; kingdom Metazoa; phylum Chordata; order Testudines; family Chelydridae; genus Macrochelys; species Macrochelys suwanniensis. Next base: position 268,842 of record CM065795.1, read on the forward strand.
AGGGGAGTGGGAACGGTGCAAGGGAGGACCAGGGGAGCGGGAACGGTGCAAGGGTGCACCAGGGGAGTGGGAACGGTGTGAGGGGCACCAGGGGAGCAGGAATGGTGAGAGGCCAGCGACGTGAGTGCCAGGGGAGCGGGAATGGTGCGAAGGGAACGGGAACAGTGTGAGGGGGGGCACCAGGGGAGTGGGAACAGTGCGAGGCCGGTGACGCAGGTGCCAGGGAGCAGGAACAGTGCGAGGGGGGCACCAGGGGAGCAGAAACGGTGCGAGGCCGGTGACGCGGGTGCCAGGGGAGCAGGAACAGTGTGAGGGGAGTGGGAATGGTGCGACGTGGGCACCAGGGGAGCAGGAACGGTGCAAAGGTAGTGGGAACAGTGCAAGGCCGGCGACGTGGGTGCCAGGGTGTGGGAACAGCGTGACGCGGGTGCCAGGGGAGTGGGAATGGTGCGAGGGGGGGCACCAGGGGAGCAGGAACAGTGCGAGGCCGGCAACACGGGTGCCAGGCGAGTGGGAATGGTGTGAGGGGGGCACCAGGGGAGCAGGAACGGTGCAAAGGTAGTGGGAACGGTGCGAGGCCGGCGACGTGGGTGCCAGGGGAGTGGGAATGGTGCGAGGGGGGCACCAGGGGAGCAGGAACGGTGCAAGGCCAGCGACGCAGGTGCCAGGGGAGCGGAAATGGTGTGAGGGGGGCACCAGGGGAGCGGGAACGGTGCAAGGCCGGCGATGTGGGTGCCAGGGTGTGGGAACAGTGTGATGCGGGTGCCAGGGGAGTGGGAATGGTGCGAGGGGGGCACCAGGGGAGCAGGAATGGTGCAAGGCCGGCGACGCTGGTGCCAGGGGAGCAGGAATGGTGCGAGGGGGGCACCAGGGGAGCAGGAACGGTGCAAAGGGAGTGGGAACAGTGTGAGGCCGGTGACGCGGGTGCCAGGGGAGCGGGAACGGTGCAAGGCCAGGGGACTGGGAATGGTGCGAGGGGGGCACCAGGGGAGCAGGATCAGTGTGAGGCCGGCAACACGGGTGCCAGGGGAGCGGGAATGGTGTGAGGGGGGCACCAGGGGAGCAGGAACGGTGCAAAGGTAGTGGGAACGGTGCAAGGCCGACGACGCAGGTGCCAGGGGAGCGAGAACGACACGAGGCTGCAGGTTGGGCTGTGGCCAAAGCCAAGGAGACGCCTGCTCATCTGGGCAGGGAGTGTGGAGCGGGCTGGGGGCTTCCCACCTCATGGGCGGCTCCAGGTCCCCGTGGAAGGAGGTTGGCTAAGGGACGCCTGTGGGATTTTGTCCTGCACAAGCCCCCGTTTTCCTGGCGGAGGGGCTGGAAAAGGCATTTCCTCCCCCACCCGTCCTCGGGGAGCCCATGAGATGGAAACAGCAGCTAGATGCAGGACCCAGCTCACTTGACAGCCAGCCAGCGCCACCGGGGCTGGGCTTCCTCCCCACTCATACAGCCTGGGAGAGAACCCAGGAGTCCTGGCTCCCAACCCCCCTGTTCTAACCCCTAGGCCCAGCTCCCCTTGGCATCTGTCTCGCTGAGCTGTGCAGCAGCCCTGGGCCCTGTGTCATGCTGACCGTTCTGGGCCCCACTCCCCCTCCCCACGGGCAGTTGGCCCCCCTGCTATGGCCACCACAAAGCCCTCAGGGAGGCAGGGCTGGCCGGTGCCAGCTGCACCCCCAGCTTCACCTGCCCTGGGGGCCCAGGGAACCAGCCTGGGGGGGCAGCTGGGCCACACACCCTAGTTCCTGTCCCACAGGCCTGGCCCCTCGCGCTGTGAAAGGGCGAAGTGCCTGGGGCAGGGAACCTGGCTGCCCAGTGCCCCCCACTCAGCTGCTGCCCAGCCTGGGATCCCGGCCCCCCTCGGGGCAGCAATTTCACGGGTTAGCTGGGGAGCCTGTGGACCGGTGGGGGGTGGGGAGAATGCAGAGGCGGCTTCGTCCAGCCACATCCTCCCATGGCAGAGAAGGAAATTAAAGCATGAGCCTCCGGTTAGCGCCGCATCAGCACCCCAGGCTTGGAGCTGCCGGCACAGTTCGGGAGCAGCAGCTCCGGAAAAAGAGCATCAGGACTCCTGGGTTCTATTTTACCAGCCCACCTTCAAGAGGGGAGTGGGGGCTAGTGGGTGAGAGCAGGGGGCCTGGGAGCCAGGACTCCTGGGTGTTAACCTCCCCTCCCAGGAGAGGAGTGGGGTGAAGTAGTTTAGTGGGGGGCAGGTCCCCCTGTGCGCAGCTGGAGGGGCACGTGGGGGGGAAGGAGGGGAGACAGGCTGCTCATTTCCTTCTGCTGGCTCAGTGATTTGCCCTTTGACCCCATGCGTGGCCACAAATGGGCCTGGATGCTCACCTGTGCCAGCAGGGGGAAATGGGGACAGGACAGCCCCTGTGCCTTGGAAGGGGGGGACCCCAGAGCCCTGGGCAGGAGGCGGGACCAGCCCCCCAGGCACCCCCAAGCACACCGTGGGCAGGAATTCCCCATCAAAAATCTGTAGCCTGGTGGAGTTGGCAGCGACAAGGGCTGGGTCAGTAACTAGGGCTCCTCTTACCCACCCAGCACAGGCCTGGCTCGAGCCCCCACCAGCAACCTGGGACACGTACGCAGCACCCCGGGGGCTCCTCGCACGCGGAGCCGGCGCCTAACAAAGAACTTCCATTCGAAGGCACCGGGACCCCAGCGTTAGGGGAAACGCCACACCCGTCTTGAAAAGCAGGCACCACCCCACAAACCCCTCCCCGCAGTGCGTTGGGCAGGGTCCCGTGCCTCAGTTTCCCACCTTGTGGTGGGCATGGCCAATGAACGATTGCCCCTCTCACACATCACTCCCCCCGACACACACACTCACAGCTGCTGTCCTTGGCTAGCGGAGAAACTCAGAGGTCGGGGGGGTGCCCAGGGGTGTACCTGTGACCCCAGAAAGCGGGGGGGTCTCAAGCAGTGTCTCTGGTCACTGTGCACCGCCGCACCCAGCTGTTTGTGGCTCCCTCGGCTGCTGTTCCCTGCCGCTGGGGGGCACTCATGGCCTCTGGGTGCGTGGCTGAACCCAGGTCTGCAGGGATTTCAGTGCCCACACTGGCTGGCAGGAACCTCACTGCCAGCACAGCCTGGGCATCGGCCTTCATGTCAGCGCTGGCCCCACACCAGGCTAAGCCCCGCCTGTCCGACCCCTAGACCGTGTCAGCAGCAGCGACTCACCTCTAGCAATCGCCCGCCAGAAACAGCAGCTCTCCGTGGCCTCTACCCAGCTCTGGCCTAGGGACACCAGCGAGGAGAAACTCAGACAGCCCCTAGACAGCTTTGGGCAGTCCACTATCCTCCACAGACAGACGGACGGACGCGCGCGCACGCACGCACACACACACACACACCCACCCCCCCTCCCTCGGTTAGCGAGTGAGGGTCAGTCTAGTGCAGTGGTCACCCCCCCTTACCTGTGATGGAATCTGCCCACGCCCCTGCAAGGGGGGGGCTTTCCTTCCCTGCACCCCTGTGGGGGCTGGCCCTGCTGCGCCCCCGGAACGTTCCTCCACACCCCCTAGGTGGCCCTGCCCCACAGTTTGGGGACCATTGATCTCGGGTGAGCCCCCCCGCCACCCCCAATCGGGCAGGCTAAGCACAGTTCTGGTGGCCTGTGCTGTACAATCAGAACACCTGACCCTGGTGTGCCTCCTAGCGCGACCTTTCCCCCTCTGCGGATACTCACAGCTTCTGAGAATGGGCCACATCCCCCTCGACCGAACTGGCCTCATTAGCACTGACCCCCCCCCCCGCCCACCTTTTCACGTGCTGTGTATTTAGACCTGCCTCTGTGTTTCCCACTCCCTGCAGCTGATGAAGTGGGGTCTCACCCACGAACGCTTGCGCCCCAATAAACGTGTTAGTCTCTCGTCGTTGTTACTAACACGGCTCCCCTCGGAAACCTAGCGCGACTCGTAACCTGCGAGATCCTTTGGCCAACGCCCGTACGCGCCAGGCAGACCCAGCGTCGGTGCAAACCTGGGTGCGGCCTGACCCTGCTCCCCCAGCTATGGGCGAGATCATCCAGACCCTGCTGACAAATCCATGGGACACCCAGCATCCCCTCCCCTCAGTTATGGCTCCCTGCCCCCACAGGGCACCCACCTAGTATTGCCCCCAATCCCAGCACAGGACACATGCCCCCCAGTAAAGTACACCCAGCCCCACCAGCTGGCACAGCCCCCTCACCAACGTTCGGCTCAGACACCCCAACGCTGCAGCCCCCTGGCCTACAGCCAAAGCAACCCGTGGGAAGTGGGGGGGGGATATGGGGGCGTGGGCGCAGGCCTGGCTAATGAGCCAGGCAGATTTAATGGGCTGCCAGGGAGCTGCCGTCAGCAACAAACAGCAAAGTCATTAACAGGCTCATAAGCCCAGCCAGGCACCAGCCCCACAAACAGGAGCTGGGGCAGGGAGTGGGAGGGCTGCGGGTCGGGAGTGAGGGGCACCGGCAGAGCTGGCGGGGGACCCCAGGCCATGTCTCTGTCACTCTCCATCGCTTCACACCCCCAGCAATGTCTCCTCCCCCACAATCAATGGATTGGCCCAGTAGCTTCCTGCCAACCCAGGGAAACAGCCTCCTACTGCCCTAGGGACCCCTCCCCCACATTATAGCGATGGTGTGGGGGGGTCCTTGCTCTGGATAAGCCATCCAGGCTCCCTGCACAGCCCCTAAGGGGGGCACAAGGAGGTGGGATCGCTCCCCCCCCCCGGCTCCCCAAGTCCTACCCCCCCACTCCAGTTCTGTTGGCTCCGCTCTCCCCAGCCGGGGGAGGGTGGGGTGGGTGAATGGAGAGCGGCTGCAGCTATAAACGCTGATGAAATCTGGGGCTCCTGGTGGGGGAGAGATGGGGGGCTGAGAAGGGGGGGAGGGAGAGCGGAGTGGGGAGATGCTGCAGGGGGAAGAGAGGAATATACTGGGGAACAGGGTTGGGGGAACAGCAGTGGCTGGGTTGTTCCTTTCAGGGCACGGCTTCTCCCCATCTGGGTGAGGGGTGGATCCGACAAAGACCCCCCCCCCATGGGAGGAGGGGGAAGAAAAGTGAGGGTCTAAGCCCCATAGCTCTGGCCCTAGGGTCCGATGCCACCACCACCCCGCACCCTGCCCTGCAGGGCCCCATCCTCCAGCTCTTGGGTTCTCCCCAAACCTCCCATCTGCACCCCAGAATCCTCAATCTGTGCCCCACGGGGACCCCCCACCCCAGGCTCCAGCTCCACTGCTCGTTGATCGAGCTGTTCCTGGAAGTGAGGTGAGCTCACATCCCGGCTGTGTGTGTGCAGGGAATCGATCCCTGCTGGGGGGCAGGGCTGGACGCTCAGGAGGGGCCAGCAGGGGCACGCTCCCCAGGGTGGGGGGAGCATGGAGCCCCCCATGGGCCCAGCTTCACCCCTCCCCAGCTGCTCGACGCCCCCCTTGCACAGCGATACCCCTTCCCAGCTTCCCCTCCCCGCCCCCAGCAGCTGTGCATAGCCCCTGCCCCCCCACCTGTCTCCCCTCCCCGGTCTAGGGCCACCCCCAGATGTGGAGCCCCAAGGTTAACCCCCTCCTGCAGGGGGCAGCAGCCGGGGGCCACGTGGGGGTCTGGGGTCAGAAGTTGGTGTGGGGGAGCCATGGGGAAGAAGGGGGAGGGTTGAAAGGGCAGCCCATGGAGGGCAGAGAGGGGTCGGGGGTCAGAGTCCTAGAAGTGCCATGGTGGGGGGTATCAGCTGGGAGCCCCCAAACTTGGAGCCAGCCACCTGGGGGGAGGGGGGGTCAGCAGGGGCTGTCTGTCTGTCCCTCATCCCGCAGCATGCCTGCCCTAGGGTGCTGGCGACACCTGGTGGCCGCAGCTGGCATCGCCCCCCCTCAGACGTTTCCCTCCCTCACTCGTGGGGAGGGATGTGGGGCAGACAGACATTGGGGGGGGGGGGGGCAGACAGAGCCAGACCCAGAGGGGACCGACGCATGGGCCATCTGATCCTTTCACCTGTTTTATTGCTTCTCTGAGTTACAGGAGCCCAGACACCCCCCCGTTAAACAACTCCCCAGCGTCCCGTCCCCCCGTCCCCCCCCCCCCCATGCTGCTGAATCCCCCCAGCCTCCGGTCCCATAAGCGTCGCATCTTTCTGGGGTCTGGCTGGTCTCTGGGTCATCGGTCGGGGGTCTCTGTGCGGTACTGACTGGGGGGCCTGGGACGCAGCCGTCCATAGGGGGCCATGGGTCGAGGCCCCAGGGTCAGTACAGGGTCAGCCCACCCCTTTGCTAGCCGTGGGTCCTGTGGTGGTCTGCAGGAATCTGGCTGGGAGTCCTGGGGGGTGACCTAGAATGAGAGAGACACACACACACACATCAGGGACAGACAGACGGAGAGTGAGGGGGGTCGGAGGGGAACCGGGGGGCTGGAGAAAGTGGGGGGGCTGCAGGGCAGTAGGACAGACTCACCCTGGCTGTGCTGGGGGGGGGGGGGGAGCTGAGCTGGAGCCACCCGGACTCCTGGGTTCGCTGGTCACCTGGGTCCATAAGGCTGAAGGTAGAGCTGGGGTTGGAGGAAGGAGGCCGTGAGCTGTGTCTGTCCCTCCCCCTCTTCCCCTTCCCCATCCATCTGCCTCCCACGTCTGTCCCCCCACCCCCCCATCACTCACTGTGTCTCCGGCGCTGTCAACCCCCGCACCGGCCCCCCCGTCAGCTGGGCTCCTCAGGTCCCTGGGGGAGGGGAGGGGCAGGGGGCCCCCGGGACCTGGGACGGGGGGGCAGGGGCCGATTCCGGATCCAGTCACTGGGGTTCTGGCTGGGGTGGCCCAGGGAAGGCAGTGGGAGGTCCTGGAGAGAGAGAGGGACACGGTTACATTAGAGGGGATGCACCTTGCACACTTGCTCGCGCACACTCATACACATTCCCTTGCACACTCGCCCATTGTTGCACTGGCTTGCCCATGCCCCTTGTGCGCTCACTCCGGTTACCCCCCAGACAGCGTTGCTCACCTGGGCCGTGGGGTCCGGGGCCCTGGGCTGGAGCAGGTCGAGCCGGGGGGGAACGGGGGGACCAGGCCGCTCAGGGTCCGGGCAGGGGGGGAACGCAGGATGCCCTGCCTGTGGGTGGGAGACAGAGATGAGGGTCGCTCCAGCTCCTCCTCCACCTCCTATATCCCCCTTCTGTCTCCCTGCCCCCGCTCCACCCCTCCTGCCTCCCTGCCCCACATCCTCCCCCCCATCCCCTGCCACCCACTGCCCCACTCCGGCATCCCCAGCCACCCACCTTCCTCCTGTCTCTTCATCGCCCCCATCCCCTGCCCCCCACTTTCCTCCTGTCTCCTCATCCCCCCATCCCCTGCCCTCCACTTTCCTCCTCTCTCTTCATCCCCCCATCCCCTGCCCCACACTTTCCTCCTGTCTCTTCATCCCTGTGACGAACTAGGACTGTTGTTAAGGTTTCCCTGAGTACTGTGTGGGTGCCTCAGTTTCCCCTATGCAGTGCTTGAGTATCTAGGTGGTGGGACAATGTGCATGATTGTTACAAAGCCCTAGAAGGCAGGGGTGGGCAGAGGCCTGGACACAGAGAATGGCCCTGTCTCCTGGCAACAGATGGCCCGGCCCCTCCCCTGCAAAGGTGAGAGCTGAAGGTGTTGGAACAAAGGGATCAGGTGACCTCCTGGCCCGGGAAGGAGACAAAGGGGGAGGAGGGGCTGGAGAGTTTCAGTTTGGAGCTGGCCAGAGAAGAGGGGAGAGAGGCAGACAGGGTCTGGCCTCCCTGCCCCCGTTTGGAGCTGTGGGGTGAAATGCAGGGAGCCCCGGGCTGGGGTCTAAGCTCCCTGCCCCCCGGGAGGACCCGACTGAGGGGTCCTGGATGTACTGACAAGCTCTGGTTGGACCGTGTTCCTGGCATCTCTAATAAACCTTCTGTTCTACTGGCTGGCTGAGACTCCCAGTGAATCCGGGGAAGAGGGGTGCAGGGCCGGACTCCCCCACACTCCGTGACAATCCCCCCATCCCAACCCCCACTTTCCTCCTGTCTCCTCATCCCCCATCCCCTGCCCCCCACTTTCCTCCTCTCTCTTCATCCCCCCATCCCGACCCCCACTTTCCCCCCATCCCCTGCCCCCCACTCCCCTCCGGCATCCCCAGCCCCCCACCTTCCTCAGGGCCGCCAGCTCCTGCAGCACCGACTCCACGTCCTCCAGGTCGTCGTCGTCCTCGTCCGGAGCCGCGCCGGCCCCCTGCCCGCCGACGGGGTCGATGCGAATCTCCTCGTGCCCCTGGATCTCCCGGCGGCAGAAGGGGCAGGTCGGGGCCTGTGCTTGCTGGGAGGAGACGGGGGGGTCAGGGGGCAGAGGGTTGGGGGGCTGGGGTCAGGGGTCACGGGCCTGGCTGGCTTTCACAACGGCCAGGCACCCCGCAATGGGGCTGGGGTCCCAGCCACCTGCCGGGGGCTCAGGCCGCTTCTGCACAGCAGGGTCAGAGGTCAGGGGTCATACAGTGGGGTAGGGGCCAGAGGTCAGGCTGACCTTCCCGGTGCTCGTGCAATCACCACACTGCAGGGTCAGGGGTCACAATGGGGTCAGAGGTCAAGGGTCAGACAGACATGCCAGGGGTTCAGGTAGCCCCTGCACAGCAGGGGTCAGAGGTCAGACTCACCTGCCAGGTGCCCAGGCAGTCCCCGCACCGCAGGGGTCAGGGGTCAGAGGTCAGACTCACCTGCCAGGTGCCCAGGCAGTCCCCGCACCGCAGGGGTCAGGGGTCAGAGGTCAGAGGTCAGACTCACCTGCCAGGCGCCCAGGCAGTCCCCGCACCGCAGGGGTCAGGGGTCAGAGGTCAGACTCACCTGCCAGGCGTTCAGGCAGTCCCCGCACAGCAGGGGTCAGGGGTCAGAGGTCAGACTCACCTGCCAGGCGCCCAGGCAGTCCCCGCACAGCAGGGGTCAGAGGTCAGACTCACCTGCCAGGCGCCCAGGCAGTCCCCGCACCGCAGGGGTCAGGGGTCAGAGGTCAGACTCACCTGCCAGGTGCCCAGGCAGTCCCCGCACCGCAGGGGTCAGAGGTCAGACTCACCTGCCAGGCGCCCAGGCAGTCCCCGCACCGCAGGGGTCAGGGGTCAGAGGTCAGACTCACCTGCCAGGCGTTCAGGCAGTCCCCGCACCGCAGGGGTCAGGGGTCAGAGGTCAGACTCACCTGCCAGGCGTTCAGGCAGTCCCCGCACAGCAGGTGCCCGCATGGCTGGAGCCGAACGTCCTTGTCGTTCTCGGCGCAGATTTTACAGAGCTGGAAAGTGGATCCCATCTGGGAGTAGAGCTGGGCTTGGTCCTGGGGGAGACGGAGGGTGAGGCTGGGGGCTGGGAGGGTGTGACGGAGTAGAGAGCGAGATGGATCTGACCTGAGAGGCTGGCTGCATTGGGACAGGCTGCATCGGGAGTGTGAGACTTTACCTGAGGCTGTAACATGAGCCAGGACACCTTTGGCTGGGAGAATGGTAAAAGGCGAGAGGAGGGGCCCCGGGGGAGGGGAAGAGCCTGCTGGAGGTTTGGCTGGCTCTTGGTCAGTTTGGAGCTGGGTGGTGAAACGCAGGGAGCCCCAGAGCTGGGGTCTAAGCTCCCTGCCCCCCAGAAGGGCCCAGCTGAGGGGTCCTGGTCATACTTACAAGCTCTGTTTGGACTCTTTCCTGACAACCCTAATAAACCTTCTGTTCTACTGGCTGGCTGAGAGTCACATTGAATCCCGGGAAGAGGGGTGCAGTACCTGACTCCCCCACACTCCGCGACAACTGGTGGCAGCGGTGGGATCTTCTGCACCCCATGAACGGCACTTCCTGGAGTAAGTGACTGGAGAGCAGTACAACGAAGGGGGACTGACGGGGAGCAGGTTGCTGAAGAGGCAGAGAGAAGTGGTTTCGGGGGGCGGAGGAGCTACGCTTAACCCTGAGGGTGTGACCAGTGAGAAGGGCTGGCACACTAGGGGTTCCTCCTGGAAGCCGTGGGGACCAAGACCGCACAGGCCTGAGAGTGGCTAGCAGGAAGATGTATGCTAAGCGCCGTAAGAACGACCTGGTGGAGCTGTGCAGGCAGAGGGGGCTGCGCATTGGGAAGTCCACCAAAGACCAGCTGATTGCGCAGCTGGAGGAGAAGGATCGCTTGGATGACCCGATCCCTGTCCCTGGGGGAAGCCACCCGACAGACGCAGCATGGGCCCCAGGGCCCGACCTGGCTGGGAGGGGGCAGACTGCTGCCGCGGACATCCCAAGACCCCTCTCGCCTCTGCCCAGGGGAGAGGTTGGGGAAAGCCCAGCAAATACCGAGGGCACCTTGACCCCGGCGGCCAGCAGGGGATCTTCCCGGAGGAGCTCCCCATCCCAGCAGTGGAGGCGGCTGGATTGGGAGAGGGAGATAAAACTGAAAGAGCTCGAGTTGAGGCAGCAGGAACTGAAGGAGGAGCGGGAAGAACGGGAAAAGCAGCGTCAGCACGAGGAGAAACAACGCCAGCATGAGCTGGAGGAGAAGGAGAAACAACGCCAGCATGAGCTGGAGGAGAAGGAGAAACAACGCCAGCATGAGCTGGAGGAGAAGGAGAAACAACGCCAGCATGAGCTGGAGGAGAAGGAGAAACAACGCCAGCATGAGGAGAAACAACGCCAGCATGAGGAGAAACAACGCCAGCATGAGCTGGAGCTGGCCAGACTGAGGAGCAGTGAGGCCCCGGCTGCGGTGAGTGAGGGGGGACCCAAGACTACAGGGAAGTTTGATCGTAACTTCCTGGCCCGGCGTAAGGAAGGGGAAGACATAGACAGCTTCCTGGCAGCCTTTGAGAATGCCTGCAGGTTGCACAAGGTTGACCCTGCAGACAAGATCCAGTATCTCACCCCCTTACTAGACCCTGCAGGCCTGGACGTGTACGGCCGAATGAAAGAGACGGAGACTGGGGACTATGAACTGTTCAAAAAGGCCCTGCTCTGCGAGCTTGGGCTGACTCCCGAGATGTACCGTCAAAGGTTCCGGGATCAGCGAAAAACCCCTGAGATCACGTACCTACAACTGGCCAACCGGATACATGGATACGCCCGCAAGTGGACCGCTGGGGCCCAAACTATGGAGGACCTGCTCGAACTATTCGTACTGGAACAACTGTATGAACTGTGCCCATCAGACCTGAAGCTATGGTTGATGGACAAAAATCCAGGGAGCCCGCAGCACGCAGGGCGGCTGGCCGACGAGTTCATGAACAGTCGGTCAAGGGGTGGCAGGGAGGAATCCCAAAGGAGCAGGCCCACCCTGAGGCAGCAAGAGAGGCAGCATGGGACCTCCCAAAGGGGAAATAGGGAGAACCCCCTCCCGAGGGGAACCTCCGACATCAGAACCAACCGACCTGCTCGAGGGGACCAACGGGACATGAGCTGCTATCACTGCGGCCAGAGGGGCCACGTACGGTCCCAGTGCCCCAAGATCAGAGACAGACTGAGCAGACCAAACCCACACCGGGTTAACTGGGTAGGGACCCAGCCAGATGAGGGGCCGACAGCCCAGAAGAGGGGGGCTGGCAGCTTATCAACGGCTCCGGAGGGAGGAAGGCCCCAGACCAGCTCCTCGGGGGGGCTGGATGCTCCGGACTCAGGGTTCTCGGTTTATAGGGTGGGCGCGGGGCTGTCCCTTCGGAGAGAGTGCCTTGTTCCCCTGGAGATAGATGGGAGGAAGGTCACTGGATACTGGGATACGGGCGCGGAGGTGACGCTGGCCCGGCCCGAGGTGGTGGCCCCAGATCGGGTGGTACCCAACACCTACCTGACCCTAACAGGGGTGGGCGGGACCCCGTTCAAGGTACCCGTGGCGAGGGTACACCTGAAATGGGGGGCCAAGGAGGGCCCCAAGGACATAGGGGTGCACCAGCATTTGCCCACTGAGGTACTGATGGGGGGGGACCTAGAAGACTGGCCCAGTGAATCCCGGGATACCCTGGTCGTGACCCGTAGCCAGAGCCGGCAAGGGGCGCTACGCCCGGGCCTCGGAGAGGGTGCCTTGCACGGGGCGCAAGACCCTGGCCCAGTGGGGAGGGAGTACCCCAGGACCAGGCGCAGAGAGGCTGCGGCCTCAGACCCAGACAGCACGAGAGAACAGGTTCCCATTCCGTCCCCAGCGGCTGAGTTCCAGGCCGAGTTACAGAGAGATCCCTCCTTGCGGAAGCTCAGGGACCTGGCCGACCGCAGGGAGGTACAGACCATGTGGAGAGGTTGCCAGGAGAGGTTCCTGTGGGAGAAGGGGTTCCTGTACCGGGAATGGGCTCCCCCCGGTGAGATGGAGACATGGGGGATCAGGAGGCAGCTGGTGGTCCCCCAGAAGTATCGCCGCAAGCTACTGTACCTGGCCCATGACATCCCTCTCGCAGGGCACCAGGGGATCCGGCGCACCAGGCAGAGGCTGCTACAGAACTTTTACTGGCCTGGGGTCTTTACAACTGTCCATCAGTACTGCCGGTCCTGTGACCCCTGTCAGCGGGTGGGGAAGGCTCGGGACAAGCGGAAAGCGGCTTTGAGGCCTTTGCCCATCATAGAGGAGCCCTTCCAGAAGGTGGCCATGGACATAGTGGGGCCTCTCAGCAAGACAACCCGGTCGGGGAAGAAATACATCCTGGTGGTGGTAGATTTCGCCACCCGCTACCCCGAGGCGGTGCCCTTATCCTCCATTGAAGCAGACACCGTGGCGGATGCGCTGCTGACCATTTTCAGCCGAGTGGGGTTCCCCAAGGAAGTCCTGACAGACCAAGGGTCCAACTTCATGTCGGCCCTGCTCCGGTGCTTGTGGGAGAAATGTGGGGTCCGGCACAGCTGGGCCTCAGCATATCATCCCCAGTCCAATGGGCTGGTGGAGAGGTTCAATGGGACGCTAAAGATGATGCTGAAAACCTTTATGAACCAGCACCCACAGGACTGGGACAAGTACCTACCGCACCTGCTGTTCGCGTACAGGGAAGTGCCTCAGGAGTCTACTGGATTCTCGCCCTTCGAACTGTTATATGGCAGGAGGGTAAGGGGGCCCCTGGACCTGATGAGAGACGAATGGGAGGGGGAGGCCGCCCCCGAGGGAGAGTCAGTGGTGGAGTATGTCCTGACCTTCCGAGAGAGACTTACTGAGCTCATGGGCCTGGCCAAGGGAAATCTGGCCAGAGCCCAGAGGAAGCAAAAGGTCTGGTATGACCGCACGGCGCGGGCCCGCGCCTACGCCACCGGGGATCAGGTGATGGTTCTCATCCCCGTGAGAAAAAACAAGCTGCAGGCCGCTTGGGAAGGCCCTTTCAAGGTTGTCAAGCAGCTAAATGAGGTAAATTATGTGGTGGAGCTGTCTAACCGGGCACACCATTGCCGGGTGTACCATGTCAATATGATGAAGCCATATTATGACAGGGGGAATGTGGTGCTGGCCGTGTGTGGACATTGGGAGGAGCAGGGAAGTGACCCTCTAGTAGATCTATTCCCTGAGACAGGAGCTGGTTCCTCCCAAGAAACAATCCCTCTCTCCGATCAGCTAACCCCTGCCCAGCAAGCTGAGATCAGAGGGGTGCTGCATCTGTACCGACAGCTGTTTTCCAACCAGCCTGGTCGCACTAATCTGACTGTCCACCGGGTGCAGACAGGATCGCACCAACCTATAAGATGCTCCCCCTTCCGAGTCACAGGGAAGACAGCTCGGGACCTGGAAAGAGAGGTCAAGGACATGCTGGCTTTGGGGGTGATCCAGCCGTCGTCCAGCCCCTGGGCCTCGCCGGTGGTGCTGGTCCCCAAAAAGGATGGGTCGATCCGGTTCTGTGTGGACTATCGGAAGCTCAATGCCATCACTGTATCCGATGCCTACCCCATGCCCCGGCCGGACGAGCTCCTAGACAAGCTGGGAGGGGCTCGGTACCTCACCACCATGGATCTTACAAAGGGCTACTGGCAAGTGCCACTGGATGCAGATGCCCGGCTGAAATCTGCCTTCATTACTCCTCTGGGGCTCTACGAGTTCCTGACCCTGCCTTTCGGTCTCAAGGGAGCGCCAGCCACCTTCCAGCGCCTGGTGGATCAGCTACTGAAGGGGATGGAGAGCTTCGCTGTGGCGTATATCGATGATATCTGTGTCTTTAGCCAGACCTGGGAGGACCATGTGTCCCAGGTTAAACAAGTGCTGGACCGACTCCGGGAGGCTGGGCTGACCGTAAAAGCGGAGAAGTGCAAGGTGGGGATGGCTGAAGTGTCCTACCTGGGACACCGGGTGGGGAGCGGCCGCCTAAAGCCGGAACCAGCCAAGGTGGAGGTGATCCGGGACTGGCCTGCTCCCCAAACCAAAAAGCAGGTCCAGACCTTTATTGGGATGGCGGGGTACTATCAAAGATTTGTGCCCCACTTTAGCGCCATAGCCACCCCCATCACTGAGCTATGTAAGAAGGGGAAGCCAGACAAGGTGATCTGGACCGAGGAGTGCCAGAGGGCTCTCTGTGCACTGAAGGAGGCTTTGATCAGGGACCCGGTTCTGGCAAACCCAGACTTTGACAAGCCCTTTCTGGTGTTCACCGACGCCTCAGACATGGGACTGGGGGCGGTGTTAATGCAGGAGGATGAAACGGGGCAGAGACACCCCATCGTGTATTTAAGCAAGAAGTTGCTACCCCGGGAGCAGAATTATGCGGCCATCGAGAAGGAATGCCTGGCCATGGTGTGGGCCCTCAAGAAACTAGAGCCGTATCTATTCGGGCGACACTTCACCCTGTACACCGACCACTCGCCCCTGACCTGGCTACACCAGATGAAAGGGGCCAACGCCAAGCTCCTGAGGTGGAGCCTGCTCCTGCAGGATTACGACATGGACGTGGTCCATGTGAAGGGAAGTGCCAACCTGATAGCGGATGCATTGTCCCGGAGAGGGGGCCCTGAACTTCCCCAGGCCACTGGTCACAGTGACCCCGCTCAGTTCAGTCTCGAAGGGGGGAGCGATGTGACGGAGTAGAGAGCGAGATGGATCTGACCTGAGAGGCTGGCTGCATTGGGACAGGCTGCATCGGGAGTGTGAGACTTTACCTGAGGCTGTAACATGAGCCAGGACACCTTTGGCTGGGAGAATGGTAAAAGGCGAGAGGAGGGGCCCCGGGGGAGGGGAAGAGCCTGCTGGAGGTTTGGCTGGCTCTTGGTCAGTTTGGAGCTGGGTGGTGAAACGCAGGGAGCCCCAGAGCTGGGGTCTAAGCTCCCTGCCCCCCAGAAGGGCCCAGCTGAGGGGTCCTGGTCATACTTACAAGCTCTGTTTGGACTCTTTCCTGACAACCCTAATAAACCTTCTGTTCTACTGGCTGGCTGAGAGTCACATTGAATCCCGGGAAGAGGGGTGCAGTACCTGACTCCCCCACACTCCGCGACAGAGGGCACCAGGATGGGGGCTCAGGGTGGGGGCAGGTTGGGGTGGAGCAGCCCTGGTACCAACCGGTGAGACCTCGATCCGGTTCTGAGGCGTTGGTTCTGTCAGCTCCGTCAGGTCCGGATTCACGTTCTTCCCGTCTGGATACAGGTAACTGAGGCGGAGGAGGGGGAACTATCAGAACCCGCCTGGTCCGACCAGAACCCCCCACAGATCCACACCAGGACCCAGCGGGTTGGCATCAATGCTCCCAAAATCCGAGTAACCTGAGCCAGACCCGACCCAGAATGAAACCCACACGGCCCTGACCAGAACCAACCTTGGCCAGAGCCGACTCGAACCAGCCCAACTCAGACCCGACCCACCCTGCCCAACGCAGAAACCACGACCCGGGCCCAAGATCCAGACCACACCAGACTCCGGGCCCATAACAGGATTCTGCCCCCCAGGCCCCCGCCCCGATCTGCCCCCCAGGTTCCGGCCTGGAGCTGTGCCCCGCTCCGTCACACCCTCAGCCGCCCCACTCACAAGCCCTCCCTGTGCCCCTCGATCAGCGCCAGGAAGAGGGGTCTGTTCTGGGGGATGGTCTGCAGGATGCTGCCGTCCCGGCTCACGTAGCCGATGGCCCACTGCCCCAGCCGCGTGCAGCTGAGCCGAAACACGTAGCTGGGGAGAAAACGGGGTCAGTGGCAGGGGGTGACCCCAAAGCCTGAGGGGGGCGCAGGGGGATAGAGGCTGCAGGGAGCAGAATGGGGGCTCGGCTGCTCTCCCCTGGCAGTCCTGGGGGGTCTGTGGGGCAGGGAGTGGGGCAGGGGCTCAGAAGGGGGCGCTCTCCTCTGGCAGTCAGTGCTGGCCCCAATGAGCGCTAGGGGGTCTGTGGGGCAGGGAGTGGGGCGGGGGCTCAGCAGGGGGCGCTCTCCCCTGCCAGTCAGTGCTGGCCCCATTGACCTGGGGGGTCTGTGGGGCAGGGAGTGGGGAGGGGACTCAGCAGGGGGCTCCCCACTCCCCCCACCCCATGGGTCCCTACCTGCCCGGCTTGTTGGAACAGCTTTGCAGTCGCGCCCTCACTTCGTCGTAGGTCAGGAAGGCCACGTAGCCCGGGTGCGTCACTGCCAGGTGCGTCCAGTTCTTGAGCAGCGTGGGCCAGGGCTGCAGAGACACAGGGGTCGCGCTGGACGCCGAGATCTCGCAGCCCCCCCGAGACCCCGGTTTCCTTTCTGTGCTGCCAGGGGCGACTCCCCCGTCCCACCTGCCCTGCCTCTCTCCCCCCGACCCCCACCCCCACCCAGCTGAGCTCTGCTGCTGCTGAGCGGAAACCCTCAGGCCTCCCGCCTGCCTGCCCCTGGCAGGGCTCCCCCCCCACCGCCCACGGGTCAGCTCAGCCTAAGCGGGGATAGACACGCCACATCCTGCTGGGGATCAAGGCCAGCGCCTGGGCCCTGCTCGGCGGGGGGGCGGGGGGGGTGAGAGACGAGAGCGAAGCTGGCTGGAGGGGCATTGCCCCCCCCCCTCGCACAATCTGCCTGGGCCCATGGGGCAGATCTGGGTGGGGGAGCCCAGGGGAGAGACAGGTGGGGGGATGGAGGACAGGCTGGGGAGGGGAAGGAGGGAGGAAGCAGGTGTGCGGGGGAGGGCTGCCCCTCCTAGCCCTTGTCTCCCCAGCTTGGTCCCCGTGTCCAGCCCTGCCTCCCCCGGCCCGTACCTGGAAGAGGCGGGTGAAGATGTCGAACTCGAAGATGGACACGTGGTCGCTGCAGGTCAGGTCCATGGTGGCTCTCAGGGCCGCGGCCATGGGCCCGGGTGCCACGGGGTGAACCGGCTGCAGCCCCACCTGAAACTCACTCCACGACACTAGGCTCCTGTGGGGGCAGGGGGCAGTGAGGGGGGGATGGGCGTGTGGGGCTGAGGGGGGGTTGGGAGGCCCTGGGGAAGAAGGGGGGTATCAGGGTGGGAGAGGGGAAGGGGACACCTGCGGGGCAAGCAGGGGGGAGGAGGGTAGTGGGGGCAGGGATACCGGGGAGTCCCGGTCTCAGCAGGGGGCTGGGAGGGGAACAGTGGGGGGTAGCTAGGGGATGGCGGTATCAGGGGTCTCACCGTGCCCCCCATGTCCCTCTCCAGAAGGCCTCGGCAGGGGGCTGGCTGGGCCGGTACTGGTGCCCCATGTCCTGCCCGTTGGGGATCAGGGCCCGGAGCTCCCCCAGCATGTGGCTGAAGATCAGCGACAGCTTGGTCAGCTTCCTCCTGCGGGAGAGATGGGAGGTGGTGAGAAGGGGGTCCACTCTCCCCTCCCCCACCCCAGTCAACAGGAAACACTTGGGGGGCGGCCGGGCGGGAAGGCGGGGGGGGGGGGGGTTTCTCTGCAGCATCAAAGAGGCCCAGAGATGCTGCTGGAGCCGGACGACCCCAGGCGGGGGGGAAAGACGGACAGACACCTGCCCCACCCCACAATCTCAGGGACCCAGACACAGACACTGCGAAGGTGGGCATGTGGGGGGCTGCGGGTCAGGAGTGAGGGGCACCAGCAGAGCTGGGCTGGGGGGTCTGCGGGTCGGGAGTGAGGGGCACCAGCAGAGCTGGGCTGGGGGGGGCTGCGGGTCGGGAGTGAGGGGCACCAGCAGAGCTGGGCTGGGCTGGGGGGGCTGCAGGTCGGGAGTGCGGGGCACAAGCAGAGCTGGGCTGGGGGGGGCTGCGGGTCGGGAGTGAGGGGCACCAGCAGAGCTGGGCTGGGCTGGGGGGCTGCAGGTCGGGAGTGAGGGGCACCAGCAGAGCTGGGCTGCAGGGGCTGGGGGGGCTGCGAGTCGGGAGTGAGGGGCACCAGCAGAGCTGGGCTGGGTGGGGGGGCTGCGGGTCGGGAGTGCGGGGAGCCAGGGCCCCTGGATCTGGGCGTTTTCTGTTGTTGGTTCGGTTTCTGCTTCCGCATAGGCGCTGGTTACTCAGTAACTCGGGACCGCGCCCTTTCACCAGAGTCCAACAGGCACCGCCAGCCCTCCCTACGGCCAGGTACCCCTCAATTCTGACCCAGACCCCCCCGCCCCCCCCGGCTATCCCAGCCCTGGGGTCCCTCCCTCAGCTCCGCCGGTGCCCCTCACTCCCGACCCGCAGCCTCCTGCTATCCCAGCCCTGGGGTCCCTCCCTCAGCTCCGCCGGTGCCCCTCACTCCCGACCCGCAGCCTCCTGCTATCCCAGCCCTGGGGTCCCTCCCTCAGCTCCGCCGGTGCCCCTCACTCCCGACCCGCAGCCCCTGCTAGCCCAGCCCTGGCCTCCCCACATCCCCACACCTCTGCCAATGCCCCTCACACTCTCAGACCCCTGGTAGCTCAGCTACGCTTCCCCCTCAACTCTACCGGTACCCCTCACTCCTGACCTGCAGCCCAGCCCTGGGCTTCCCTATCTCTCCCTGCCTCCTTGCCCCATGGTGCCCCTTTGGGGCCAGTACCTGGAGGCCGACCCCTCCTGGAAAATTCCCTCCGGGTCTCCCTTGAAGAGCTTGGTGGCCTGCTTGACCTTGTGCTGCAGGTTGCTGATGTAGACGGGGAAGTAGCCGGCCTCCCAGAGGCAGCTCAGGCTGGCCCCAGGCTGGCCCCGGATCAGCAGCAGGTGCTGGCGCGTCTGGGGCAGCAGCTGGGGCAGGTAGGGGGGGCTGTTCCTCAGCCCCAGCCCCGGTTGCTCCACCAGCCGCTGCAGCTTCTCCAGCCCCTGCAGGGCCTTGTCCAGCGAGCGCCGAGCGGCTGCGCCCTGGGCGAAGGGGCCCCGATGGGCACCTGCTCCCCCGGCAGCGGCCATGGCGGCGGGCGAAGGGCCGGAGGGGAGAGATTGTGCTTCCTGCACCCAGGGCTGGGCAGGGCGGGTCCGACCGAGGGGGAGGGAAGGAGGGAACGAAGAAAAGAACAAGACAGAGCGAGAGAGAGAGAAACAGAGGAAGCGACACAGACAAGCAGCTTCACAAGAGGGCCACAGGCAAGGCCTTGAGCCCCCCCCACCCCCTGTCACATCCGGACAGGTCACTCCCCCCCCGCCCCCCCCAGGAGAGGGGAGGGAGTGTGGGGGCGTTTTTACACACTGCGCACCTGTCAGAGCAAGTGTGAACCTGCAGCTCTGGGGCCTTTGGGGCCAGGAGTGAGGGGCACCAGCAGAGCTGGGGGGAGCCCAGGGCCAGGCTAGCAGGGGGCTGCGGGTCAGGAGTGAGGGGCACCGGCAGAGCTGTGGGGTGGGGAGCCCAGGGCTGGGCTAGCAGGGGCTGCGGGTCGGGAGTGAGGGGCACAGGCAGAGCTGGGGGGAACCCAGGTCTGGGCTAGCAGGGGCTGCGGTTCAGGAGTGAGGGGCACCGGCAGAGCTGTGGGGTGGGGAGCCCAGGGCTGGGCTAGCAGGGGGCTGCGGGTCGGGAGTGAGGGGCACAGGCAGAGCTGGGGGGAGCCCAGGGCCAGGCTAGCAGGGGGCTGCGGGTCAGGAGTGAGGGGCACCGGCAGAGCTGTGGAGTGGGGAGCCCAGGGCTGGGGGGGAGCCCAGGGCTGGGCTAGCAGGGGCTGCGGGTCGGGAGTGAGGGGCACCAGCAGAGCTGGGGGGTGGGGACCCCAGGTCTGGGCTAGCAGGGGGCTGCGGGTCAGGAGTGAGGGCCACCGGCAGGGCTGGGGGGGAGCCCAGGGCCGGGCTAGCAGGGGGCTGCGGGTCAGGAGTGAGGGGCACCGGCAGAGCTGTGGGGTGGGGAGCCCAGGGCTGGGGGGGAGCCCAGGGCTGGGCTAGCAGGGGCTGCGGGTCGGGAGTGAGGGGCACCAGCAGAGCTGGGGGGTGGGGACCCCAGGGATCTGCAGGTCAGGGGTGAGGGGCCCTGGCTGTCACTTCTGTCGCACCCTGCGCAGCTCTCTGGGTGATTTCCTGTTGCGGCGGGGGGGCGGGGGAGAGGGAGGGTCAGGAGCAGCTGGGAACTCGCCCCGGGCCTGAACCTACCTGTAAATCCAGGTGCCGCTGACTCACCTGTGACCTCACCTGCCCCTGCCCGGGGGCGCGGCTGGAACCCGCCTGCAATGCTCCCTTCGGCCACCAGGTGGCGCCGCTGCCTGGATGATCCTCCAGGGAACGCCCCCAGAGGCCCATCCAGCCCCATAGCGCACCCCCCATCAGCCCCCACAGGCCCATCCAACCCCATAGCGCACCCCCCATCAGCCCCCACAGGCCCATCCAACCCCATAGCGCCCGCTATCAGCCCCGTGGGTCTATCTAGCCCCATAGCACCCCCCATCAGCCCCACGGGCTCATCCAGTCCCATAGCCCAAGGGCCCCTCCAGCCACACTGGCCCCTCCAGCCCCATAGCACCCCCCCATCAGCCCCATGAGCCCATCAAGCCCCATCAGCCCCCCCCATCAGCCCCACAAGCCCATCCAGCCCCATAGCACCAGGGGCCCATTCAGCCCCATAGTGCCCCCCCATCAGCCCCAAGGGCCCATCCAGCCCCATAGCACCCCCCATCAGCCCAATGGGCCCATCCAGCCCCATAGCCCCTCAGGCCCCTCCAGCCCCACAGAGCCCTCATCAGCCCCAGGGTCCCATCCAGCCCCATAGCCCCTCCCCATCAGCACCAGGGGCCCGTCCAGTCCTATAGCCCCTCCCCCCCATCAACCCCAGGGGCCCATCTAGCCCCATAGCACCCCTCCCCCCATCAACCCCAGGGGCCCATCAGGCCCATAGCCCCACCCCCCATCAACCCCAGGGGCCCATCCAGCCCCATAGCCCCACCCCCCATCAGCCCCAGGGGCCCATCCAGCCCCACGGCACACACACACCCCCATCAGCCCCACGGGCGGGCCCATCCAGCCCCACAGCACCGCCCCCCCCCCCACATCAACCCCAGGGGCCCATCCAGCCCCACAGCACACCACACCCCCATCAGCCCCAGGGGCCCCTCCAGCCCCACAGCACCACCCCCCCCCCCCATCAGCCCCACAGGCCCCTCCAGCCGCATAGGGGACCCTAAGTCTCTTTCAGTCTCAGGATAAAAAGTACAAAAAATATTTTATTAGCGGCTTAGAAAAGACCCCCCCATAATTTACCCCCATAAACGCCCCCCCCCCCAGGAGATTCAAGTATCAGTGACTGGCCGCAACTCTGAAGTGGGGTGGGCAGGATTCCCCCACCCACCTGCTTCTGCATCCAGGAGAGCAGCGAGGGGGCAGCCTGGGAGCAGAAGGGTTAATGCTAGCAAATGGGGGATGGGGGGCTGGGCCTGGCTCCCAGCAGCCTTTGGGGGGGGGGCATAGAGGGCCCCTGCAAGTCCAGTCTCAGTGCAGCCAATTCCCCCCCCAGTGTCCCCCCCAGCCGAGTTCCGCCAACTCCACCCCGGGCTTTTGCTGAGACCTCCCCAGGGGCTGCTCTGGTTCCCCTCGGGCTCTGGCCCCGTTTTGGGGCAGGGGTTTCTCTGTGCTGGCTCCCGGGGGAGGGGCAGGCAGCGAGGACACGCTGCTGCTGCCCCCCCGCCCCACAGCACCCCAGGCGGGGGGAGGTGAATGCAAGGGGGACTGTCGGAAAGCCCTCTCTTCAGGCTGGGACCTAGACCCCATGGGAGCATGGAGCTAGCCGGACACCTGGGTCCCACAGGAACACATGGAGACGCCCGGACTCCTGGGTTCTGCAGGGGAGTAGGCAGCTGTCACTGGCGTGAGGGTCCCCCCAGGAGGCCCGGATGCCTGGGTCCCTCAGGAACAGACGGGGTTCCGTGCACTTAGATGGTCACCCCAGTGCTACATGCCCAGGGCTAGAGCCCCCTGGGGTCCCTGGGTTGGGAGGGGCAGCAGCCCCCAGCACTCCGCTGTCAGCTGCCCCCGCTGTCCCTGCTGCGAAGCCACTGCCCCTCGGCCACACCTGTGGGTGGGCTCCCTGCCCCACACGGAGTCCGTGATTGGTCCAGTCCGACACCTCTCGGGGGGACCCGATTGGGTGGCAGCCCCTGGGCCAGCGGGACAAGGGGCGGGTGAAAGGCGCCAGGCAGCAGCGAGAGGGGATTGGTTGAGGTGTCCTGGCCGGGAGACGCAATTGGGTAGATGGCACCATGGAGGGCAGGCTCCAGCAGGCTTTCGGCCAATAGCAGAAAGGGCTTGGGGGCAGTGGCAGAGCCCATTGGCTGCCCCAGGGTGGGCGGGGTCATATTTCCCTCCAGCTTCACCCCATGGAGGGGGCCCGTGGTTGATGCCCCATTGGCTGGCTCAGCAGTTTCTGGTCTCTGATTGGCTGGGGCAGTTCTGCAGGCTCCCGGGGTGTGGGGAGGGCTCGGGGCAGACGGCGGGGAGCCTGGGGAGGCGCTGGGCAGACCTGGGGGGAGAGAAAGGGGACGTCAGGGATCAGCCCCAGAACCCCACCCCCCAAAGGGGAACCTGTAACCCCGCCCCGAGGATCCCAACTCCCCCCTCCCCGAACCCCTGAATCCTCCCTCTGCTCCCCGGGAAACTCTCTGCCCGCCCCAAGGAGCCGCAGCTGCGAGGGGTTGGTGCGTCTCCCCATGGGGCTGGCTCCAGGGGTCATGGGCAGGAGGACCAGAGCGTGACCTTCAGACGGAGCACTCCCCAGGGGGCTCTGGAAGCTCGGGGGGGGGCGCACATGGGCTGGGGGGCCAGTGGGGTGTTACTGCTGGGGTCAGGCAGGCGCCAGGGGGGCTGGGGGGCAGCACTCACCGTTGGGGGTCAGGCGGGCACCCGGGGAGCTGGCTGAACTGGGTGCCGGGGAGGCCCCGTCCTGGGGGCCGTCGGGGGCTGGGGGAGGCCGGGAGGCCTTTCCCCTCAGGATGTCGATCACCTGGGAACGGGGCACGGAGAGTGTTACCCCGCCCCACTGGGAGCCCCCCCAGACCCACCCCAAGGACCCCTAACCCCCCCCATCCGCACATGGCAGCAGTAGCCCCTCCCCCCTCCCTCTCATCCCCATGGCCCCCATTCTCCCTCCCTCCAAGCCTCTATACCCCCAGCCTCTCCCTCCCCATAACTCCCCAGGGGCCTCTGTGCAGCCCCCGCTCCCCGTGTCCTCCTGCCGACCCTTCCCAGCCCCCTGCTCACCTCTCCAGGGTCCCCTCCCCCCCACGTCCTCCTGCCAACCCTTCCCAGCCCCCTGCTCACCTCCCCAGGGTCCCCTCCCCCCCACATCCTCCTGCTGACCCTTCCCAGCCCCCTGCTCACCCCCCCAGGGTCCCCGCCCTTGTGTCCTCCTCCCAACCCTCCCCAGCCCCCTGCTCACCCCCCCCAGGGTCCCCCCGTGTCCTCCTGCTGACCCCCCCGCCCTCGCCAACCCCCCCCTCACCCGCCGGTTCTTGGCCACCATGAGTGCCGTGTCATTGTGATAGTTCTTGATCCCACAGTCGGCCCCGTTCCGCACCAGCAGCCGCAGGGCGTCCAGCAGGCCCCGCCCACTGGCCACGTGCAGCGCCGTGCACCCCGCGTACGACTGCGCGTTCACACTCGCCCCGTTCTGCCGGGGGGGGGGGGGGGGGAGAGAGAAGAGACAGGGGGTGAGACGGGACAGACAACGCCCCCCGCCCAGAGCGTCGCGTCCAGGGGAGGGGGCAGGGTGTGGGGGGCAGTGACAGGAACCTGGCTGGGGCAAGCGGACATTTGGGGGAGCTGAAGGGAGGGAGAGGGACCAGCTGGGGGGGAGGGGTCAGGGGCAAGTGGTGGGGGGGGGGCGGAGGGGTCCTGGGCTCTCACCTGGATCAGCAGCTCCACCATGTCCAGGCTGTTGTTCTCCACGGCATGGAGCAAGGGCGAGCGGCCGCTCTTGATGTCCTGTGTGGGGTGCACAGCAGGGTCAGACCCCCCAGGTACAGACAGCCCCCCCCACCCCAGTCACACGTACACACACGACCCCCTCCACCCGGAAATCGCCCCTCAGTTTGCACAGTTCTCTCCCAGCTCTGCACCCCCCCCACTTTACCCAGCCCCCCCTTGTTTTGGGGGGGGTTTGGAGGGGATGGGCTCCCCCATACCCAGCCCCCCAGGTGCCATGTCTGTGGGGTGGGGGTAGGCGCACCCCATACTCACCACCGCATCGATGTCCGCCCCGTGCTCCAGCAGCAGCAGAACCGTGTCCCGGTTCGAGGTGGCCACAGACACATGCAGGGGGGTGAGACCTGGGGGGAGAGAATAGGGGGGGTGAGAGTGAGGCACAAGGGGGAGGGATGGGAGGGGGGGCTGGCCTGGCTGAGGGGTGGGGGGGGGAAACCTTTGGGCTTTTCCAGAGACCCTGGTCCCAGTTCTCAGCTGTTTGGAAAAATTCTCAAAACCACAAGCTTCCTCCCCCACCCCCTCCTGACCCCAGTCCCCCCCATCGCCCCCTCCTTGCCCCAGTTCCCCCCCATCCCCGCATCCACCCCCCTGACCCCAGTCCCCCCCATCTCCCCCTCCTTGCCCCAGTCCCCCCCATCCCCGCATCCACCCCCCCGACCCCAGTCCCACCCCCCATCGCCCCCCCCCCGACCCCAGTCCCCCCCCCCATCCCCCCCTGCCTGGCTCACCCTCGTAGTTCCGGGCCTCCAGCTCCGGCCGGTCGCTGCCCCACTCCAGCAGCTCACGCAGGCACCGGGGGCTGCCGTGCTCGCAGGCCAGGTGCACCGAGGTCTGTCCGTGCCGGTCCAGTGCCATCGGGGAAGCCCCGTGCGAGAGCAGCAGCTTCACCAGGGAGGGCTGGGTGGTGATCACGGCCAGGTGCAAGGGGGTCTGAGGGGGGAGAGGCACAAGGCACTGCTGCAGGGAAGCTCGCCGCACCAGGGGGTTTCCCAGCTGGGGGCACAGGCAGGGCATTGCCGGTGCAAAGCTGGCAGCCCCGAGACAGGCAAGCTGCGAGCGGCTGGTGCACACCCTGTAACCAGAGGAAGCTGCCCGGTCCCGCCGGTGCTAACCGCAGCCCCCGGCGCCAGCCGCGTTGACGCAGACGCTTCTCAGAAGGGGCTGGAGCTGGCTCAGGTGCTGGTTTACGGGAAATGGGGCGCACAACGCGGGACTGGGGGAGGCTGCCCCCAGCTTAGAGACCCCCCGGGACCCAAGCAGAGCGGGGAGGAGCCCAGGACTGGGGGAGCTGGGGGCAGCGGGTCGGGAGTGAGGGGCACCAGCAGAGCTGGGGGGAGCCCAGGGCTGGTGGAGCTGGGGGCTGCGGGTCGGGAGTGAGGGGCACCTGTCCATAGGGTGGGGCTGGCAGCTCCTTCTGGGCTCTGGGGATGGGGGGGAGGTGGGGGGACTGAGTGTGTACAAGTGTGCACAGGTGCCATGGTGTGTGAGTGAGCGAGCACGTCCCAGCAAGCCGTGTCTCTGTGAGAGCATCCGGGTGCACGGCAGTGAGTGTGCATGCGTGTGTGACTGGTGCGTGAGGGGGCCATCGCAGTGGGATTGTGCAATGCCCGTGGAAGTCTGTGAACACACTTGTTGCAGGGAGTGAGTGTGTCTGAGCATGTGTCGCAGTACGTGTGTCACACCAATGCACGGTGAGTGTGGAATGCAGCATGTCCTGGTGCATGAGTGTGCAGGGCTCCGGGAATACAGGTGCTGCAGGGTGAGAGTGTCCAAGTGTGTGTCACACCAGTGCACAGTGAGTGTGCGACGTGGCATGCCCCAGGGCTCTGGGAATGCGGGGGCTGCAGGATGAGAGTGTCCAAGCGTGTGTGTCACACCAGCACACGGTGAGTGTGCGACGTGGCGTGCCCCAGGGCTCTGGGAATGCAGGGGCTGCAGGATGAGAGTGTCCAAGCGTGTGTGTCACACCAGCGCACGGTGAGTGTGCGACGCGGCATGCCCCAGGGCTCTGGGAATGCGGGGGCTGCAGGGTGAGAGTGTCCAAGCGTGTCATACTAGCGCACGGTGAGTATGCGACGTGGCGTGCCCCAGGGCTCTGGGAATGCGGGGGCTGTAGGGTGAGAGTGTCCAAGCGTGTGTGTCACACCAGCGCACAGTGAGTGTGCAACGTGGCGTGCCCCGGGGCTCTGGGAATGCGGGGGCTGCAGGGTGAGAGTGTCCAAGCGTGTGTGTCACACCAGCACACGGTGAGTGTGCGACACGGCGTGCCCCAGGGCTCTGGGAATGCGGGGACTGCAGGGTGAGAGTGTCCAAGCGTGTGTGTCACACCAGTGCAGTGAGTGTGCGACGTGGCGTGCCCCAGGGCTCTGGGAATGCGGGGGCTGCAGGGTGAGAGTGTCCAAGCATGTGTGTCACACCAGCGCACAGTGAGTGTGCAACGTGGCATGCCCCGGGGCTCTGGGAATGCGGGGACTGCAGGGTGAGAGTGTCCAAGCATGTGTGTCACACCAGCGCACGGTGAGTGTGCGACACGGCATGCCCCAGGGCTCTGGGAACGCGGGGGCTGCAGGGTGAGAGTGTCCAAGCGTGTGTCATACCAGCGCACGTTGAGTGTGCGACACGGCGTGCCCCGGGGCTCTGGGAATGCGGGGGCTGCAGGGTGAGAGTGTCCAAGCGTGTGTGTCACACCAGCGCACGGTGAGTGTGCGACACGGCGTGCCCCAGGGCTCTGGGAACGCGGGGGCTGCAGGGTGAGAGTGTCCAAGCGTGTGTCATACCAGCGCACGTTGAGTGTGCGACACGGCGTGCCCCGGGGCTCTGGGAATGCGGGGGCTGCAGGGTGAGAGTGTCCAAGCGTGTGTGTCACACCAGCGCACGGTGAGTGTGCGACACGGCGTGCCCCAGGGCTCTGGGAACGCGGGGGCTGCAGGGTGAGAGTGTCCAAGCGTGTGTCATACCAGCGCACGGTGAGTGTGTGACACGGCGAGTGTGCGACACGGCGTGCCCCGGGGCTCTGGGAACGCGGGGGCTGCAGGGTGAGAGTGTCCAAGTGTGTGTGTCACACCAGCGCACGGTGAGTGTGCGACATGGCGTGCCCCGGGGGGCTGCAGGGAGCCAGAGGGAGGGGGGACAGCGCTGCAGGGGTTGCCTGCATCCCGCTGGGTCCCCCATGGCTGCCAGGCGCCCGCAAGGGCTCCAGGTGTGAGCGCGTCCGTCCGTCCGTCCGTCCGCGTCCCCTCCCCCGTGACTCAGGCTCTGACCCTGGGGCGTCGCCCAGGCAACGGGGAGGAAGTTGTCGGGGAAAGTCCCGTCTGTGCCGGGGCTGGGCGGGGCTGGGCACGTGGGTTCTGGGAACGGCGTGCCCGGGTTCCCCTCCCCCCGCCCCCGGCAGCCTGGTGCCACCTGATGGGGGCAGGTTGGCATTGCGCCCCTCCCCCAATGCCCATCCCCCCCGTCCCCCATCTGCCAGGGACCAGTCTAGATCATAGCCCACAGACCAGCCTCCCCCCATCCTGCCCTGGGACCCCCCAGGCCCCCCCATCCTGCCCTGGAACCCCCCTGGGACTCCCCCATCCTGCCCTGGGACCCCCCGGGACCCCCCCATCCTGCCCTGGGAGCCCCCTGGGACCCCCCCAGACTGCCCTGGGAGTCCCCAGGCCCACCCCATCCTGCCCTAGAACCCCCCAGGACCCCCCAGACTGCCCTGGGGGCCCCCCAGACTTCCCTGGGAGCCCCAGGGACCCCACCAGGCTGCCCTGGGAGCCCCCATCCTGCCCTGGGACCCCCCAGGCCCCCCCATCCTGCCCTGGGACCCCCCTAGGACCCCCCCAGACTGCCCTGGGAGCTCCCAGGCCCACCCCATCCTGCCCTGGGACCCCCCATCCTGCCCTAGAACCCCCCAGGACCCCCCAGACTGCCCTGGGGGCCCCCCAGACTGACCTGCCGCAGGTGGTTGTAGATGTCCAGGTCCCGCTGACCCTGTAGGAAGAGGCTGACCAGGCGCTGGGCTACGGGTAGGTTCCCCTGGGCCACAGCGATGTGTAGAGCCCTGGAGGGGGCGGGGGGAGAGACCATCACTGGGGTGGGGGGTAGAACTCCTCAGGGTCGTCCCCCCCCCCGCTCCACAGACAGTTCCTCTCCCCTCCCCCAGCCACAGAAATTCCCCAGGCAGGTTCTGGCTAGAACAGCAGGGGCAACAGTGTCCTTGGCGTCTCCAGCCCCACAACCCCCCTGCAGAGAGGCTCTGCCCCTCTCAGCTCCATCCGCGACCATGGTGCTGCTTAGAACAAGCGTCGCAATGATAGCAAGGTCCCCCTCCTGCCCCACTTCGTCCCCACTGGGTCTGAGCCCCCCATCTTCCACCCCACCCTCCCCACTGCCCCTTGGCTCCCTCAGCCCATCTCTTGGGTACACCCCACAATGCCCAGAATTTGGCCACTCAGCTCCCCCCCCCCCTCCCATGTCCTGCCCTGCAGGGCCCTGTCGCCCCAGCTCACCCCTCTCTCTGCTCCCTGCTCTGTTCCCCAGCTCTGCTGCCCCCCAGCCCCGGCCCCCTCTCTGCTGCCCCCCCCCCCCAGGACGCAGGTGATTTCAGAGAATCATTCCAGCAGCGAATTACGATAAAAGGAAACCTCTTATCAGCCCGGCCCGAGCAAGGGGGGAGGTCCTCGACTCCAGGCTTCCAGTAACAGCTCCCAGCCGCCCGCTGACCTCCACTTCCTGTCTCAAACAGGCCGCTTTCGATATCCACTGGCAGCTCAGGCTTGGGAGGCTGCAGAGCTGCAAGCTTCCCCAGGAACAGTGCCCCATCACTGCCCAGCAGGGAACCCAGTGCTGCGAGCTTCCCCTCATAACAGTGCCCTGTCACTGCCCAGCGGGGAACCCAGCGCTGCAAACTTCCCCCGCCAGAGTGCCCTATCACTGCCCAGCTGGGAGCCCAGTGCTGCGAGCTTCCCCCAACACAGTGCCCTGTCACTGCCCAGCCAGGAACCTGGTGCTGCGAGCTTCCCCCGCCAGAGTGCTCTGTCACTGCCCAGCCGGGAACCCAGTGCTGCAAACTTCCCCCGCCAGAGTGCCCTATCACTGCCCAGATGGGAGCCCAGTGCTGCGAGCTTCCCGCAACACAGCTCCCTGTGATTGCCCACCTGGGAGATCAGTGCTGCGAGCTTCCCCCAACACAGTGCCCTGTGATTGCCCAGCTGGGAGCCCAGTGCTGCGAGCTTCCCCCAACACAGTGCCCTGTCACTGCCCAGCTGGGAGCCCAGTGGTGCGAGCTTCCCCCAACACAGTGCCCTGTGATTGCCCAGCTGGGAGCCCAGTGGTGCGAGCTTCCCCCAACACAGTGCCCTGTCACTGCCCAGCTGGGAGCCCAGTGCTGCGAGCTTCCCCCAACACAGTGCCCTGTGATTGTCCAGCCGGGAGCCCAGTGCTGCGAGCTTCCCCCAACACAGTGCCCTGTCACTGCCCAGCCGAGAGCCCAGTGCTGCGAGCTTCCCCCAACACAGTGCCCTGTGATTGCCCAGCCGGGAGATCAGTACTGCGAGCTTCTCCCATGACAGTGCCCTGTCACTGCCCAGCCAGGAACCCAGTGCTGCGAGCTTCCCCACAGCAGTGCCCAGCCAGGAGCAGGGAGGGGCCGTGGGGGGGTGGAGGAAGAGGAAGCCGGGAGGAAATCTATCCCCCCTCCCCTTCCAGTAAGAAGTTTGAGCCACGGGACCATTACGCAGGAACAGGAAGAAAACGTCGGCAGGGGGTGGGACCGGGAAGGGGGGGGGTGCTGCACAGATGGGCCGGGGATTCCCCTTCCCAGCCGGGCTGGCTCGCTCTGTCTGGGCTCGCAGATGGGCCCCTTGCCCCCATGCCCGTGCTGGGGGCCCAGGGCTATTTAACCCCCCCCACACACACACACACACTTACGTGTCTCCGTCCTCGTCCTGCTTGGTCGCCGTAGCGATGTCAGCCGCCAGCTGGGTCTGCAGGGGGCAGAGAAGGGGGTAGGGGGCGGCGGGGCGCCCCAGCAGGGGAGCCGGCAGCAGGGGGTGGGGGGCCACGGGGTGGAAGAAGGGGGCCCGCTCCGGGACCAGGAAGGGTCCGGTCAGACCTGGTGGGGGGAGAAAAATGGGGGTGCGTGAGCGAAAGAAGGGACCCCCCCTTATGCATCGCAAGGAACCCAGGAGTCCGTCCCAGAACCTCCTGGGGACTCCCCCATAACCCCTCCCCCAAGGGACCCAGGAGTCCGGGGCCAGTGCTACGTACGAGCAACTCTTGAGCAATCGCTTTACTGAGATCCTCACCCGGCCCCTGAGGCCAAGGGCACGGGCTCTCCTTCGCAGCCCCCACCCCCCATTTCCCGGACCCCGGCGTCCGGGCGGGCGGGGGAGGGTCTCCAGCCCGTGGCACCTGTCCTGGCCACCCGCCAGCATCTGGGCGGGGGGCCGCGGGGGCGATGGGGGCGGGGAGCGGGGCGCAGGGTCACCCACCTATGAGGTAGGGAGCTGGCAGGCGGGTGTAGTCCACAGCCACGTAGGGGGGGCAGTAGCCGTTACAGAAGGGGGGGCGCTGCCCCCCGGAGGCGCCCTCCTGCCCCCCGTCGCTCTCTGTCTTGGGCACCTTCCCGGCTGGG
The DNA here is from genome assembly GCA_033296515.1 of Macrochelys suwanniensis. Lineage (NCBI taxonomy): Eukaryota > Metazoa > Chordata > Testudines > Chelydridae > Macrochelys > Macrochelys suwanniensis. The sequence continues at coordinate 299,571 of CM065795.1, forward strand.
GGCCCCGGCCGCTCCCAGCCCGGCCCCCGCATTGCGTAGCGGCGTTTGCGCAGGGGCAGCGAGGTCTCCGCTTTCCTGCCCCCCTCGTCGGGGGGCCCCGGGCTCGGCGCCCCGGGGTGGGGGGGAGGAGTTCTTGGGCCCCCCGCTGCGCCGTGCCAAGGTGCAGGGAAAGCCCCGCTGCCCTGAGGAGCCCGCTGCCCCGCGGGGTCTTTGGGACGGGGAACCCCGCTCCCCTGGCACCCGGGGGTGTCCCCCTTCCGCCACGTCCTCAGGTCCACGGGCATCTCCTCCGCCATTCCTCAGGCTCCGGGGTCCTTCGCCCCCCGAGTGGGGGAGGGGTCGCCAGCCAAACGCCGCTCGGTCTCCTGGGTCCTTTACCCCTCGGGGTGGGGGTGCAGGGGGGGTCACCAGCCAAACGCCGCTCGGTTTCCTGGGTCCTTTGCCCCCCGAGTGGGGGAGGGGTCGCCAGCCAGACCCGACTCGGTCTCCTGGGTCCTTTGCCCCCAGGGCGGGGGAGGGGTCACCAGCCAGACCCGACTCGGTCTCCTGGGTCCTTTGCCCCCAGGGCGGGGGAGGGGTCACCAGCCAGACCCCGCTCTGCCCTTTTGCAATCTCATTTCCTCAGCAGGTGCCCCCTGCAGCCCGGGGCACCTCCAGGGAGCGGGCGCGCAGGGAGGGGGCGGCCTGGCTGCCCACAGCCCCCGACTGAAGCCAGGCAGGCTGCAGCAGGCAGCCCGGGTAGAGGAAGGGCCACCGGGACTTCCCCGGCCGCTCAGCTGAACGCTAGGGACTTTCAGAGCCGCCTCTTGCCCGGCCCCCTCCCCCGGGCTCGGGGTGGAGAATTACGGCCCCCGCTCCGCCCCCAGCCGCGGCAGCGGCAGCAGGGGAGCCCCGGTGCGCCCAGGGCGCACACTTGGCACGGCGCCCTGGGCGCACCGCCCGCTTTCCCGGACTCTCCCCTCCCCACCGGAAACGCCCAGGAAGGGGGCGGGCAGCGGCGGGGAACGCCCCGGGCTCGGCGGGGGGGAGGTCCCGGGGTGGGACGAGCCGAGCGCGGCGCGCTCCGGACACGGTTAACCCCTCCCCTCCCCGAGAGACGTGGGGGGCCGGTGAAGGGGGCTGCGGGGCGGGCCAGGCTCCCTGGCACCCCTGCAGAGCGCGCCCGTCGGCCCCCGGCCCTGGCCCCTCCAGCCCCCGGGCCCATGGGAGCGCCGGGCCAGGGGTCAGCGTGGTCGGGAACGGGGGTCCGGCTCTGGGCAGCAGGCACGGGACCCTGCGCCCGCGCCAGGCGTTAGCTCAAAGCGGCCCCATAGATTAGGGGGGCAATGGGTCAGCACCAGCCGGGAGCCGGGGGTCTCACGGCTCCCTGGGAAGCTGCGGGGAGGAGTCTCCCTCTGGGACCGGGGCAAGGGGGTAGCAGGGCCGGGAACACGCATCTCCCAGGGTAGATGCCGGGTCTGAGTCACCCCCGGGTGGATCCAGAGTCACTGTGGACCCCTGGGGGGGGATGCGTCTCGGTCCGCCCTCCCCCTTTCCTCCCCCCACTTCTCCTTCCATCCCTCCCCCGACTCCTCCCCCCAGCGCACCCCTCTGTCCATCCCTCCCCCTTCTTCCCCCCCACTTCTCCTTCCATCCCTCCCTCTTTGTCCATGCCTCCCCCTCCAGAGCCCCCCCACACCCCTCTCTCCCTCCCCAGCGCACCCCTCTGTCCCTCCTCCCAGCGCACCCCTGTCTGTCCCTCCCCCAGCGCACCGCTCCCTCCCCAGCATACCCCTGTCTGTCCCTCCCCCAGCGCACCCCTCCCTCCCCCAGCGCACCCCATCTGTCCCTCCCCCAGCGCACCCCTCCCTCCCCAGCGCACCCCTGTTGTCCCTCCCCCAGCGCACCCCTCTGTCCCTCCCCAAAGCGCACCGCTCCCTCCCCAGCGCACCCGTCTGTCCCTCCCCCCAGCGCACCCCTCCCTCCCCAGCACACCCCTGTCTGTCCATCCCTCCCCCGACTCCACTCAACCCCCTCCACCTCCCCCCACACTCCTCCAGCCCCCTCTATGTATCCATTCCTCTGTGTCCCCCGCCCACAGTTTGAGGGCACGTGTCCTGGGTCCCGCCAGGCTCCCAGCTCTCCAAGCCAGCCCCTCACTCAGGGCTGTGACCCCAAATACAGCTGGGGAAACCGAGCGAGTGACTCAGCTACAACTCACAGGGAGTCACCAGCACAGCTGAGAATGGAACCCAGGAGTCCTGGCTCCCCACCCCTCCCCCCAAGTCCTCTGTCACATCCGTGCTTCTCCGGCCTGGTGACAGGGATGGGTCCCGGGCCCACTGCAAAGGGCTGAGTCACAGGGTGGGGGGGGCAGAGACATGGGGACCCCATGGCTGGGGGGGCTGGGAGGGATGGGGGTTCTAGGAGCAGTGGTTGGGTATGGGGGGGAGGGGAGATGGCCCGTGGGAGACTTTGCCCTGTCGATCTAGTAGGGAATTTCCTACAGTGGGGAGGTAGATAATTAACCTGCCCCCCAGCTCCACCGCTCCCCCCTGCAGTGACCCCTCCCTGCACCCCCACCCTCACTGCTCCCTCTGCACCCCTCCCTGCACCCCCACTGCTCTCCCTGCAGTGACCCTGCCCCACCCCCACTGTTAACTCAGCAGTGACCCTTGCCCCCAGCTCCACCGCTCCCCCCTGCAGTGACCCTGCCCCCACCCCCATTGCTCCCTCTGCAGTGACCCCTCCCTTCCGCATCCCCACTGCTCTCCCTGCTGTGACCCCTGCCCCACTCCCACTGCAGTGACACTGTTGCCCCCCCCCCCCCAGCCAGGTCCCTGTCCCACGGGTGCATGTGGGTGAGAAGTGCCAGGCTGTGGGGGTGGTAGGAGCTGACACACAAAGCCCTGGAAGCTGAGAGACCAGCCGGCTGTCCCGGGCCCAGCACAGAGGGACAGGGCCCAATCCCCAAGCTTTCAGCTCTCTGTGCCCCTCTGCCCGCTTCCCTCTGTCCAAGCCCCCCCCCCAACTCCTTCCAACAACCCCCCCTTCTCCCTGGCTCCGCCCCGGGAGCAGGATCCGATTTACCAGAAGCGATGGGTTTGGAAAGTCCCTGCTCCGCATCCTGCATCCCCACTGGGCGGGAGGTGGGGGGCGGTGGAGGGAAGGAGCTGGGAGCGACCCCCCCTTTCCCCTGAGAGCCTGTGTTCCGCAGGGGAGCACAGGAGTGAGTGTGTGAGCATGCACCCGTGTGAAAGGGAGGTGACAGCAGTGAGTGCACCACTGTGGGTACGCGTGCAAGGGCTGGGTGGTGGACGTGTCAGGGTATGTGAGTGCAAGAAGGGTGCATCCTTGCCTGAGTGTACAAAGAGTGTACAGTGGTGAGGGTACAAAGGGGGGTGTGTGCCAGGACAGACAGCTGACAGACATTGGTGGTGAGTGCTGGAGGGTGAGCGTGATCACAGAATGGTGACGAGTGTGCAAAGACCTCTTGTGTGAGAATGCAAAAGGGCAGCTGGGAGTGTCCTGATTCCCAATCTTCCCCCCAAAAATCCCTATACCCCCACTCCCCTCCTAGAGCCTGGGATAGAACCCAGGAGTCCTGGCTCCCAGCCCCCCTGCTCTAACCACTGGACCCCACTCCCCTCCTAGAGCCTGGGATAGAACCCAGGAGTCCTGGCTCCCAGCCCCCCTGCTCTAACCACTGGACCCCACTCCCCTCCTAGAGCCTGGGATAGAACCCAGGAGTCCTGGCTCCCAGCCCCCTATACCCCCCACTCGCTGCCTATAGCTGGGATAGAACCCAGGCGTCCTGACTGCTTGGGCCTTCACGGCCCCCTCTACTCCGGCCGGCCCCCCGTCTCAAGGGATGCAGAAGAGCTGGGGGGGAGTTTCTCCATGGACCAGTGAGGACACCTGGTGGTGAAACGCGAAACTGCGAATTTGCCGGGTCGCTGGAGGCTCGGGGCGGGCGGGGTGGAGGGGGGACAAGGCGCAGCCTGTATCGCCCCCCCACCCCCCTGCAGGGTGGGGGCTGCCCGGAGAAGGGCTCCTGCCTGTCTCCGACGGAGCCAGGCCGGTGTCTGCGGGGCGCTGTGCAGCTGGGGGGGGGGTGGGGGGGCTCAGCAGGGGCCGCTGTGGGGAGGGGGTCAGCAGGCGGCACTGTGGGGAGGGGTTCGGCAGGGGGCGCTGTGCAGCTGGGAGCGGGTCTAGGGCTCAGCAGGGGGCGCTGTTGGGAGCCGGTCGGCAGGGGGCGCTGCAGGCAGCGGGGCTCAGCTGGGGCGCCGTGGGGCGGGAGTTGGGGGCTCAGCGGGGGCGGTGTGGGGAGGGCTCGGCAGGGGGCGCTGTGCAGCTGGGAGCGGGGGCTCAGCGGGGTCGCTGTGGGGCGGGGGGCTCAGCAGGGGGCGCTGTGGGGAGGGAGTTGGGGGCTCAGCAGGGGGCGCTGTGGGAAGGGAGTTGGGGGCTCAGCAGGGGGCGCTGTGGGGAGGGAGTTGGGGGCTCAGCAGGGGGCGCTGTGGGGAGGGCGTTGGGGGCTCAGCAGGGGGCGCTGTAGGGAGGGAGTTGGGGGCTCAGCAGGGGGCGGTGTGGGGAGGGAGTTGGGGGCTCAGCGGGGGCGGTGTGGGGAGGGAGTTGGGGGCTCAGCGGGGGGCGCTGTGGGGCGGGAGTTGGGGGCTCAGCGGGGGGCGCTGTGGGGCGGGAGTTGGGGGCTCAGCGGGGGGCGCTGTGGGGCGGGAGTTGGGGGCTCAGCGGGGGGCGCTGTGGGGAGGGAGTTGGGGGCTCAGCAGGGGGCGCTGTGGGAAGGGAGTTGGGGGCTCAGCGGGGGCGGTGTGGGGAGGGAGTTGGGGGCTCAGCGGGGGGCGCTGTGGGGCGGGAGTTGGGGGCTCAGCGGGGGCGGTGTGGGGAGGGAGTTGGGGGCTCAGCGGGGGGCGCTGTGGGGAGGGCGTTGGGGGCTCAGCAGGGGGCGCTGTGGGGAGGGCGTTGGGGGCTCAGCAGGGGGCGCTGTAGGGAGGGAGTTGGGGGCTCAGCAGGGGGCGGTGTGGGGAGGGCGTTGGGGGCTCAGCAGGGGGCGCTGTAGGGAGGGAGTTGGGGGCTCAGCAGGGGGCGGTGTGGGGAGGGAGTTGGGGGCTCAGCGGGGGCGGTGTGGGGAGGGAGTTGGGGGCTCAGCGGGGGGCGCTGTGGGGCGGGAGTTGGGGGCTCAGCGGGGGGCGCTGTGGGGAGGGAGTTGGGGGCTCAGCGGGGGGCGCTGTGGGAAGGGAGTTGGGGGCTCAGCGGGGGGCGGTGTGGGGAGGGAGTTGGGGGCTCAGCGGGGGCGGTGTGGGGAGGGAGTTGGAGGCTCAGCGGGGGGCGCTGTGGGGCGGGAGTTGGGGGCTCAGCGGGGGGCGCTGTGGGGAGGGAGTTGGGGGCTCAGCGGGGGGCGCTGTGGGAAGGGAGTTGGGGGCTCAGCAGGGGGCGGTGTGGGGCGGGAGTTGGGGGCTCAGCGGGGGCGGTGTGGGGAGGGCGTTGGGGGCTCAGCAGGGGGCGCTGTAGGGAGGGAGTTGGGGGCTCAGCAGGGGGCGGTGTGGGGAGGGAGTTGGGGGCTCAGCGGGGGGCGCTGTGGGGAGGGAGTTGGGGGCTCAGCGGGGGCGGTGTGGGGAGGGAGTTGGGGGCTCAGCGGGGGGCGCTGTGGGGCGGGAGTTGGGGGCTCAGCGGGGGCAGTGTGGGGAGGGAGTTGGGGGCTCAGCGGGGGGCGCTGTGGGGCGGGAGTTGGGGGCTCAGCGGGGGGCGCTGTGGGGCGGGAGTTGGGGGCTCAGCAGGGGGCGGTGTGGGGAGGGAGTTGGGGGCTCAGCGGGGGCGGTGTGGGGAGGGAGTTGGGGGCTCAGCAGGGGGCGGTGTGGGGAGGGAGTTGGGGGCTCAGCGGGGGGCGCTGTGGGGCGGGAGTTGGGGGCTCAGCAGGGGGCGGTGTGGGGAGGGAGTTGGGGGCTCAGCGGGGGGCGCTGTGGGGAGGGAGTTGGGGGCTCAGCAGGGGGCGGTGTGGGGAGGGAGTTGGGGGCTCAGCAGGGGGCGCTGTGGGGAGGGCGTTGGGGGCTCAGCAGGGGGCGCTGTGGGGAGGGCGTTGGGGGCTCAGCAGGGGGCGCTGTAGGGAGGGAGTTGGGGGCTCAGCAGGGGGCGGTGTGGGGAGGGAGTTGGGGGCTCAGCGGGGGGCGCTGTGGGGAGGGAGTTGGGGGCTCAGCGGGGGCGGTGTGGGGAGGGAGTTGGGGGCTCAGCGGGGGGCGCTGTGGGGCGGGAGTTGGGGGCTCAGCGGGGGCGGTGTGGGGAGGGAGTTGGGGGCTCAGCGGGGGGCGCTGTGGGGCGGGAGTTGGGGGCTCAGCGGGGGGCGCTGTGGGGCGGGAGTTGGGGGCTCAGCAGGGGGCGGTGTGGGGAGGGAGTTGGGGGCTCAGCGGGGGCGGTGTGGGGAGGGAGTTGGGGGCTCAGCAGGGGGCGGTGTGGGGAGGGAGTTGGGGGCTCAGCGGGGGGCGCTGTGGGGCGGGAGTTGGGGGCTCAGCAGGGGGCGGTGTGGGGAGGGAGTTGGGGGCTCAGCGGGGGGCGCTGTGGGGAGGGAGTTGGGGGCTCAGCAGGGGGCGGTGTGGGGAGGGAGTTGGGGGCTCAGCGGGGGCGGTGTGGGGAGGGAGTTGGGGGCTCAGCGGGGGGCGGTGTGGGGAGGGAGTTGGGGGCTCAGCGGGGGGCGCTGTGGGAAGGGAGTTGGGGGCTCAGCAGGGGGCGGTGTGGGGAGGGAGTTGGGGGCTCAGCGGGGGCGGTGTGGGGAGGGAGTTGGAGGCTCAGCGGGGGGCGCTGTGGGGCGGGAGTTGGGGGCTCAGCGGGGGCGGTGTGGGGAGGGCGTTGGGGGCTCAGCAGGGGGCGCTGTAGGGAGGGAGTTGGGGGCTCAGCAGGGGGCGGTGTGGGGAGGGAGTTGGGGGCTCAGCGGGGGGCGCTGTGGGGCGGGAGTTGGGGGCTCAGCGGGGGGCGCTGTGGGGAGGGAGTTGGGGGCTCAGCGGGGGGCGCTGTGGGAAGGGAGTTGGGGGCTCAGCGGGGGGCGGTGTGGGGAGGGAGTTGGGGGCTCAGCGGGGGCGGTGTGGGGAGGGAGTTGGAGGCTCAGCGGGGGGCGCTGTGGGGCGGGAGTTGGGGGCTCAGCGGGGGGCGCTGTGGGGAGGGAGTTGGGGGCTCAGCGGGGGGCGCTGTGGGAAGGGAGTTGGGGGCTCAGCAGGGGGCGGTGTGGGGCGGGAGTTGGGGGCTCAGCGGGGGCGGTGTGGGGAGGGCGTTGGGGGCTCAGCAGGGGGCGCTGTAGGGAGGGAGTTGGGGGCTCAGCAGGGGGCGGTGTGGGGAGGGAGTTGGGGGCTCAGCGGGGGGCGCTGTGGGGAGGGAGTTGGGGGCTCAGCGGGGGCGGTGTGGGGAGGGAGTTGGGGGCTCAGCGGGGGGCGCTGTGGGGCGGGAGTTGGGGGCTCAGCGGGGGCAGTGTGGGGAGGGAGTTGGGGGCTCAGCGGGGGGCGCTGTGGGGCGGGAGTTGGGGGCTCAGCGGGGGCGGTGTGGGGAGGGAGTTGGGGGCTCAGCGGGGGGCGCTGTGGGGAGGGAGTTGGGGGCTCAGCGGGGGCGGTGTGGGGAGGGCGTTGGGGGCTCAGCAGGGGGCGCTGTGGGGAGGGCGTTGGGGGCTCAGCAGGGGGCGCTGTGGGGAGGGCGTTGGGGGCTCAGCAGGGGGCGCTGTAGGGAGGGAGTTGGGGGCTCAGCAGGGGGCGGTGTGGGGAGGGCGTTGGGGGCTCAGCAGGGGGCGCTGTAGGGAGGGAGTTGGGGGCTCAGCAGGGGGCGGTGTGGGGAGGGAGTTGGGGGCTCAGCGGGGGCGGTGTGGGGAGGGAGTTGGGGGCTCAGCGGGGGGCGCTGTGGGGCGGGAGTTGGGGGCTCAGCGGGGGGCGCTGTGGGGAGGGAGTTGGGGGCTCAGCGGGGGGCGCTGTGGGAAGGGAGTTGGGGGCTCAGCGGGGGGCGGTGTGGGGAGGGAGTTGGGGGCTCAGCGGGGGCGGTGTGGGGAGGGAGTTGGAGGCTCAGCGGGGGGCGCTGTGGGGCGGGAGTTGGGGGCTCAGCGGGGGGCGCTGTGGGGAGGGAGTTGGGGGCTCAGCGGGGGGCGCTGTGGGAAGGGAGTTGGGGGCTCAGCGGGGGGCGGTGTGGGGAGGGAGTTGGGGGCTCAGCGGGGGCGGTGTGGGGAGGGAGTTGGAGGCTCAGCGGGGGGCGCTGTGGGGCGGGAGTTGGGGGCTCAGCGGGGGCGGTGTGGGGAGGGCGTTGGGGGCTCAGCAGGGGGCGCTGTAGGGAGGGAGTTGGGGGCTCAGCAGGGGGCGGTGTGGGGAGGGAGTTGGGGGCTCAGCGGGGGGCGCTGTGGGGCGGGAGTTGGGGGCTCAGCGGGGGCGGTGTGGGGAGGGAGTTGGGGGGCGCTGCGCTGTGGGGTGGGGCTTGACCCAGTAAGATGTTGTGGGGGGAGGGGGAGCCCCCCCAGTTTCTCGGGTGCCCGGAGGGGCCGGGATGCCCCGGCAGCGGGGTGGGGCCCCGGGGTGTGACGGAGCCCCCCCCCCCCCCCCTGATCTCCGCTCCCTGCTCCCCACTGAACCGCCAGAAACTGAACCCGGCGGGGGGCGGGGGGTTGGACCGGAGTCTGGGGGCGGGGCGGTGTCCGCGTTATTCCGGGGGGGGGGGGGGGCTCTGACAGCACCGACCCCCCAGCAGCGCAGAGGCTCCGCGAACAGGCGAAGGGGGCAGGTCCCGCCCCCAGCTCCGGCCCCGCCAGTCCGGGCGCTGCGGGGGAGGGAGTCAGACGGGCGGAGGCTGCTGTGAAGGAGACTGACGGACGGACCGACAGACCGACCGCCCGCCGCAGCCCCACCGGCCCCCGGGGGGGCGGCTCAGCACTTGGTAAGACACAGACGGGGGGGGGCAGGACTCCTGGGTTCTATCCCCACCTCTGGGAAAGGAGTGGGGATGGGGGTGGGGTCTGGGGCCAGGACTCCTGGGTTCTATCCCTGGGCCGGCTCTTTGAGGGGAGTGGGGTCTAGTGGTTATAGTATGGGGGGGAGCTGGGAGCCAGGACTCCTGGGTTCTCTCCCCGGCTCTGGGAGGGGAGTGGGGTCTAGTGGTTATAGTATGGGGGTGGGGGCTGGGAGCCAGGACTCCTGGGTTCTCTCCCCAGCTCTGGGAGGGGAGTGGGGTCTAGTGGTTATAGTATGGGGGGAGGGGCTGGGAGCCAGGACTCCTGGGTTCTCTCCCCAGCTCTGGGAGGGGAGTGGGGTCTAGTGGTTATAGTATGGGGGGGAGGGGCTGGGAGCCAGGACTCCTGGGTTCTCTCCCCGGCTCTGGGAGGGGAGTGGGGTCTAGTGGTTATAGTATGGGGGGGGAGGGGCTGGGAGCCAGGACTCCTGGGTTCTCTCCCCTTATTTTTGATGCACAGGGCTCTTCCCCCCCCCCCACCCCATTTGTTTCCCAGCCCCACTCCTGGGCTCTGCACCAGGGCACCTGCCTCTCCAGCCCACGTTCCAGGCGCTGGGTGACTCAGGGCCAGACGGGTTCCGCAGCTCTTGAGTGCTGCTGCCGCCCCCGCAGCCCCGCGCCCCGGTGGGGGGGCCAGCGGAGATCCCGCATCCAAAGCCCATCGGAGGAGCTGAGCCTGGGACCCTTGGCAAAGGCACTCCGGCCAAGGGACCCCGGCATCCGACTGGGACCCTCTCTCAGGTGCCTTCTCCTCTGCTCCTGCCTCCAGGGAGGATGGGAGGGCCTTGTTTCTGGGACACCCCATATAAGGGGGTTCTGTTTGCAGGTAAGACACAGAGCAGTGTGTAGGGGGAGCCCAGGGCTAGGCTAGCAGGGGGCTGCGGGTCAGGAGTGAGGGGCACCGGCAGAGCTGTGGGGGATGTGTGGAGCCCAGGGCTGGGTTAGCAGGGGGCTGCAGGTCAGGAGTGAGGGGCACCGGCAGAGCTGTGGGGGGAGCTCAGAGCTGGGTTACCAGGGGCTGCGGGTCGGGAATGAGGGGCACCGGCAGAGCTGTGGGGGATGTGTGGAGCCCAGGGCTGGGCTAGCAGGGGCTATGGGTCGGAATTGGGGAGCACTGGCAGAGCTCGGGGGGTGGGGGAGTCCAGGGCTGGGCTAGCAGGGTCTGCGTGTCAGGAGTTAGGGGCACTTTCACCATCTCTCTCCCCTGTCCCGCCAGGCTGTCTGCTGTTGTGCTGGGGTCCCCGCATGGTGCTTTGCACGTTTGTGGTGCAGGTGGTCCCGGAGGCTCCGTCCGTGGGGCAGGACGTCACTCTGTCCGTGGACGTCGGCCTGGAGCCCGTGCGTCACTTCGACTGGTACCGGGGACGGCTGGCTGACGGCAGCACCCGCATCTTCAGCTACTTCCCGGGGCAGGACCGTCCCCAGCGCAATGGGGTGCAGTTCACTGGCCGCGAGATCGGCTTTCCCAACGGGTCTCTGCTCCTCCGGGGCGCCCGGGCCAACGACAGCGGCACCTACCGGGTGACCCTGCAGCTGGTGCCGCAGGGCAGTGAGAAGGGCACCGTGGAGCTGCGGGTGAGCGGTGAGTGGCCCCCCCAGGGCCCGCCCCTTCCCCCAGACACCCCCAATCTCCCATAGCCCCCCCCCAACACGCCCATCCCCCCAGGGAGCGAGAGGAACAGCGTGGGGCTGCAGGTGGGTGGCAAATCACACCCCACCCTCTGGGCCCCTCTGCAGGGATCCCCCCATCCCCCCAGGGACCCCCAGCACCACGGCCCCTCCACGAGCCTGTGGGCAGGCTAGGTGATAAACCTCACCCGGGCTGAATAGCAGAACGAGCCGGTTCCCTTGACTCGTTCTCCTGCTGTTCTTTGGCTCCGTCTCCTTCGGCCAGCAAAGGACTAGAAACGGCCGAGACGTGAGGGCAAGCGGAACAGGACCCAGCAGAGGAGTTACAGTTATCAAGGGCCAGTCAATCCCGTCCCTTCCTTCCAAGGCAGCTGTTCTTCTCCTACTACACAGGTCTGGGCTGGTGACTTGGTACCGACCCAGCCCCATAGCCAAGGCAGCCTGTCTGCCAGGGGCTCACGGGGCTGCCTATGGCCAGTGCTCCGGAGCCGAGTCACTGCATGGCCGGAGCCTGGCCGTCGACCACGGTGCCAGTCAGGGCCGGCGCTATCACTAGGCGACCTTGGGCGGTCGCCTAGGGCACCAGGATTTGCGGGGCGGCGGGCGGCTGCCTCGCGGCTCCCCGCTCAGCTCCCACAGGCGGGGGGACTGAGCTCCCGCGGGTGGGGGGCGGGGGGTTGCAGGGGGGGGTGGCGTTAGATGGAGGGGGGGCGCAGGGCTGGTGCAAGGACGTTTTGCCTCGGGCGCGAATCGTCCTTGCACCGGCTCTGGTGCCGGTTGCGGCTATTGCGTATTGTAGCCCACGGAAGAGGCCGGGAGGGAGGCCGCAGGCCCCCGGGGCTGGTGCACTTGGTGGTGCAATCCGCGGCTCACGCGCCGATTCGGAGCCGCTTCCCCTTTTCGTCCGGGAGCCGCACTTCACTTGACCGCAGACTCTGTGTGCGTGTGGCAGCCTCAGCGCGGTTCAGCGCTGGGGCCCCGCGGCGGCTCTGCTTGGCTGGGCCGTGTGATGAGCTGGTCCGGCCTCGGCGCTCGGGTACGTACTGACGCAGAGTCGCGTCGACACCACTCCGACCGACCTCGCTGGCGCCGTCCAACGGGCCGCGCGGCCCCTCACGGGGTTTCGCCCGGGCTGGCGACGTGCGACCCCGGCAGGACCAGAGTAAACGCCGTACGGTCCCTGGGAGCGAGGCGCTGACCCATTCCCGACCCGAGCCCACGAGTGCCGTGCATCGGCTGGAGCGGCAGGGTGGGTTCTGCCCTCACTCCCGCAATGCCCGGAGAGAGCCGGGGCGACAGACGGACGATCCCCAGGTGACGTGCTCAGGGCGCTGTGTCTGGAACAACTGGATCCTTTCTAGTCTCTGGGTCTCGCAGCTGACGCCACCCAGGGCCCAGCACAGCGACCTGTCAGTGACGAGTTTCTAGCTGTGACCCAGTGGGGCTGCTCTCCTGGGCCAGCCGCTCCGCGAGAGGCTTTGCGGGGGGAGGAACAGGGTGTTTTACCCGAGCCAGCGCTCGGCAGTCTGGCCTGGTCCCTGCCCAGCACAGCGACCTGTCAGTGATGAGTTTCTAGCTGTGACCCAGTGGGGCTGCTCTCCTGGGCCCTCTCCTCAGCCAGACAGGAAACGAGTTGTCTCCTCTGCGGCATCGCGCAACAGTGGGAAACTCCAGCGTTTCGGTGCAAAACCTCCTGGCTGGGATGAGCCACGATGAGCCACCGTGTTTTGTGTGGGGCACGAGGGACCAGGCGCTGGCCGCCCGCTGGCTCCGTCAGTGACGTCCCGTGGCCCCCCCAGCAGCCCACGCTCTCGGCAGCATCTCCCTGGCCCGTCCCTTCCCCTCGCGCGGTGCTCAGGCCTCGGTGAGTGGCTCGTCCCGCTGCAGTGACATAACCCTATTCAACTCGCTCGCTTGGTCTGTCGCCAGCTCGAGACGGCGCGGGAGGAACGCGCGCCCGACACGGCCCGTGGCGCCGTCCCCACGCCGGGTTATCCCCGCACCGCTGCGAGGCGTCCGTGCGGGTCTCCGCGTGCCGCACGGCTGGGTCACCTGACCGGCCCCGCTGGAGCCCGGCCCCTGCGACGTGGAACCGTTGTGCAGACACGTCCTGCAGCGCCGGAAGGGGCCGGTCTGTCCGTGGTCCGTCCAGCTCTCCAAGCGCCGTAGCTAGGTCAATGCGCCTGTACGGGGGCTGGGTGGGTTTAATTCTGGGCTGTGGCTTCGTTGGGCTCCGACCAGCCTCCCGGGTCGCCCGGGGCGTGATGTGCAGAGCAGAGCTACTCGTCCCGTTGGCTTCGTAAGGCTCCTCTGGCCCCGGCCGCACCGGTTGTACGTAGCCTTCGCTAACGGCCTGTTCCCCGGCTCGCCGGGCGTTGTCCGGGGTGGGAGGGGAACCGTTTATCTGGGACGTCTCCGTGGCCGGGACTGTACAGCTGAGAAAAGCACCGCGTGCGGGCGGCCTGTGCCGTACGGGTCACACTAGGATCGGGTGAGCCGTGAACCCTGCGGTACGGAGCAGAGACGCTCAGCCCAGCCCCAGGAGCGGAGCCGTGGCCGTGAAGTCAGGGGAAGAATTCTTCCGTGGCCTTAGCCCTCGTCCTGACTCCGGGGCTCGGGGTGTGAAATTCACGGAGCTGGGGCGGGCTGGTTTGTAGACCAGGCGTCCGGCGTCTCCAGGATCCTCACAGGAGCGAGCCCCTGTCTAGAGAACCCCCGGCCAGCCAAGAGCCCCACGGGGATCACGGCCGCAGGCAGGCGGCGCGCTCGGAGCTGTCCGCAGGCCCTCGCGGGCGGGCGCCCCGGGCAGCGACGGAGCCTCAAGCCAAAGGGGCTGTTGGCAAATGCCGGGGACGGCTCCCAGTTCCGGATCCAGCCCTGGCTGCACCGGCTCGGTCGCCGTTACCTGGGGGCGGCGCCGGAGCACGGGGGCAGCGTCAGCCGCTGGGCCTGGCCCAAAGCAGCCACCGCAGAGGAAGGTACCCGGCTGTCGGGCTGGCCCTGGGGGTGGGGCCTGGCCCGGTCCCTGGTCAATCCCCAGCGTCCTGCTCCGGAGAGCGGCCGAGAGGCCTGGTCCATGGGAGGGTGTTGGCTGCAGGCTGGTTAGAGACCCCCCCCAGGTACTTCCTCAGAGCTCCCCATCCCCCTCTCCATACCCCCCATGGCTCCCATCCCGCCAGGGACTCCCCCATAGACTCCTTTGCCCCCCAGGGACAGTCTTAGAGACCCCCATCCCCCGCATGGACTGTCCCAGGGACCCCCACTCCTTCAGCCCCCAGGGGGTGATAGCCCCCCTCATTACCCCAGCCCAGGACTCTGCTCTGTTCACAGGGATCCCCTGGGGTCCCCCCCCAGCCCTAGCCCCCCCCCAACACTAACCTCTCCCCCACTCTCTTCCTTGCAGCCCCAGCGACCACCCTGGGCCCCAGGACGCTGCCCCCCTCGGGCTCAGGCACAGGGCCCCCCCCGGCCACAGCGGCCCCCAGCACCCCGCAGGTCCTGGGCTGGGTGGTGGCCGGGGTCGTGGTCGGGGTTTTGCTGACTGGAGCTCTGGGGGCCGTGGTCATCTACCACCTCGTCCTGCGCAGGTCGGACCTGGCTGGAGGGTAAGCGGGGGGGGAGGGGGGCGGGGGGGGGAGCAGGGTAGGATGCCTGGGTTCTCTCTTTGGTTTTGGAAGGGGGGCGGGGGTCTAGTGGGTTGTGGGGGGCGTGTCTGGGAGCCAGGACACCTGGGTTCTCTCTTTGGTTCTGGAAGGGGGGCGGGGTCTAGTGGGTTGGGGGGGGGGGGCGTCTGGGAGCCAGGACTCCTGGGTCCTATCCCCAGCTCTGGGAGGGGAGCGGGGTCTAGTGGTGTGTGTGTGGGGGGGTGTCTGGGAGCCAGGACTCCTGGGTCCTATCCCCAGCTCTGGAAGGGGAGTGGGGTGTAGTGGGTTAGAGCAGGAAGGAGGAGGGGGGCTGGGGAGCCAGGACACCTGGGTTCTTTTCTCCTGGTGAGGTGGGGTGGGGATTCCCTTGGGAGTATCATGTCAGCTCCGGGCTCTGTTTAGCTCCACAGGAAAACTGGATCTCAAAGGGAAGAAACCACCACGATCTGCCAGGGGTGAGTCACAGCCCTGATGCGGGGTTTCGGGGTGGGGGCGGAGAGCCGGGACACCTGGGTTCTATATCTCCCGTTCTCTCTCCAGATGACAAGGAGCCAATTTACGAGGTGATGGAGTCTCCGTTGGAGTTGCCCCAGCCGGAGGGGAGAAACCCCGAAACTGACCCCCGAGTCCCCCCGGTGAGTGAGGCTGGGCCAGGCACTGCCCCCCTGGGGACCCCATGGACACGGCCCCACATGAACCCCTGGCACACTGCCAGCTAGTGCCCTCCCCATCCCCCCACTGCCCATCCCCCGCAGAGCCTGCCCACCCTGCCCCACAAGCTCCTGGGTCGGAGCCTCTCCCTGGGGTCTGTTCCCGGCTGGGGGGATCCTGGAGGGGATTGGGGGGGTCAAAGGCAGGTTATAACGAATCTCTCTCCCCTCCCCCGTGTCTGTCTGTCTTGCAGGCCATCTCATTGCCTCCCCAGCCAGACCCCAACTACACGGTGAGTCCCCCCCAGGTCACCCCCAGGGGGTGGGGCACGAGGGTTGGGAGGGGCCGTGTGTCCGGGATCCTCCCCCACGTCTGTCTGTCCCTAACGGCCCCTCTCCCCTGGCAGGAGCTGCTGCAGCGAGCGGGGTCCGTGTATGCCCAGATCCAGAGGTGACGTCAGCCGCAGAGTCCAAAGGGGGGAACCCCCCCAGCAGGGAACCGCCCAGGGACACCCCCTCAACGAGGAGCCGCCCAGGGACACCCCCCTGCCATGGGGAACCCCCTGGAGAGCCCCCTCCACCACGGGGAACCCCCCTGCAGGGAGCCCACTATTGGGATCCCTGACCACAAGGACCCCACCAATGGGGAACCCCCTACCATGGGGAACACCCACAGAAAAACTGGGGTTCTCTCCCAGGGACCTCAATGGGCAGCTCCACCCACACAGAGCCTGAGACCCCCCAGTGGGGTACCCCTCAGCACCCTTGACCCTCCCAAAGGGATCCCCTCCTAGCATCCATGGAAACCCCTAGAGACACCCCCACATTGTCCCTGGGGAACCCCCCTCCAGCAGTGATAACCCCCCGGGAGCACTCCCACCCTCAGCCACCTGGCCAGACCTCGCACCCTGGGGATCCCCCCCATCAGCATCTCCAGGGAACCCCCCACCCCCAAACCAGCCTCCCGGGGCCCTGCTCGGGGGTCCCTCTGACGCTGGAGCCTGGATCAAACCACTGCAGGAAGAGCCAGAGGCTGGTAGATGGGGGGCACCCCGCACAGCCCCACTATTAAACCTTGTTCCTCTGCGATAGTCCCCCTTCTTCTCCTCTGGGCTGGGGGTGGTGAGGGGGAGATGGGGCGGAGGGAGACTTAGGGGACAGCCATTACCCAGAACCCCCTCCCCGTGCCTGACTTCCCCCCCCCCCAACCTCTGGTGAAAGGCCGAGCTCAGCTGCCAAAGACTTTTATTGAGGTTTGGTGGGGGAGGGGTTGGGGTGGCTGGGATGTGGGGGTGGGGGGCGGAGAGACTGGTCCCTCCCACCCCAATTCTTCCTGGCCCAGTTGGGGGCGAATCCCGGCCCCATCTGCTCAACCTGGAAAAGACGAGACTTCATTAGGGGGAAAGGTCACAGATCCCCCCCAGTCCCCTACCGAGCCCCCCTGCCCCATGGCGCCCCCTGCTGAGCCCCCCTGCCCCATGGCGCCCCCTGCTGAGCCCCCCCTGCCCCATGGTGCCCCCTGCCCCATGGCGCCCCCTGCTGAGCCCCCCCTGCCCCATGGCGCCCCCTGCTGAGCCCCCCCTGCCCCATGGCGCCCCCTGCTGAGCTCCCTGCAGCCCGGCGCCCCCTGCTGAGCCCCCTGCCCCATAGCGCCCTGTGACGAACTAGGACTGTTGTTAAGGTTTCCCTGAGTACTGTGTGGGTGCCTCGGTTTCCCCTATGCAGTGCTTGAGTATCTAGGTGGTGGGACAAGGGTGCATGAGTGTTACAGAGGGGCCTGGACACAGAGAATGGCCGACACTCTGTCTCTTAGCAACTGATGGCCCCGGCCCCTCCCCTGCAAAGGTGAGAGCTAAAGGTGTTTGAACAAAGGGATCAGGTGACCTCCTGGCCCGGGAAGGAGACAAAGGGAGAGGCAGGGCTGGACAGTTTCAGTTTGGAGCTGGCCGGAGAAGAGGGGAGAGAGGCAGACAGGGTCTGGCCTCCCTGCCTCCGTTTGGAGCTGTGGGGTGAAATGCAGGGAGCCCCGAGCTGGGGTCTAAGCTCCCTGCCCCCCGGAAGGACCCGACTGAGGGGTCCTGGATGTACTGACAAGCTCTGGTTGGACTGTGTTCCTGGCATCTCTAATAAACCTTCTGTTCTACTGGCTGGCTGAGACTCCCAGTGAATCCGGGGAAGAGGGGTGCAGGGCCGGACTCCCCCACACTCCGTGACAACTGGTGGCAGCGGTGGGATGTACTGCACCCCGTGGAAGGCGCTTCCTGCAGTCAGTAACTGGGGAGCAGTAGAACGAAGGGGGGCTAACGAGGACCAGGCGTGCTGAAGGCTCACAGAGGAGCGGTTTCGGGGAGCGGAGGAGCTACGCTTAACCCCTGGGAGTGTGTGACCAGCGAGAAGGACTGTGCAATGATGGGGTCCCCCTGGGGGCTGCAGTGAGCAGTCCCAGGGGCGGAGGAGCCTGCGGCTTGGCCCTGGGAGAGAGAAGGATTTTTGCAGTGACAGGGTTCCCCTGGGGGTGCCGTGAGTGGACCCAGGGGCGGAGGAGCTGCGGCTCGACCCTGGCAAAGAGGCGGTGACCTGGAGAAGGGCTGGCACACTTGGGGTTCTTCCTGGAAACCGTGGGGAGCTAAGGGCACACAGGCCTGCGAACCCACAGCAACTTGGGAGCAGTGAAGTGATGGCATATCGCCTTCTCCTTAAAAGAAGCATTGTAACCCTGTGCAAAAAGAGAGGGATACGCATTGGGAAGCTCACGAAAGCCCAGCTAATCGTGCAGCTGGAGGAGGATGACCATTCTAAGGAGCAGATTCCTGACCCCAATGGGGCTACAGCAGGATCTGGGAGCAGCTGGAGCGGTAGCCTGGCATCCCCAAGAGTCTGGTCCCCAACCAGACGGGGGTCTTCACGATCGGGTTCCCCAGCAGGGGATCGGAGACGAATGGGACTGGAGCTGAGTCCGAGAGAGCAAGAGGACTGTGAGAGACAGCGAGAGCCCGAGAAAGGGCTACAGGAGAAGCAGCAGCATGAACTGGCGGTGGTGGAACGGAGAGGCATAGGGGACTGGCCAGGGGTAAGTGGGGATAGATCCCGGGGTGCCAGCTCCGCAGGGAACCTCGATCCTAAATTGCTGCCCCTGGTTAAGGAGGGTGGGGATGTGGAGGCCCACCTCACTGCCTATGAGCAGGCTGGTGATTGGAACCAGGGAGACCCTGCGGAAAAGCCCCGGGATCTAACCCCCTTGCTGGGTCCCAAGGCCATAAACTCCGCCAGCCAGATGGGTGGGATGGTGGACGGATTTCCACTCCTGGCCCTGGACTCAAGCCCTATGGACCCCCAGTGGGAGCAGAAGGTGATGGTCAATGGAGAGACATTCTTGGGGTGGCAAGACCCCGGGACAGAGAGAACTGTGGTCAGGCCCCGGATGGTGCACCCCCACCAGATGCTGAGTGGCTGTGTGACCTGGGTGAGGGTCCCAGGGACGGACCCATTCGCCCTGCCTATGGCCCAGATCCCTGTGCAGACCCAGGAGGGGTTGGGCTGGCTGGTTGTTGGGGTTCTCCAGGATATCAGTGGTAAGGTGCTGTTGGGGGGTGACTGTGTATCTTTGGGACAGGATCCAGGCCCTGGCCCTGTAACGGCCGAGGATTTGAATTTGAACTCAGGGAACCAATTGGCTAAGAGGGAAATGGTCAGTGAAAATGCAAATGACCTGGCTGGCAGGGGGGAGGAGCTGCCAGGCCCCGGTTACCTGCCTGCCTGTAACCAGACCCCTAGGGCGGGGTGGGACAGAGAGATGCTCCCCACCCCCCTGCACAATGGAGAGGTGGCTCAGGCAATCTCTGATGCAGAGAGCAAAGCAGCGAGCTCGATGCCTGGCCCCACAGGGACAGCCTGGGCAGCGCTGAGCACCGGGGGAGCAGAGACCCCAGCTGAGTGGGGGGACACACAGGCAGGGCAGGACGGCTGCCAACCAGGCTGGCCTGGTCCAGAGGTGCGGCCGGGAAGTGATTCCACGGCAGGGAGGGAGCCACCAGGGACAGGGCTCAGTGGGGCGGTGACCCCAGGCCTGGCCAGTGAGCTGCAGAGGGATCCCGCCTTGGAGAAGCTAAGGGAACTTGCTGGCCACAGCGCTGCAAAGCCCCTTGGGGAAGACTGCAGAGACAGACCCCTGTGGGAGAAGGAATTCCTGTGCCGGGAATGGGCTCCCCAAGGGGAAGTAGAACTGTGGGGAATCATGAGGCAGCCGGTGGGGCCCCAGAAGTATCATCACCGGCTATTGTACCTGGCCCGGGGTAAGGGAGAAGATCCCTGGAGGTCCCTGCCCATCAGAGAGGAACCTTTCCAGAAGGTGGCTATGAATAGGGTGGGCCCCCTCAGCAGGGCAACCTGGTCAGGGAAGAAATGCATCCTGGGGGTGATGGATTTCACCACCCGCTACCCAGAGGTGGTGGCTCTGTCCTCCACCAGGGCAGACGCGCTGCTGACCATCTTCAGCAGAATGGGGGTCCCCAGCGAGGTCTTTACAGACCAGGGATCCGAGCCCATCTCAGCCCGGCTCCGGGGCGTGTGGGAGAAAGGTGGGGTCTGGCCCACCTGGGCCTCTGCGTATCACCCTCAGTCCAACGGGCTGGTGGAGAGAGTTCAAGGGACCGTGAGGCTGATGCTGAGGACTTGTATAAATCAGCATCCACAGGACTGGGACAAGTACCTGCCCCACCGATGGCACAGGGAAGTGCCCCAGGAATCACCAGGGGGCTTCCCTTTCAAGCTGTGGTATGGGAGGAGAGTAAGGGGACCCCTAGAACCGGTAAGGGACGATTGGGAGGAGAAGGGGGAAGACCCCCTGGTGGATCTCTCCCCTGAGATGGGAGCCCATCCTCCCACCAGGTGTCCCCCATTCAGAGTAACTGGGAAAAGAGCCCAGAACCTGGAGAGACAGGCCAAGGACAGGCTGGCTTTAGAGGTGAACCAGTCATTCAACAGCCCAGGGCTGGCCAAGGTGGAGGCGATCAGAGATTGGCCTGTTCCCCAGACCAAGGAACAGGTCCAGGCCTTTAGCGGGATGGCGGGGTACTACCAGAGGTTTGTACCCCCCGTTAGCTCCCTAGCTGCCCCCATCACAGAGCTAGGTAAGAAGGGGAAGCCAGACGAGGCAGTCTGGACCGAGCAGGGCCAGAGGGCTCTCTGTGCGCTGAAGGAGGCTCTAATCCAGGGGCTGATAAATCGAGTAAACCCAGACCGGGCCAAGCCCTGTACAGTGTTCACCGAAGCCTCAGACACAGGGCTGGGCGTGGTGCTGATGCAGGCCTATGCGAAGTGGGGGAGACACCCCATCGGGTATCTGAGCAAGGAGCTGCTGCCCTGGAGGCAGAACGGTCAGGCCATAGAGAGGGAATGCCTGGCCATGGGGCAGGCCCTTAAGAAGCAGCAGCCGGATCTATTTGGGTGGCGCTTTACGGTCTATAGTCAACACCTCGCCCCGACGTGGCTGCATCCAGGAAAAGGGGCCGATGCCGAGCGGCTGGTGACACAGACACGTGGTCAGAGAGGGGACCAGATCAAGAGGGAGGCTCTTAACCAAGAGAGCCCGAATTACAGCCCTCCAGACTGGAGCGCTGGGAAAAGACCTGATCTCAGCTTGAACCCCAGGGGTTTTGGGATGGAAAAAGGGCACGGGTCGCATAAACCTTCCCACATGCGGCCTGCGGGTGCCATCAAGCAGAAGCACACCCGACCTAAGGGAGCACGTGGAACTGGAACGGCCTGGTGTGACCAGGTTCGAACTTCCCCAGGTCACTGGCTAAAGTGACCCCGCTCAGTTCGGTCTCGAAGGGGGGAGAGATGTGACGAACTAGGACTGTTGTTAAGGTTTCCCTGAGTACTGTGTGGGTGCCTCGGTTTCCCCTATGCAGTGCTTGAGTATCTAGGTGGTGGGACAAGGGTGCATGAGTGTTACAGAGGGGCCTGGACACAGAGAATGGCCGACACTCTGTCTCTTAGCAACTGATGGCCTCGGCCCCTCCCCTGCAAAGGTGAGAGCTAAAGGTGTTTGAACAAAGGGATCAGGTGACCTCCTGGCCCGGGAAGGAGACAAAGGGAGAGGCGGGGCTGGACAGTTTCAGTTTGGAGCTGGCCGGAGAAGAGGGGAGAGAGGCAGACAGGGTCTGGCCTCCCTGCCTCCGTTTGGAGCTGTGGGGTGAAATGCAGGGAGCCCCGAGCTGGGGTCTAAGCTCCCTGCCCCCCGGAAGGACCCGACTGAGGGGTCCTGGATGTACTGACAAGCTCTGGTTGGACTGTGTTCCTGGCATCTCTAATAAACCTTCTGTTCTACTGGCTGGCTGAGACTCCCAGTGAATCCGGGGAAGAGGGGTGCAGGGCCGGACTCCCCCACACTCCGTGACACGCCCCCTGCTGAGCCCCCTGCCCCATGGCGCCCCCTGCTGAGCCCCCCCTGCCCCATGGCGCCCCCTGCTGAGCCCCCTGCCCCATGGCACCCCCTACTGAACCCCACTGCCCCATGGCGCCCCCTGCTGAGCTCCCTGCAGCCCGGCGCCCCCTGCTGAGCCCCCTGCCGCCTAGTGCCCCCTGCTGAGCCCCCTGCCCCATAGCGCCCCCTGCTGAGCCCCCTGCTCCATAGCGCCCCCTGCAGCCCGGCGCCCCCTGCTGAGGCCCCCCTGCCCCATGGCGCCCCCTGCCCCATGGTGCCCCCTGCTGAGCCCCCTGCCCCATGGCGCCCCCTGCTGAGCCCCCTGCAGCCCGGCGCCCCCTGCTGAGCCCCCCGCTCCCTGCAGCCCGGCGCCCCCTGTTGCTCTCACCGGAGACCTGCAGGCGCCCGAAGGCCTCGGCGTAGCGCCCGCGGGCCTGGAAGACGAGGGTGTAGTCGCCGCTGTCCTGGGGGGTCACCCCGGTGATGCGCAGGGAGCAGTCGTTGGCTGGCGTCTCCCGCCCCGTGAAGGCCGGACCCCGGTGCAGCTCCCAGGGGGGCACAAAGATCAGGATCCGCTGATCCCGCGCCGTGGTGAGTCCCCGGTACCAGGCGCAGAGCTGGGCCGGTCCCTGCATCCCCTGCACGGCCAGAGTCACGGCCCGCCCCACACGGGGCTGGGGGGGCACCGGCATCAGGCTGACACCGGCCCCGGCCCGCGGGAGGCTGGAGAACAGGACACAGACTGGGGGCGGGGGGGTGGCGAGTACATCAGAACTGAGACCCTCTCCAGCTCTGCCGGTGCCCCTCACTCCCGACCCGCAACCCCTGCTAGCCCAGCCCTGGGCTCCCCACACCTCTGCCAATGCCCCTCACACTCACAGACCCCTGGTAGCTCA
The DNA here is from genome assembly GCA_033296515.1 of Macrochelys suwanniensis. Classification (NCBI taxonomy): domain Eukaryota; kingdom Metazoa; phylum Chordata; order Testudines; family Chelydridae; genus Macrochelys; species Macrochelys suwanniensis. The sequence continues at coordinate 321,775 of CM065795.1, forward strand.
GCTACGCCTCCCCCTCAGCTCTGCCGGTGCCCCTCACTCCCGACCGGCAGCCCAGCCCTGGGGTCCCCACCCCCCAACTCTGCTGGTGCCCCTCACTCCCGACCCGCAACCCCTGCTAGCCCAGCCCTGGGCTCCCCCCACAGCTCTGCCGGTGCCCCTCACTCCCGACCTGCAGCCCAGCCCTGGGCTCCCCCACAGCTCTGCCGGTGCCCCTCACTCCCAACCCGCAGCCCCTGCTAGCCCAGCCCTGGGGTCTCCACCCCTCAACTCTGCCGGTGCCCCTCACTCCCGACCCGCAGCCCCCTGCTAGGGTGACCAGATGTCCCAATTTTATAGGGACAGTCCCGATTTTTGGGTCATTTTCTTATGTAGGTTCCTATTACCCCCCCACCCCCCGTCCTGATTTTTCACACTTGCTGTCTGGTCACCCTACCTCCTGCTAGCCCAGTCCTGGGCTCCCTCCTGCCCTCACCTGCCAGGATTTGGCCCATCCGGGCGCTGCCCCGTGGGGGGCAGGGGTTGGTCCCGGGGAGCCCCTTCATGGTCCAGTCGGTGTTGTGCGAATGTTGCGGGTGCTGAGTGAGGCAGCCAGGCTGGGTGGGTCTGGGGGAGGGGGGAGCGGGCGGGGGGAGGTTGACCAAGAGGCCTGAGCAGGGAGAGGATGTTGGGTAAGAAACCCACAGAGCAACGGTGTTCTGCCCCCTCCCCCGATCATCCCTTAACTGCCCCGGTGCCCCCCCCCAATCTGCCCTGCCCCTTTTGTCCCAGAACTGCCCCGTACCCCCCAAATCTCCCCTCCCCCTCCCCCCAGAACTGCCCCTGTACCCCCAAATCTCCCCTCCCCCTCTTGTCCCAGAACTGCTCCTGTACCCCCAAATCTCCCCTGCCCCTCCCCCCTCATCCCAGAACTGCTGTCTCCCAAATCTCCCCTGCCCCTCTCATCCCCAGAACTGCCTGTTCCCCCAAAACCTCCTGGACTCTCCCCTCAGCTCTGGGGGGCAGTATCAGGCATATGAATGCACCCATCAGGGCCACACAGGGGCAAGGAGCCAGGGCGGGGATACCAGCTCCCCCTGGCTCCCCCCTCCCCCCGAAAAAGTAAGAATTTTCTGTAATAGTTTTTGAATCCCACCTGCGCCTCAGTTTCCCTCTGGACTGGAAAAAGGGCTCAGTCCCCTGTAGCGCCGCGAAGTCTGTGGGGAATGGGCTGGGCTGAATCCGACCCAAAGCACCAGAGGGTCCAGGCAGACAAAGCCCCCTGCCCCCCACCCGCCCCCGGCAGCAGGACACCCCCGAGAGAGGGGCCGCGGGAGGGGTCGGGGAGCCAGCCATGGGCTCGGGTCCGGCCAGGCTGGGCCATGGCTAACGGCCGCCTCTCTGGGCTGCCCCTGGGCCTGCAGCAGGGGGCTGAGTGGGGCAGAGTTGGGGTCGCTGTCACCACCCTGGGGGCCTCACGCCTGCAGGGCCCAGCCCCCCCCCCCGCCGGATCTGGCAGGGACCCTCAGGGCGGGCTGTCCTGGAGCCCACGGGCCTCTGTCCAACCCTGCGGGTCCCTGGGGGGGTCCCTGGGGGGTCACGCGCAAGACGCTGTTTGCAGGCTGGGGCATAGGCCAGACCCTGTGACTCCCCCCCCCCGCCACCTGGCCCTTCCCCCTCTGGCCTGGGAACCTTTACCCCCTCCCCCTCCAGGCCTCGCTTACCTCCCCCACCCCGGAGAAATGGGGCACAACGGGGCAGCTCGTAGCAGGAGCCGGGACTGGAAGGTGAGCTGGGGGGAGGGGCAGTGGGGAGCAGAGGTGTGGGGGGCTGGGCAGAAAGCCACCCCCCCCCCGCACACGCACCGGATTGGTTGGGGCCAGTGCCACTCCGCAGCCAGGATGCAGAATGAGCCCCCCCTGTGTTTAGCCAGGCGAGGGGGGGGCTTGTTCTAGGGGGCTAACGCTGCCCCCCCCCCGAGGCTGGTGTTTGTACAGAGGCGTGAGGCTGGGACCTGGGGCCCCTTCGAGACCCCCCCGACCTTGTCTGCGGGTGGGAGGGGTGTGACGGAGTAGAGAGCGAGATGGATCTGACCTGGGAGGCTGGCTGCATTGGGACAGGCTGCATCGGGAGTGTGAGACTTTACCTGAGGCTGTAACATGAGCCAGGACGGGGGTTGGGAGGTGACACCTTTGGCTGGGAGAATGGTAAAAGGCTAGGGGAGGGGCCCCGGGGGAAGGGGAAGAGCCTGCTGGAGGTTTGGCTGGCTCTTGGTCAGTTTGGAGCTGGGTGGTGAAACGCAGGGAGCCCCAGAGCTGGGGTCTAAGCTCCCTGCCCCCCAGAAGGGCCCAGCTGAGGGGTCCTGGTCATACTTACAAGCTCTGTTTGGACTCTTTCCTGACGACCCTAATAAACCTTCTGTTCTACTGGCTGGCTGAGAGTCACATTGAATCCCGGGAAGAGGGGTGCAGGACCTGACTCCCCCACACTCCGCGACAACTGGTGGCAGCGGTGGGATCTTCTGCACCCCATGAACGGCACTTCCTGGAGTAAGTGACTGGAGAGCAGTACAACGAAGGGGGACTGACGGGGAGCAGGTTGCTGAAGAGGCAGAGAGAAGTGGTTTCGGGGGGCGGAGGAGCTACGCTTAACCCTGAGGGTGTGACCAGTGAGAAGGGCTGGCACACTAGGGGTTCCTCCTGGAAGCCGTGGGGACCAAGACCGCACAGGCCTGAGAGTGGCTAGCAGGAAGATGTATGCTAAGCGCCGTAAGAACGACCTGGTGGAGCTGTGCAGGCAGAGGGGGCTGCGCATTGGGAAGTCCACCAAAGACCAGCTGATTGCGCAGCTGGAGGAGAAGGATCGCTTGGATGACCCGATCCCTGTCCCTGGGGGAAGCCGCCCGGCAGACGCAGCATGGGCCCCAGGGCCCGACCTGGCTGGGAGGGGTCAGACTGCTGCCGCGGACATCCCAAGACCCCTCTCGCCTCTGCCCAGGGGAGAGGTTGGGGAAAGCCCAGCAAATACCGAGGGCACCTTGACCCCGGCGGCCAGCAGGGGATCTTCCCGGAGGAGCTCCCCATCCCAGCAGTGGAGGCGGCTGGATTGGGAGAGGGAGATAAAACTGAAAGAGCTCGAGTTGAGGCAGCAGGAACTGAAGGAGGAGAGGGAAGAACGGGAAAAGCAGCGTCAGCACGAGGAGAAACAACGCCAGCATGAGCTGGAGGAGAAGGAGAAACAACGCCAGCATGAGCTGGAGGAGAAGGAGAAACAACGCCAGCATGAGCTGGAGGAGAAGGAGAAACAACGCCAGCATGAGCTGGAGGAGAAGGAGAAACAACGCCAGCATGAGGAGAAACAACGCCAGCATGAGGAGAAACAACGCCAGCATGAGCTGGAGCTGGCCAGACTGAGGAGCAGTGAGGCCCCGGCTGCGGTGAGTGAGGGGGGACCCAAGACTACAGGGAAGTTTGATCGTAACTTCCTGGCCCGGCGTAAGGAAGGGGAAGACATAGACAGCTTCCTGGCAGCCTTTGAGAATGCCTGCAGGTTGCACAAGGTTGACCCTGCAGACAAGATCCAGTATCTCACCCCCTTACTAGACCCTGCAGGCCTGGACGTGTACGGCCGAATGAAAGAGACGGAGACTGGGGACTATGAACTGTTCAAAAAGGCCCTGCTCTGCGAGCTTGGGCTGACTCCCGAGATGTACCGTCAAAGGTTCCGGGATCAGCGAAAAACCCCTGAGATCACGTACCTACAACTGGCCAACCGGATACATGGATACGCCCGCAAGTGGACCGCTGGGGCCCAAACTATGGAGGACCTGCTCGAACTATTCGTACTGGAACAACTGTATGAACTGTGCCCATCAGACCTGAAGCTATGGTTGATGGACAAAAATCCAGGGAGCCCGCAGCACGCAGGGCGGCTGGCCGACGAGTTCATGAACAGTCGGTCAAGGGGTGGCAGGGAGGAATCCCAAAGGAGCAGGCCCACCCTGAGGCAGCAAGAGAGGCAGCATGGGACCTCCCAAAGGGGAAATAGGGAGAACCCCCTCCCGAGGGGAACCTCCGACATCAGAACCAACCGACCTGCTCGAGGGGACCAACGGGACATGAGCTGCTATCACTGCGGCCAGAGGGGCCACGTACGGTCCCAGTGCCCCAAGATCAGAGACAGACTGAGCAGACCAAACCCACACCGGGTTAACTGGGTAGGGACCCAGCCAGATGAGGGGCCGACAGCCCAGAAGAGGGGGGCTGGCAGCTTATCAACGGCTCCGGAGGGAGGAAGGCCCCAGACCAGCTCCTCGGGGGGGCTGGATGCTCCGGACTCAGGGTTCTCGGTTTATAGGGTGGGCGCGGGGCTGTCCCTTCGGAGAGAGTGCCTTGTTCCCCTGGAGATAGATGGGAGGAAGGTCACTGGATACTGGGATACGGGCGCGGAGGTGACGCTGGCCCGGCCCGAGGTGGTGGCCCCAGATCGGGTGGTACCCAACACCTACCTGACCCTAACAGGGGTGGGCGGGACCCCGTTCAAGGTACCCGTGGCGAGGGTACACCTGAAATGGGGGGCCAAGGAGGGCCCCAAGGACATAGGGGTGCACCAGCATTTGCCCACTGAGGTACTGATGGGGGGGGACCTAGAAGACTGGCCCAGTGAATCCCGGGATACCCTGGTCGTGACCCGTAGCCAGAGCCGGCAAGGGGCGCTACGCCCGGGCCTCGGAGAGGGTGCCTTGCACGGGGCGCAAGACCCTGGCCCAGTGGGGAGGGAGTACCCCAGGACCAGGCGCAGAGAGGCTGCGGCCTCAGACCCAGACAGCACGAGAGAACAGGTTCCCATTCCGTCCCCAGCGGCTGAGTTCCAGGCCGAGTTACAGAGAGATCCCTCCTTGCGGAAGCTCAGGGACCTGGCCGACTGCAGGGAGGTACAGACCATGTGGAGAGGTTGCCAGGAGAGGTTCCTGTGGGAGAAGGGGTTCCTGTACCGGGAATGGGCTCCCCCCGGTGAGATGGAGACATGGGGGATCAGGAGGCAGCTGGTGGTCCCCCAGAAGTATCGCCGCAAGCTACTGTACCTGGCCCATGACATCCCTCTCGCAGGGCACCAGGGGATCCGGCGCACCAGGCAGAGGCTGCTACAGAACTTTTACTGGCCTGGGGTCTTTACAACTGTCCATCAGTACTGCCGGTCCTGTGACCCCTGTCAGCGGGTGGGGAAGGCTCGGGACAAGCGGAAAGCGGCTTTGAGGCCTTTGCCCATCATAGAGGAGCCCTTCCAGAAGGTGGCCATGGACATAGTGGGGCCTCTCAGCAAGACAACCCGGTCGGGGAAGAAATACATCCTGGTGGTGGTAGATTTCGCCACCCGCTACCCCGAGGCGGTGCCCTTATCCTCCATTGAAGCGGACACCGTGGCGGATGCGCTGCTGACCATTTTCAGCCGAGTGGGGTTCCCCAAGGAAGTCCTGACAGACCAAGGGTCCAACTTCATGTCGGCCCTGCTCCGGTGCTTGTGGGAGAAATGTGGGGTCCGGCACAGCTGGGCCTCAGCATATCATCCCCAGTCCAATGGGCTGGTGGAGAGGTTCAATGGGACGCTAAAGATGATGCTGAAAACCTTTAGGAACCAGCACCCGCAGGACTGGGACAAGTACCTACCGCACCTGCTGTTCGCGTACAGGGAAGTGCCTCAGGAGTCTACTGGATTCTCGCCCTTCGAACTGTTATATGGCAGGAGGGTAAGGGGGCCCCTGGACCTGATGAGAGACGAATGGGAGGGGGAGGCCGCCCCCGAGGGAGAGTCAGTGGTGGAGTATGTCCTGACCTTCCGAGAGAGACTTACTGAGCTCATGGGCCTGGCCAAGGGAAATCTGGCCAGAGCCCAGAGGAAGCAAAAGGTCTGGTATGACCGCACGGCGCGGGCCCGCGCCTACGCCACCGGGGAGCAGGTGATGGTTCTCATCCCCGTGAGAAAAAACAAGCTGCAGGCCGCTTGGGAAGGCCCTTTCAAGGTTGTCAAGCAGCTAAATGAGGTAAATTATGTGGTGGAGCTGTCTAACCGGGCACACCACTGCCGGGTGTACCATGTCAATATGATGAAGCCATATTATGACAGGGGGAATGTGGTGCTGGCCGTGTGTGGACATTGGGAGGAGCAGGGAAGTGACCCTCTAGTAGATCTATTCCCTGAGACAGGAGCTGGTTCCTCCCAAGAAACAATCCCTCTCTCCGATCAGCTAACCCCTGCCCAGCAAGCTGAGATCAGAGGGGTGCTGCATCTGTACCGACAGCTGTTTTCCAACCAGCCTGGTCGCACTAATCTGACTGTCCACCGGGTGCAGACAGGATCGCACCAACCTATAAGATGCTCCCCCTTCCGAGTCACAGGGAAGACAGCTCGGGACCTGGAAAGAGAGGTCAAGGACATGCTGGCTTTGGGGGTGATCCAGCCGTCGTCCAGCCCTTGGGCCTCGCCGGTGGTGCTGGTCCCCAAAAAGGATGGGTCGATCCGGTTCTGTGTGGACTATCGGAAGCTCAATGCCATCACTGTATCCGATGCCTACCCCATGCCCCGGCCGGATGAGCTCCTAGACAAGCTGGGAGGGGCTCGGTACCTCACCACCATGGATCTTACAAAGGGCTACTGGCAAGTGCCACTGGATGCAGATGCCCGGCTGAAATCTGCCTTCATTACTCCTCTGGGGCTCTACGAGTTCCTGACCCTGCCTTTCGGTCTCAAGGGAGCGCCAGCCACCTTCCAGCGCCTGGTGGATCAGCTACTGAAGGGGATGGAGAGCTTCGCTGTGGCGTATATCGATGATATCTGTGTCTTTAGCCAGACCTGGGAGGACCATGTGTCCCAGGTTAAACAAGTGCTGGACCGACTCCGGGAGGCTGGGCTGACCGTAAAAGCGGAGAAGTGCAAGGTGGGGATGGCTGAAGTGTCCTACCTGGGACACCGGGTGGGGAGCGGCCGCCTAAAGCCGGAACCAGCCAAGGTGGAGGTGATCCGGGACTGGCCTGCTCCCCAAACCAAAAAGCAGGTCCAGGCCTTTATTGGGATGGCGGGGTACTATCGAAGATTTGTGCCCCACTTTAGCGCCATAGCCACCCCCATCACTGAGCTATGTAAGAAGGGGAAGCCAGACAAGGTGATCTGGACCGAGGAGTGCCAGAGGGCTCTCTGTGCACTGAAGGAGGCTTTGATCAGGGGCCCGGTTCTGGCAAACCCAGACTTTGACAAGCCCTTTCTGGTGTTCACCGACGCCTCCGACATGGGACTGGGGGCGGTGTTAATGCAGGAGGATGAAACGGGGCAGAGACACCCCATCGTGTATTTAAGCAAGAAGTTGCTACCCCGGGAGCAGAATTATGCGGCCATCGAGAAGGAATGCCTGGCCATGGTGTGGGCCCTCAAGAAACTAGAGCCGTATCTATTCGGGCGACACTTCACCGTGTACACCGACCACTCGCCCCTGACCTGGCTACACCAGATGAAAGGGGCCAACGCCAAGCTCCTGAGGTGGAGCCTGCTCCTGCAGGATTACGACATGGACGTGGTCCATGTGAAGGGAAGTGCCAACCTGATAGCGGATGCATTGTCCCGGAGAGGGGGCCCTGAACTTCCCCAGGCCACTGGTCACAGTGACCCCGCTCAGTTCAGTCTCGAAGGGGGGAGAGATGTGACGGAGTAGAGAGCGAGATGGATCTGACCTGGGAGGCTGGCTGCATTGGGACAGGCTGCATCGGGAGTGTGAGACTTTACCTGAGGCTGTAACATGAGCCAGGACGGGGGTTGGGAGGTGACACCTTTGGCTGGGAGAATGGTAAAAGGCTAGGGGAGGGGCCCCGGGGGAAGGGGAAGAGCCTGCTGGAGGTTTGGCTGGCTCTTGGTCAGTTTGGAGCTGGGTGGTGAAACGCAGGGAGCCCCAGAGCTGGGGTCTAAGCTCCCTGCCCCCCAGAAGGGCCCAGCTGAGGGGTCCTGGTCATACTTACAAGCTCTGTTTGGACTCTTTCCTGACGACCCTAATAAACCTTCTGTTCTACTGGCTGGCTGAGAGTCACATTGAATCCCGGGAAGAGGGGTGCAGGACCTGACTCCCCCACACTCCGCGACAAGGGGGCATTGGGGGAGGTTCCCCTTTGGGGGGCTCCAGCCCCCCCGGCTCCATTGCTCTGGTCCCACAGCGCCCCTGGAGCGGGGGGGGTTGTCACCCGCTCCCTGTTGGGGGCCAAGCGCGACCCGGCGACAGAGGGAGACCCGAGACCCCCCCCATCACATAGCCCCCCCCCCCCGCCTCCCCCATGCACCCGGTGGGGACTCCCCCCCCCCCCACACACACACAAACTCCAGGCTGCGGCTCAGTTCCCAGGCTTTTGTTGAGGTTTATTGGTGGGAAGGAAGATTTGGGAGGGGCCTGGGGGAGGGGGCTGGAGGGGGGGAGGGGAGAAAGGGGTTGTGGGGTGGGGGAAGGGTGGGGAGGGGGCTGGGGGCAGCATTGCTCGGTGGCTGGGCCAGGGATCGGGGTGGAGGGGGGCTGGGATCCGGGAACACCCCCAGGACCCCCGGGGGGTGGCAGCGAATCCGGACACTGCCCGGTCACCCTGCGAACAAAGAGCGCATAAGTGGGACACAGCCCCCCCGCCCCCCGGGGAGCAACCCGCTGCCTCACCCCCTCGACCCACGGCGCCCCCTACCGAGCACCCCCAACCTGCTCCCTGCCCCACGGTGCCCCCTGCTGAGCCCCCCACCCTGCCCCCCGGCGCCCCCGATGAGCCCCCCACCCTGCCCCCACTGAGCCCCCCCTTGCCCCACAGTGCCCCTTGCTGAGCCCCCCACCCCTTCCCACAGCACCCCTCATGAGCCCCCCACCCCATGGTGCCCCCGATGAGCCCCCCACCCTGCCCCATGGTGCCCCCTGCTGAGCCCCCCACCCCTCCCCCTGGCACCCCCGATGAGCCCCCCACCCTGCCCCCCGGCGCTCCTTCTTGCTCTTACCAGAGAGCTGCAGGCGCATGAAGAGCGCGTGGGACCGACCCCCGGCGTGGATGAGGAGGGTGAAGCTGCTGTTGTCCTGGGGGGTTAACCCCGCGATGCGCAGGGAGCAGTCACCCCCCAGGGTCTCGCGCCCCGTGGACGCCGGGCCCGGTTCCGCGTGTCCGGGGAGGTGAAGGTCAGGATCCGATCGGACTCGGCTGTGGAGGTTCTGCGGTACCAGGTGCAGCTCTGGGCGACTCCCCGGGCCCGCCCCACCAGCAGGGTCACCGTCTGCCCCACGGTGGGGGTGGGGGGGCACCACGGCCACCCCAAAATCAACGGCCCCGGCCAGCGGCAGGGAGGAGAACAGGACCCAGGCTGCGGGGGGAGGGGGAAGGACGTCAGAAATGGGACGGTGCCCCTCACTCCCGACCCGCAGCCCCTTCTCATCCCAGTCCTGCCCCCCACCCCACTCACCTGCCAGGATTGGGCCTGTCCAGGACCTGGCCCGGGCGTGGGGGGCGCCTGGGAGATGCCCCATGTCCAGTCTGTGCTGGGGTTGAACACGGCTGGGCTGGGGCGAGGGTGCCCGGCTGGTGAATCCCGGGGGGCGGGGGAAGGGCAGGGATGGATGGGGGAGGGGGTTGCTCAACAGGCCCAGGGCAGGGGATGTTGGGTAAGAAAGAAACCCACAGAGCAACGGAGTCCTGCCCCCTCCCCCCCCATAGTGTCTGTACCCCTCCCCCCCTCCCCACAGCCCCCACTGCAAACACACCAGACTCCTTCCTGCTCCTGCCCCCCGCCAGGCCCTGCCCCCAGCGGGGGAGGGGGGTTAGGAATGTGATGGGGTGGGGGAGCCAGGAGATGGAAACAGCCCCCCCCCCCCGGGTTCAGGGCTCTGAGTCACCCCCCTCCTCCCCCCAGGATTCAGGGCTCCACGCTCTGCCCCCCCCCCCAATCAGGGGCTGTTGCTCGGGGGTGTTTCTTACCCAACTTGCTGCTCCTCCCCCACTGGCTCTTGGGAAACTTCCCCCAGGGGCTGGCGAGCCCTGCCCTGGGAGCTGTGGGGTGGGGGAGGAGCTGGGGCCTTGTGACACCTCCAGGCGCTGGAGTCCCCACAGACACAGGGCTGGGGGGACCCAGCCCCAAATATTGCCCCACATCCGGGGCCCTGGGTTCCATCCCCGGCTCAGGGACGGTGTCATAGAATCAGAATTGGAAGGGACCTTGAGAGGTCGTCTAGTCCGTCCCCTGCACTCAAGGCAGGACTCAGTATTAACTAGACCATCCCTGAGAGGTGTCTGTCCAACCTGCTCTTAAAAATCCCCAATGACGGAGATTCCACCACCTCCCTAGGCAATTTATTCCAGTGCCTAACCACTCTGACAGTTGGGAAGTGTTTCCTAATGTTCAATCTAAACTTCCCTTGCTGCAATTTAAGACCATTGTTCTTCTTAACCTCTGAGGATAGGGCAAGAAGCAATTTTTCTCCCTCCTCCTTGTAACAACCTTTTATGTACTTGAAAACTATTACCATGTCCCCTCTGTGTCTTCTCTTCTCCAGACTAAACAAACTCAATTTTTTCAATCTTCCCTCATAGGTCACGTTTTCTAGACCTTTCATCATGTTTGTCGCTCTTCTCTGGACTTTCTCCAATTTGTCCACATCTTTTCTGAAATGTGGTACCCCGAACTGGACACAATACTCCAGTTGAGGCCTAATCAGCGTGGAGTAGAGCGGAAGAATTACTTCTTGTGTCTTGCTTACAACACTCCTGCTAAGACATCCCAGGATGATGTTCGCTTTTTTTGCAACAGTGTTACACTGTTGACTCATATTTAGCTGGTGATCCACTCTGACCCCCAGATCCCTTTCCGCAGTACTCCTTCCTGGGCTGTCATTTCCCATTTTGTACGTGTGCAACTGATTGTTCCTTCCTAAGTGGAGTACTTTGTATTTGTCCTTATTGAATTTCATCCTATTGACTTCAGACCATTTCTCCAGTTTGTCCAGATCATTTTGAATTTTAATCCTATCCTCCAAAGCACCTACAACCCCTCCCAGCTTGGTATCGTCCGCAAACTTTATAAGTGTCCTCTCTATGCCATTCTCTAAATCATTGATGAAGATATTGAACAGAACTGGACCCAGAACAGATCCCTGCGGGACCCCACTCGTGATGCCCTTCCAGCATGACTGTGAACCACTGATAACTACTCTCTGGGAACGATTTTCCAACCAGTTCTGCACCCACCTTATAGTAGCTCCATCTAGGTTGCATTTCCCCAGTTTGTTGATGAGAAGATCATGTGTGACAGCATCAAAAGATTTACTGAAGTCAAGATATACCACATCTACCGCTTCCCCCCTATCTACAAGGCTTGTTACCCTGTCAAAGAAAGCTATCAGGTTGGTTTGACAGGATTTGTTGTTGACAAATCCACGCTGACTTACTTATCAACTTCTTATCTTCTAGATGTTTGCAAACTGATTGCGTAATTATTTGCTCCATTATCTTTCCGGGTACAGAAGTGAAGCTGACTGGTCTGTAATTCCCCGGGTCGTCCTTATTTCCCTTTTTATAGCTGGGCACTAGATTTGCCCTTTTCCAGTCTACTGGAATCTCTCCCGTCGTCCATGACTTCAAAGATAATCGCTAGTGGCTCAGAGATCTCCTCAGTCAGCTCCTTGCGTGTTCTAGGGTGCATTTCATCAGGCCCTGGTGACTTGAAGACATCTAGTCCAGTGGGTTAGAGCTGGGGAGGGCTGGGAGCCAGGACTCCTGGGTTCTCTCTCTGCACCCCGTTCCTTGCAGCCCAGCGCCCTCTAGTGTCCCACTGGGGCACTGGAGTCAGCGCTGACCGATGTTCTTGTGGGAAGGGAGCTGGCCTCCTAGATTTCCTCCACCCCCCACCCCCAGCGTCCCCCTTAGCGCCTCGGCGCACCTGGTGTGAGGGAGTATTAACCTGGGAATGTTGCATGGGAGTTTGACTAGTTTACTGTCTGCATTGATACTAGATGCGGATGGGAAATAAGGGGGTGACTTCACTGAGGGGTGATACTTGACGGCCAGCATGGAACCTGAGCCCAGGGCCAGGTGACACCTTCTGCCCAGGAAACTGGACAAAGGCTGGAGGAGGAGCCGGGGTGTGTGGCTGCTGGAGGGAGTTTCAGTTTGGAGCTGGCGGGTGGAGGGGGAGGCCCAGAACCTGGGTCTGGCCTCCCTGCTCCCCAACATGGACCTGACTGAGGGGTCCTGTTCTCTGTACCTACAAGCTCCGTTTTAGACCCTGTTCCTGTCGTCTAATAAACCTTCTGTTCTCCTGGCTGGCTGAGGGTCCCGGGGAATCGCAGGAAGTGTGTGGGGGGGGCCCTGGGCGAGCATGAGAACAATGGGGACAGTGGGGGCGAGGGAGGCACCCACCATAGATGGGCTGATCCCTCCGGGGTGGGGGGCCTGGTCGGGGCGCGTTAACCCTGCCATGCGCAGGGGCCGTGGGTCTGAGCAGGGTGCCTTGTGGGGGGAGTAACCGAGGCTCCTGTTTTCAGCAGCGGTCGCTGAGTGGTACCGGCTGCAGCCCAGGCATGTGGGGCCAGGGGGCCTTGTCCCCTCCCAGCTCAGGGTTCTGGGGGTCAGGGTCTGGGCTGAGGCCGCGGGGAAGGAGAGGCTGCGAGAACCCGTGATGGTGGGGGGGTGAGATCACAGGATCTGCTGAGCCACTCTGGCAATTTGGGGGGGGGGGGGGGCGATTGAGCCGGCTGAGCCCGGCCTTAGGCTCCCCCCTCCCCCAATGCTTCCATGCCTCGAGTGGGGCGGGGGGGGTCCCCAAAGGGCTCGGTGTGTGTGAGCCGCCCGGTCCCTGTGTACAGCCTTGGGGTTAACTCCCCAGCCGGGATGTGTGTGTGGGGGGTCCCCGAGCCCCCGGCTGCAGGGGATGAGCCCTGCTCTGTGTGTGTCTGTGTCACACCACACACCCCGGGTTGCAGGGGGAGGCGGTTTCCCTTCCCCCACCTCTGTGCTTCTGTCTGGGCACGGGGGGGCCTTACGCTCTGTGTCCTGCACCTCTCCCCACCCTGGAGCGGGTCCGTCCCACCCAGCCCCAGCTGCCCCAGATCCCTGTCTGCCTGTGCTCTGCCCCCACCCCCGCTCCCCAGGGGGTGTCTCTCTCTGCCCCCTCCCTCCCCAGGGATGATTCCACCATCAACACCCCCCCTACTGGAGGGTAACTGGGGGACCCAGGGTGTGGGGGTGCAGATCCCCAGGGGCTGGGGGGACCGTCCTGTGCCAGGCATTAACCCCCCAGGGACAATTCCCCTTCCCACCTATGAGGACCAGCCCCATCTCTGGGGACAGGAGCAGACATAGCAGGTTCACCTCCCGCTGTGAGGACTGGATTCCCCCCCACACCCCGTGTGAGGTGCGAGGCAGGTGGGTCACACACACACACCCCAGTGGTGGAGGCAGGCAGGGCTGGTGGGAAAGGGGGGCACGGTGCCAAAGGGGCTGGACTCCCTGTCCCAGACCTGCGCTGGGCCGGGCAAGGGAGGTGCTTGCTGCCAGCTCCGGTCCCTCCCTACACTTCCCCCGTCTCTGCCCTTTGCCCCCAGCTGGGAACCAGGCGTCTCCGCTGTCCCGGCAGCGCCCGGCGGGTCCCGCAGCAGGGAAGGGCGATGGGGCGAATCCCCCCCACACCGGGCGGCCCTTGGACAGGGATTCTCCTGGCAGGTCAGAGGGGGCCAAGGGGGAGAACGTGGGACCCAGGTGTCCGGGACACAAAGGCCTCCAATAGGCACCATTGCAAATGAAAGTAGAGGGGCTGCAGGTCAGGAGTGAGGGGCACCGGCAGAACTGAGGGGAGTCGGGCTAGCAGGGGTCTGTGGGTCAGGAGGGAGGGGCACCGGCAGAGCTGTGGGGGAGCCCAGGGTTTGGCTGGCAGAAGCAGATTCCTATGCGTCCTTCCCCAAGCTGGTTCCATCCCTGGGCTCCCCCGAGGCTGCGCCCCACAGCCCTGGGGTGGGACCCGTCAGATGCCGCATTGTTCCCCACAGATCCTGCTTTGCATGGAGGGATTAGCGGGGATCAGCTGTTTGTTTGTGTCTCTCTGTCCCAGAGCACTGGCGGGGGGGGGGGGGGGGGGGAACACACCCAGACCTCCTGCCTCAAACTTCCTTCCCCCAGATCCAGCCCCACACAGAGACCCAGGAGGGTCTCACTGCAGCAAGGGGCGATGGGGCAACTCCCTGACAGACCAGGCAGCTCTGGGAGGTGGGGGGAGGGGGAAGAGACCATGGGACTCAGGTGTCCGGGACAGAAATGGCTGTAACAGGGGTGTAGCGGCGTGCAGATTCACCCCTGCGGCACCTCCTGCTGGTTTCTCAGGGAATTAGCTCTTCCAGCCTCCGGAGCACCCTCTGCAGGCCGGTGTCTCGCTGCCGCTGGTCCCCGTGTCCCTCCCGGACCCTGGTACCCCTTTCCACCAGGTGCTGCCCCCTGGCAGTGCCCCCACAGGTCTGGGTCTCCCTGGGGAACCCCCACCTCACCTCAGTCTTTGGCTACTGCCCAGTCACCGTCTAGCCCCCGTTCGCTGGGGCAGACTGTATCAGCCACTCATCACCGGCAAGTGGGGTTTGGACCTGCTGCCTCGGCCTACCCGTGGCTGCCCCCTGCAACCCCTGTACCCTTTTTGTCCTTACACTTGGCCTGCAGCCCTAGGGGGGTTCCAGGCCGGAGCTCCCCAGCTCCTCTGGCCTTCCCCTGGCCCTGCTCCACCGTAGGTACCCTGGGACCAGCCAGATCCCTCCCGCTCACAGGCGTAGAGAGTCTCCGCTCCTGGCCCACTGCCCTCCTATAAGGGCCAGCTGAGCCCATTGGGGCCTGGCCACATCTGAGCCTGCTCCCCCCGGTCAGCCTGGGAGCTACTTGCTCCCAGCCACAGCCCTTTCCCAGGGCTGATTTCAAGCCCTTCAGGTCAGGAGCGGGTGACCACCCGGCTACAGGGGGACAGTGTCCCTGTTATTTCTTTACTTGTGCCCCGGACTCACTTGGTTTCCAGGTCCTGCGGATCCTCCCCTTAGGCGGGGGGTGGGGGGGGGATCCAGAAGCTCGCCCACTTCCTGGAACCCAATAGGTACAAGGGGACAGTGCAGATGAAAGCAGAGGGGCTGCAGGTCGGGAGTGAGGGGCACCAGTTAGTATCAGTCTCTCTGGTCTCCCCCCCGCAGCCTCCGTCCTGGGCTCCTGCCTCCAGCCGGCGCCGGCCCAGACCCCAGTGACCATCGTCCTCACCCCGCCGAGCCCCGTGGTGAGAGGGGGCGTCAGCCTGGCCCCGCAGAATCCGCCACAGGGAATCCTGACCTGCAGCTGGTACCGATCAGCGACCACTGATGAAAACAGCCGGATCCTCAGCTACTACCCAGGACCACCCCCCGCTCAGCACAACGGCCCGGCCCACACGGGGCGGGAGACAGCGGGGCCGGGCTGCGCCCTGAACATCGCGGGGTTAACGCTCAGCGACAGCGGGAGCTACACGGTGAAGATCGAGAGCCCGACTAGCGCTGGCCTCGGCTCGGTGGGTCTGCGCGTCTATGGTAAGTGCTGATCCCGGGGCATGTTCCCCCGCCCCAGCGACGGGGCTCTGGGCGTCTCCCCCGGGATGAGCCCGGCTGGGTCACGGGGGGGAACCTGCCCCCAAACTGACACCGTGGGGCAACCTAGGTACCGCAGCACCTGAGAGATGGTGAATCCTCCCCCCCCCCCCCCAGCTCTGGGCCCTCAGGCCCCACCTTGCCCCTCCCTGAACTGGGAGCCAGAACCTGCCCCAGCCTACATGGACCTAAACATGGACGGGGAGTGACCCCACCCCCACCCCAGCGCTGCTATCGCTGTTGGGATTGATTATCTGCATCGCATGGGCCCCCAGAGCCCCCCTGTGCCAGGCGCACAGACATTCCTGCGCAGAGCTCACATGCCCCACACCCAGAGCCTGGATAGAACCCAGGAGTCCTGGCTCAGAGCCCCAACCGCTAACCCACCAGACCCCCTCCCCGAGCTGGGATAGAACCCAGGAGTCCTGGCTCAGAGCCCCGACCCCTAACCCACCAGACCCCCTCCCCAGAGCCTGGATAGAACCCAGGAGTCCTGGCTCAGAACCGCAACCCCTAACCCACCAGACCCCCTCCCCAGAGCCTGGATAGAACCCAGGAGTCCTGGCTCAGAACCGCAACCCCTAACCCACCAGACCCCCTCCCCAGAGCCTGGATAGAACCCAGGAGTCCTGGCTCAGAGCCCCAACCCCTAACCCACCAGACCCCCTCCCCGAGCTGGGATAGAACCCAGGAGTCCTGGCTCGGAGCCCCGACCCCTAACCCACCAGACCCCCTCCCCGAGCTGGGATAGAACCCAGGAGTCCTGGCTCGGAGCCCCGACCCCTAACCCACCAGACCCCCTCCCCGAGCTGGGATAGAACCCAGGAGTCCTGGCTCGGAGCCCCGACCCCTAACCCACCAGACCCCCTCCCCAGAGCCTGGATAGAACCCAGGAGTCCTGGCTCAGCGCCCCAACCCCTAACCCACCAGACCCCCCTCCCCAGAGCCTGGATAGAACCCAGGAGTCCTGGCTCAGAGCCCCAACCGCTAACCCACCAGACCCCCTCCCCGAGCTGGGATAGAACCCAGGAGTCCTGGCTCAGAGCCCCAACCGCTAACCCACCAGACCCCCCTCCCCAGAGCCTGGATAGAACCCAGGAGTCCTGGCTCAGAGCCCCAACCCCTAACCCACCAGACCCCCCTCCCCAGAGCCTGGATAGAACCCAGGAGTCCTGGCTCAGAGCCCCAACCCCTAACCCACCAGACCCCCTCCCCAAGCTGGGATAGAACCCAGGAGTCCTGGCTCAGAGCCCCAACCCCTAACCCACCAGACCCCCCTCCCCAGAGCCTGGATAGAACCCAGGAGTCCTGGCTCAGAGCCCCAACCGCTAACCCACCAGACCCCCTCCCCGAGCTGGGATAGAACCCAGGAGTCCTGGCTCAGAACCGCAACCCCTAACCCACCAGACCCCCTCCCCAGAGCCTGGATAGAACCCAGGAGTCCTGGCTCAGAGCCCCAACCCCTAACCCACCAGACCCCCTCCCCGAGCTGGGATAGAACCCAGGAGTCCTGGCTCGGAGCCCCGACCCCTAACCCACCAGACCCCCTCCCCGAGCTGGGATAGAACCCAGGAGTCCTGGCTCGGAGCCCCGACCCCTAACCCACCAGACCCCCTCCCCAGAGCCTGGATAGAACCCAGGAGTCCTGGCTCAGCGCCCCAACCCCTAACCCACCAGACCCCCTCCCCAAGCTGGGATAGAACCCAGGCGTCCCGGCTCCCAGAATTCCACTCTTTCGCAAGTAGCCCTACACGAAAGTTGGTGGCTGGATAACAGCTCACTACTGCTGCTGGGTCTGAATCCCCCACGGGGCTGTGGGACAGGAGTCCCATGGTGCTGTTCACCCCAGTGACTCTCTCTGTTCTCAGAAATGCTGCCCAGGCCCACGGTGATGCCCAACCAAAGCCTGGTGCCTGAGACCGGGACCTTCACCCTCACATGCAACACTTCCCCCAGCGCTGACACCGTGCTCTGGCTCCGGGACGGGGCGTCCCTCGCGCCCAGCGAGCGGCTGGGGCTGTCCCCTGACAACCGGACCCTCACGGTGCTGAATGTCACCTGGGGCGATGCCGGCACCTACCAGTGCGAGGTCCGGAACCCCGTCAGCACCAGCCGCAGTGAGCCCAGCACCGTGACGGTGACCTGTGAGTAACTACAGCCCCATCCCCAGGCCGCGCTGCCCCTGGCCCTGCCGGCATCACCCAGCCACGGAGATGCAGCTGTGTCTAGTGGGGGGCAAAGGGGAAGTTTATGGAGGGCCCCTTCCCTGCCTCTGAGATGCAGCTGCCTCTGGGGTGGATCATGGGGGCTGTTTATACAGGCTTCTCTGGCCTGGTGCTGAGATGCAGCCATCTCTGGGTTGAGGTGCAGCGACTGTTTATACTGGGACCCGCAGTCCGTGCCCTGATCTCCTCTCACTGCAGATGGGCCGGACTCTGTCAGGATAGACCCACCAGGACCCATTGACCTGACCCTTGGGTCCCCTCTGACCCTGACGTGTGTCACCGACTCCATCCCAGCCCCGAGCTATCGCTGGGTTCTCAACGGCACCGACACTAACGAGACCGGGAGCAGCTTGACCTTTAACCCCACGACCTGGGCTCAGCAGGGCACGTACGAGTGCCGGGTTCACAACCCCGTCACCAATCGCACTGCCTCGGCGTCTGTCACCGTGCGGGTCATGGGTGAGTCCCCGGAATGGAACAACACGCTGCAGACACAGGGATCCCACCGCTGGCACCAATGCCCCAGAGCAGCACTAGGGGGCGCTGGGCTGCAGGGAGCGGGGTGGGGGGATTGTGGCTGAACCGTCTGATCCAACACCCCCCCCCGTCTCTCCTCCAGACGCCCCTCCCCCACGTGTCCATTCAGGTCTCTCTGCCGGGGCCATCGCCGGGATCGTCATCGGGTCACTGGCGGGGGCGGCATTGGTTGGAGTCGGGGCCTATTTCCTCTGTGAGTAACAGCCCCTCACCCGGGAGAGCCAGGACTCCTGGGTTCTCTCCCGGCTCCGGGAGGGGAGTGGGGTCTAGTGGTCAGAGCAGGGGGAGCTGGGAGCCAAGGCCCCAATTCCAGTGTCTCTGATGATTCCTCCCAGACTCTCGCTGCTGGAACGAGACCCCCACGGAGAACGGGGCACCTGTCCCGGTGTACGAGAACCTGCCCCCTACAGCCGGGGCGGGGCCAGTGGTGAGTGACAAGGGCTCAGCCCCGCCCCCTTCTATTCCAGTCTCACCCCCTCCTCTGCGGATGCCCCTCAGTCCCGACCCGCAGCCCCCTGCCAGTGTAACCTGTCCCCTTTGGGCAGGGGTGGGGGGGTTACACAACCCCTGGGTCCCATTGACTCTCCCGGGATCCCCCCTCTGAGCTCGGCTGTGGGGCTGGGAGGTCTCTGGGGTTTGGCGCTAACGACCCTCTTGCCTCTGTCTCCCCCAGGCCCAGCCTGGGAGCCCCCCTGACTCCAGCCCCATGTACGAGGTGAGCACTGGCCCCTTGCGCTGTATCCTCCCCCTGAGGGTGGTTCGGACCACGTGGGGGGAGGGGGAAGCTGCCCCCCCACAAGCCCTATGGCTGGGAACGGGGCTGCTTAACACATCCTCCGGGGGGGGGGGCAGAGTGAGCCAGAGGGGGACCAGCCGGGAGCCCCAGGGCTGAGGGGGTCCAGCACTGGGGGGAGGGATGGGCCCCCTGCAGTGGGAGGGGCTGCTGGTCTCGATGGGGGATGGGACCCTAGTGTGGGAGGGGCTGTTGGGGCCCCGTGGGGGGAGGGGACTGTGCCCTGCAGGGTGGGGTCCCCAGCTCTCTCCTGGGGCGTCTCTGGCTGAATCGTCCCCATTTCCCCAGACGCTGCAGCCCCGACAGCTGGACCTGTACGAGGAGCTGAAGAAGTGACGCCTTCTCCTGCCCCCCGGTGCATGCTGGGAGGGGCCCGGTGCATGCTGGGAAAGGCGCGTTCCTGAGCCTGGTCCCACCGATGAAGGGTTAAAGGGCAGGAACAGTCACTGCCCGGCCGGGGGGTCCGTCTGTCCATGCTGCTTCCCTGGCGCTCATCACCGCAGCGTCTGGGCCCCTGCGAGGCCTCGTCCCCACCCCTGTGGGGGGCTGGGCCGTTCTCCCCACTGCACAGAGGGGCCCGGGTGGCTCAGTGACTGGCCTGGGTCCCACAGGGGGTCTGTGGGGTGCAGGGACTCAGACCCGGGTCTCCCCCGTGCCCGGCTGGTGCCCAAACCAGGGTCAGGGGTCCCCGGCCAGGGCTCCCCCCACCCCCTCACACACATCCCTGTGTTTGTTTTAAACCTGCTGCCTGTTAACTTCCTTGGCCGACCCCTCGTTCTTGTGTTATGAGGAGTAAATAACAGGAGCGTCCACCAGCTCCTTCGCCCAGCTCTGGGCAAGAAACTCAGCCTGGTTTTCTCTGTGACGCCTGGCCATGCCGGGGCCGAGCGGGGCGCTGGCTGGGGGCGGGGGGTCACTGCTCAGCTGGGGGGTCCTAGTCCCTGGGAACTTGCCCGTGGGCAGCGCCAGGGTCTGGGTGCCCCAGGGGGATACTGGGCGATTGGGGTGCTGTCATAACCATACAGCTAAGGGAAGCCTAAAATTCCTCCTTACCTGTAAGGGGTTAAGAAACTCATAGCCCGGTTGGCACCTGACCACGGGACCAATGGAGAAAGAAGATACTTTCAGATCCTGAGGGGAGGGGGAGGCTTTTGTTTGGTGAGTTCGTTCGTGATCTCTTGGGACTAAGAGAGGGAGGGGGCAGAAATCAATCTCCTCCAACCCAGCCTCCACCAAACCTCCAATATTACAAGGTACGTTAGTCAGGCATTGCGAATAGGTTTGGTTTGGTTTTGCTGTGAAGGTTTCCCTGTGTTAGAGGGAGGTTTATTCCTGTTTTCTGTAGCTTGAAGGTTTGCCCAGTGGGGGAATCCCTCTGAGTTTGGAAATTGAGTTCCCTGTAAAGTTATTTACCAGCCTGATTTTACAGGGATGATTTTTACCTTCTTGCTTTAATAACAGCCTTCTTTTAAGAACCTGACTGATTTCCATTGTTCTAAGACCCCGGGGTTGGGTCTTTGATCACTTTGTAACCAATTCGTTAGATTATTCTCAACCCTCCCCAGGAAAGGGGGTGTATGGGCTTGAGGGGATATCTTGGGGGGAAGGGGAACTCCAAGTGGTCCTTTTCCCTGGTTCTTGTTTAAATCACTTGGTGGTGGCAGCGACAAGCTTTTCTCAGGGTACAGGGGAGATTTTGTACCTTGGGGAGTTTTTAACCGAAGCTGGTAGAGATAAGCTTAGGGGGTCTTTCATGCGGGTCCCCACAACTGTACCCCAGAGTTCAGAGCAGGGAGGGAACCCTGACAGGGGCACCGATCGCTGACCTCTCGCGGGCTGAGTGGGGGGGGTTTTGCTGCCCGCAAGGGGGGGGGTTGGGGGTCTGACCCCCAGCAGGGCCAGACAAGGCTCCTCACAACGGGGCAGGGGGTAGCAAGGGGCCTCCCAGCCCAGCACCCCGGGAAGCATCACACGGCGCAGCCTGGGGGTGCAGGGGGAGCAGAGTGAGAAGGCCGGCCCCACCCACGAAGCAGCCAAACTGCGGGAGCCCCCAGCAGGGCCAAGGGGACCCGGGGGCATCTGGCCCGGAGCCTGGCCATGCCAGGCACTCGCTGCTGCCCCCTGTTGGCGAAGCATGGCCCAGCCCCCCCGCAGGGCTCCGTCCACAGGGGCTGCCCCGGGAGGGAGCTCTACCCCCCTCCTGGGGAGCCGGGGGCGGCCCTGCGGGGCCAGGCCGGATTTGCATCCCTTTGCGGGGACCCTCTGAGCTTTGCCCCTTCGCTGCAGCAGGACCCAGGGGCCCTGGAGCCAAACGTACAGGGGGGTGGGGGGGGCTGAGAGCCATGGACCTGAACTGCCAACCCTGTGTCCAGCCGGGGGGGGCGGCAGCCCCCGAGTTCCAGCCCCCACGGCAGGACCTGTCTCAATCCAGTGGGGGGAGGGGTCTGTGCTGGGAGCCGGGACCCACGGGCAGGGCAGCCCCACAGGGCCCCTGCTGGCTGAGACTGCCCCCTCCCAGCATGCACTGGGCTCCCAGCATGCACTGGGCTCTCCTTGGCATGACTCTGGCTCGCTATTCGCGCTCCCACAACTCCTGTCCCAGCCGGGTGGACTCGCCCCAGGCTGGCGTTGGGCCCCGGGGACTTGCCGAGTCGGCGCTCCCAGGACAGGCTCACGGCGCAGAAAGGGGGAAACGGGCTCCGGCCGGCGCCCGGCAGAGTAATCGCGGTCCCGGGGCAAAGGCTGCGGGCGGTGCTGGGCGGAGACTCACTGGCCTGGAGGGAGGTTGCTGCAGGCGTCCGAGCGGCTCGGTCTGGGGACCAGCTTAGACACTCGTTTATTAAGGCCCGTGGCACATGAAGAGGGCGGGGGCGCCCGACATTTGTTGGCGATACAAAGTCGGGGGCAGCGGCACTGCGGGGAGGCCGGGACCCTCACTCAGGAGGAGTTGGAGGACCCGGCAGACTGGAACCAGGCTTGTGATGGGGCTGAGCCAGGACAAGGGCAGGGGCCGGGCTCAGCAGCTCCGGGGACACGTCTTGTTTACGTCTCAGGTTGCTAATGTTCATGTTTCAGGGTCTCAGCCAGCTGCTGGCAGGGGTCAGGCAGGGATCTCCCCAATGTATTCTGGGAGATTTTTATCTCCTTCCTGCGAAGCATGGGGGGTGGGCTGGGCTGGGCTGGGCTGGGCCTGGGCTCTGCGTGGCACCGAGCGTCTCTCTCTCTCGCAGGTGCTGGGCTGACTTCGGGCGCTGGGTGGAGCCGGCGGGGGCTGGGGGGGCTGGTGGGACGCAGGAGCTCAGACTGACGGGCTGGTCCCATCCGGCCTGGCTCACTGACAGCAGCACTCCTGGCTCGTTCCCCTCTCCTTCGGTCCCAGACCCCACGGCTGCGCTGGGCCCCCCAATGGGGGCACACACCCAGGTCTGTGCTGGGCTCCTGTGACACCCACACGGCAACCGCGCCGGGTTCAGCCAGGGGCCATGGGGAGACCGGGGAGCCTCCCCCCCCCCCCCCCCCGTGGGATCCCAGCATCTCTCTCCTCCGGGTGCTTCCTGGCTGGACCCGAAGGCAAAGAGGGGGCCCCTCCCCCCCAGGCTGGATGCCAGCCTGTCCCAGAGGCCACCCACCGCCCCAGGACTAGTGACCCCCACCCCCAGGGCTGGGGGACGGTAAGTCAACTTAGCAAAGCGGCTGTAACGAGCAGGTGGATCTGACTGTCCCCCCCCCAACACAGACACTGCCCCCCTCACGATACAGGGGTCTTCCCAGCATGCACCAGTGCACTGGGGTGGGGGCCTCATCTCTGCAGCTGGTCGTACACGTCCCGCTGTCCGGGCTGCAGTGTCTGCGGAAATGGGGAGGGGTCAGAGATGCCCTGGGGGGAGCTGGGGACACCGCCCCAGGGGGCCCATGCCCCCCCACAGGGCCCCAACAGCCCCTCCCCACCAGGGGCCCCTCTCCCCATGTTCCCCCCCAGTACCCTATAGCCCCCCCCCAACATGGGGCCCCCTCCCGTCTCCCCTCTCCCACGGGGCCTGTATGGGAGGCAGCTCCCCTCCCCCCACATCGAGTTCGGACCCCCCGGGCTGGCACCTACCTCATACGTGGGGCTGATGTTGGGGGGGCTCCCAGGCAGGGCCTGGGGAAGAGAATGAGGCAGGTGGGTCATTGGACCGGAGAGACGCCCCCAGCCCCAAGAGACTGGGACACTCCTGACCCCCATGGGGAGAGAGTGGAAAAGGGAGAGGGCTGCGGGTCAGGAGTGAGGGGCACCGGCAGAGCTGGGGGGCGGGGGGGAGCCCAGGGCTGGGCTAGCAGGGGCTGCAGGTCGGGAGTGAGGGGCACCGGCAGAGCTGGGGGTGGTGTGTGGGGGGAGCCCAGGGCTGGGCTAGCAGGGGCTGCAGGGTGGGAGTGAGGGGCCCCATGTGACAGAGTAGGAATTTTTCCTAATATTTTGGATGACTATTGTGGGTGCCTCGGTTTCCCCTAGGTGGTGCCTAGTTAACGAGGTGGGGGAAGGGTTCATCTCTCTTTGCAGAGACCAGGCTGGGCCCATGGGGAGCCACAGAAGACAACGGCCCCTCCCATTGCCTGGGCATTTGGCGCCTCGCAACAGGAGGCCTGTGGGGGTGGGGGGGGCGGAGGCAGGACCAGGTGAGGTGGGGGGTGGGTGGGGGTTGTTAAGTGGGGGCTGCTGGAAGCAGGAGGCGGCTGGCCTGGGACTGCAGAGGGGTCTGGGGGGCTCCGGCCTGACCCAGGGGGCCCAGGCTGTGACTGTCCGTTCCCGACGTTCAACGCTGGGTCCGGACACCCAATAACCCGCCTGGTTCACCCGCCGGCTGAGTCACTGCAGAGCCGGCGTGGGGGGGGGCCTCCCCTTGAGTCTCCCCCAGGTGTCCTACCAGAGGGGTGGGAAGTGGGGATGCCGGGGGTGCTGCAGCACCCCAGGATTTGCACCCGGCGTCCCAGCCCCCGGCTCTGTGCCCCGTCACCCAGGGTCCCTGCTCCCAGTCCTGTGCCCCTGCTGGTCCCGGCCCCCGGCCCCGCTGCATCGTGGGGTCTCCGCCGCTGGCCCTGCATGAGGGGTCCCGGCTGCCAGCCCCATGCCTGGGCTCCGCACACACACCCCCCAAGCTGTGGCCCCGGCCTGCACCGCCGCACACACACACCCCCCTCCTGGAGCCACGGCCCTGCTCCCAGCCCCAGCTCTAGGGGGTGGTGAGGAGCATGGACGCGGGGGGGGGGGGGGGTACAGCTCAGCACCCCCACTCCAAAAACTGTTCCAGCACCGCTGTCCTGCCCAGGGGGACTCGCCGCGGGGGCTGCAGGCTCCCAGGGTCAGCCCCGGGGGCGGGGAAGCCGAGGGGCTGACCCCAGGGAGAGTGGGACACCAAGGAGGGTTGACAGGCTGACGGGTTCCCCAGGGAATGTCACAGAGCCGGGCGAGGGCACCGGGCCCGAGAGCTGTGACACCCCAGCCGAGGTCTGGGATGGGGGACCCCCAGGCTGGGACAGCAGGAGACCCGAGCGCCTGTCACTCACCGCTGGGCCTGCCCGGGCTGCAGGGGGCAGGTTCTCGTACTCGGGGGCGATCGTCTTGCTCCGCCTGGGGGTCTTGCTCTGGTGGTCTGAGCCTGGGGGAAAATCATCAGGGATGCTGGAATTGGGGTGCTGGCTCCCAGCCCCCCCTGCTCTAACCCACCAGACCCCCCTCCCTTGCCAGGGCCAGAGATAGAACCCAGGAGTCCTGGCTCCCAGCCCCCCCACTCTAACCCACCAGACACCCCTCCCCTGCCAGGGCCAGAGATAGAACCCAGGAGTCCTGGCTCTCTGGGCGGGGGGGCTGTTACTCACAGAGGAAATAGACCCCGACTCTGGCCAGCGCCGCCCCCGCCAGTAACCCGATGATGATCCCGGCGATGGCCCCGGCAGAGAGATCTGCACGAGGTGCGTCTGGAGGAGAGATGGGGGTCGGGGGGGTTTGGATCAGATGGTTCAGCCCCAATCCCCCCACCCCACTCCGTGCAGCCCAGGGCCCCTAGCGCCGCACTGGGGCCTGCAGAGGGAGAGCGTCCCTAACTCCCCCCCACACACACACACACACACAGGCACTAGCACCATTTGGGGCACTGGGGCCAGAAACGGGACCCCCGTATAAACATCCACACACACACACCCCAGAGGCAGCCGCAGCTCCGTGGCTGGGTGATGCCGGCAGGGGCAGCGCGGCCGGGGGACGGGGCTGTAGTTACTCACAGGTCACCGTCACGGTGCTGGGCTCGCTGCAGTCGGTGCTGAGGGGGTTCCGGACCTGGCACCGGTAGGCGCCGGCGTCTCCCCGGGTGACACCCAGCACCGTGAGGGTCCGGTTGTCAGGGGACAGCCCCAGCCGCCCGCTGGGCGCGAGGAACGACGCATCCCGGAGCCAGAGCTGGGTCCACTAACACCCGGGAGACGCTGACAGGCAGAGCCCCCCCCTCCCCCCACGATGAGCTGCCCTGAGCAGGTGCCCAAACCCCCCCCCCCCCCCCCCCCAGGGCCCCAACAGCCCCTCACCAGCTGGGCTCATCCCCGGGGGAGACGCCCAGAGCCCCCTCCCTGGAGCGGGGATGGGGGAGGGGCAGCTCCTGGGGGTGGCACTTACCAGAGACGCGCAGACCCACCGTGCTGAGGCCAGGGCTAGTCGGGCTCCGTATCAGCACCGTGTAGTTCCCGGTGTCATTGAGCGTTAACCCCGCGATGTGCAGGGCGCAGCCCGGCCCCGCTGTCTCCCGCCCCGTGTGGGCCGGGCCGTTCCTCTGAGCTGGGGATGTTCGTGGGAAGTAGGTGAGGATCCATCTTTTTCCATCAGTGGTCGCTGATCGGTACCAGCTGCAGGTCAGGATTCCCTGTGGCGGATTCTGCGGGGCCAGGCTGACGCCCCCTCCCACCACGGGGCTCGGCGGGGTGAGGACGATGGTCACGGGTCTGGGCCGGCGCCTGCTGGAGGTAGGAGCCCAGGACAGAGGCTGCGGGGGAAGGAGAGTCTCAGTTGGGCAGTGAGAGGCCGGGGAGCAGGTGGGGGGATCAGTCGGGGCCTGGGGGGGATGTGACCAGAGAGCACCAGGCCAGGGGGGAGCAGCCACCCGGCCGGAGAGCGTGGGGTACGGGGCAGACCCTGGGCCGGTCCCTGCCCGGCCTTCGAGAGCTCGGCCCCTGACTGGGGGCACCTGCCCCCGGCGAACAGGACCCCCAGGCTGGGGCTGCACCAGGGACACAGACAGTGAGGTCCTGAGCATCGTCTCAAGCCCTTTCCCCAAGGGACCCCTGCCCAGGCGGGGGGGTGTGTGTGTGTGCATTCTGTGTGTACACACAGCGGTATCTCTGCGGCTGCGTGTATCAGTGTGTGTGTGATTGAGTCTCCGTGTGTGTGAGCACAGCTGTGTCCGTGAAGTGTGTCTGGCTCTGTGTGGGTGTCACGTGTCTGCGTGTGTCTCTGTGCACACGCGTGTGTCCAGTGTCTCTGTGCCATGGCGGGGGTGCGGGTCTCTGGGGACCCAGCTCTGGCTGTCACTCCCCAGTCGCAGAGCAGAGGGCGGGTGGGGGGCAAAGCTGCTGGGAGATTCAAACACATGAACTCCCCCACGACAGGTCTGAGACCCCTGGACACAGAGCGGATCAGAGTGAGGGACACATGGGGGCTGGTGCCCCACCCCACAGTGACGGGGCAGACGGATCTGAGCAGGAAATCAGCAAGAGCGAGAAAGGTCCCTGATATGGGTCAGGGTCTGTGCAGCAGAACACAATGCCCCCCCATTTGTGGTCTGAGCCAACCCTCACTCCCGCCCCCCCCCCCCCCCCAGTTCTGCCAGAGCCCCTCACTCCTGACCCGCAGCCCCTCTACCTTCGTTTCTGCTGTTCTCTACTGGATGCATTTGTGTCCCAGACACCTGGGTCCCATGGTCTGACACCCCCCCCTCCCCCCGCTTCTCACCTGCCAAGAGAATCCCTCTCCAGGGGCCGGCCGGTCTGTTGGGGATTTGCCCCATCGCCCTTCGCTGCACCAGGACCCGCCTTGAACCGGGGGGAGGGGAGGCGGGGCTCTGCACTGGGACCGGGGCCCACAGGCAGGGCAGCCCCATGGGGCCCCTTCCGGCTCCTACTTCCCTTCCCAGCTGCAACCACCCACTTCCCCTTCGGCCGCTGTGGGGGAGGGTGAGTCGGGTGGGATGCGGGAGGAGGTGGGGTTGCGGGCTCTGGGTGGGGCCAGAAATGAGGCTTCGGGGTGTGGGAGGGGGCTATGGGCTGGGGCAGGGGGTTGAGGTGCAGGAGGATGTTGGGGTGCAGGAGCAGATGAGGGCTGGGGCAGGGGATTTGGGGTGTGGGCTCTGGGAGGGAGTTAGGGTGCAGAAGGGGGCTCAGGGCTAGGAGTTGGGGTGCAGGAGGGCTTTGGGGTGCAGACACCAGGAGGGGGTTTGGGTGTGGGAGGGGGCTCAGGGCTGGGACTGGGGTTTGGCATGCAGGAGGGGGTTTGGGTGTGGGAGGGGGCTCAGGGCTGGGGTGCAGGAGGGGGTTTGGGGTGCAGACACCAGGAGGGGGTTGGGGTGTGGGAGGGGGCTCAGGGCTGGGACTGGGGTTTGGCGTGCAGGAGGGGGTTTGGGTGTGGGAGGGGGCTCAGGGCTGGGGGTTGGGGTGCAGGAGGGGGTTTGGGGTGCAGACACCAGGAGAGAGTTTGGGTGTGGGAGGGGGCTCAGGGCTGGGGGTTGGGGTGCAGGAGGGGGTTTGGGGTGCAGACACCAGGAGGGGGTTGGGGTGTGGGAGGGGGCTCACAGCTGGGGGTTGGGGTGCAGGAGGGGGTTTGGGGTGCAGACACCAGGAGGGAGTTTGGGTGTGGGAGGGGGCTCAGTGCTGGGACTGGGGTTTGGCGTGCAGGAGGGGGTTGGGGTACGGGAGGGGGTGAGGGATCCGGGAGGGGTTCCAGGCTGGGGCAGGGGATTGGGGTGCGGGTGGGGGTGTCGGGTGCCGGGTCTGGAAGGGAGTTAAGGTGCAGGAGGAGGTTCTGACCTGGACCAGGGGATTCGGGGTGCGGGCTCTGGCCAGGGCGGCACTTACCCTAGGCGGCTCCCAGTCAGCGGCACAGCGGGGCTAAGACCAGCTCCTTGCCTGCCCTGGCTCTGCTCTGCTCCCGGAAGCGGTTGGCATGTCCAGCTCCTAGGCGGAGGTGCGGCCAGGGAGCTCTGCGGGGTGCGCTACCTGCCCCTGCAGGTGCCGCCCCTGCAGTTCCCATCGGCCCCGGATCCTGGCCAATGGGAGCTGCGGAGCCAGCGCTCAGGGCGGGGACGGTGCGCGGAGATTCCCTGATCGCACCTGCCCCAAGGGGCCGCAGGGACATGCCGGCCGCTTCCGGGAGTCGTGCGGAGCCAGGGATCCTGCCGTAGCCCCATTGTGCCATCGACCGGACTTTTAACGGCCCAGCTGGCGGTGCTGATCGGAGCCACCAGGGTCCCTTTTCGACTGGGTGTTCCTGGCGAGAACCAGACGCTGGCAGCCCTACGCAGCCTCCCCTGTACAGGACCTTTTCAGGGGAATAAGGCAAAACACCACATTTATTAGTAATACAGGAATCAATCAACACTCTATCCTATGCATATGATCTATATCACACTCATACACACACACACACACACACACACTCCGTCTTGTTACTGTTACCGAAATATCGGGTCCGCCTAGCTGAGAGCCAATAACAGCCAGACAGGGATAAGGAAAGAGACATACTTTATTCTGCAAAATAAGGGAAGTCTGTGCTAAGTGACAGAACTTTCCTTAACATAGAAATTACAGGTCTTTTATACACACTTAGACAAAGCCCTGGTGTGTTAACATTTGATTGGTGCATGCTAGACCTCGAATGTCTGCTATCTGGTCAGTAAAAACTGGTATAGAAATAACTATAAGAGCTGGAAAACACTATTCTTGTGTAGGCGAAGGACAACTGTAAAAATGCAAGGTTTTGCGTAGGCGAGGCGTCTACTTCCACCTAGTGGTCTCTGATTACCATGGCTGCTGACTGATTATGACTTTCACATTACCAACTAGTTGCTCCCCTTAACGTCACTGGCCAGGTGAGTTAGATGGGGGAGGGGTGGAGCCAGGCTTCTGCCGATCCGGATCGATGCTCCGGTGGTGACAAGACGAGACCCGGGGTCCTCTGCCAGACACCTCACTTCTATAGCAGCTTCCCTCTCATGCAAATCTATCCCAGATTCAAAATCTGGGTCTGTGTCCGTTGGTCTTTGTGCTGCTTCTCTCTGGGTGTTGTCCCAATGCTGCAAAGAGGGTGTTTCCCAAAGAAGGTGCTGGCTTCTAACCCTCCAAGGCCGTCAATATGTCTGCTTTTCTTCAGTGAGCCCACTTGACAAGTGTTATTGTCCTTGGGTCTGGCTCCCATCCCCTCCCCAACAGTTGCAGTGTCTGGAGGTGGGTGTCTTCCCGCCTCACTCATTCACACCTCATTCAGTCAACAGGGCCATTGATTACAGAGTGGGGGGAAGATCTTATTCTACTCCTAGGGAAAAGACATTTTTCTTCTAATTTAACTATACTATCCTTAGGGGCTATAACATCTCATGCAAAGTTTTCTACAAGTTTTCTACATAGGGATCTAATACAAAGTTCCTATATCAAAGGACTTGATACAAAGGTGTATGAAAATAGCTTAATACAAGGTTATATGAAGAGTCACAATGCAAAGTCATATGAAATTATGTGAAGATAGTTACTACAGAGATTTCTCTCTACATTGTCCCCCTTTTGACCTCTCAAGAACAATTCTTGAGTGGTCACCATTTAAAATCTCTGTTTTAAAGCTATGTATTGGGTCATGATTTCAGAATGTGGTTTCAATTTGGAATAGATCTGTTTTATCCAGCAGCACATACAGAGCATACAGATCACTGCTGCCCCTTGTTCCTTGTAGGGCACAGGTGACCTGTTACAAAAAAACCAAACAATCATAACCAGGTGAATATAACTAAAACCATTACAATTGACTAAACACCAGATATAACAAACACAAATGCCAACAATCATCATCATCATAATTGGGGATACAATAAAACCATCACCATTACAATAATTGGGTACATTGACAAACAAAATGAGGCCCAAGTTTGATGCTGCAATAGCCATCAAACAGTAAAAGTCACGGAGGTCAGGACCTCCTTAAGCACAGAACAAATAAGATTTTGTAGGACCAAAGTCTTTTGGACAGAGCTGGATGTGATCGATAACTTGGTTGGAGATGGGGGAAGTAGAGAGAGGACAAGGCATTTATCCTGTCTAGTGTAGTATCCCCTCTCTCTAGACCTAATGCTAGCACAGGACACCCACCAGAGACAGACACAGAACATGCAACACAGAACACTGAACACAGACTTCATCAGGACACTATAACCATGGTATTGCTAGATCTCTTCAGCTGGTACCAGCTCTCCTGATGTTCCAGTTTGGATGCTGAAAGATAGAAGCTTAGAAACAAATGAGTGCAGGGCTCCCACTGTGGCAGATCCTGCTCGTTGGGGTTGTCCGTGGGGTACCCATTTTCCCTCTAGGGTTTTGGTACCTGTACCTTAGAAAAACAATTTTAGTTGCAAGACATGAGCCCATTTTAACTTTCCCCCTTTATCTATTCGGTACACCAAAGGGCTAAGCTGGTCCACAATGGAATTTGGACCTGTCCATTTTGATTCCAAATTGTGCTCCCTTCTACCCAATTTTAAATACATGAGCAGATCTCCGGGCTCCCAGAGCTGGGTTACTAGCTTTCTGCTTATGGAGTCTGTTATTCATTTTATCAATGGCCTCATTAATCCGGGTATTGCAAGGTTAATTTGTCCTCCTGTAATTGTTTGAGCCACTGAAAATAATCATGCTGTGGTGTTACCACATCTATTTCCCCTGATCCTAAACCCGTCTGTGAACCACCCATCTGTGAGCCCTCTCTCCCGATGGTATCTAGTTCCTCCAAGGGGGGGGCTGTCTCAGGGCTAGTCTGTGCTCTAACGTAACCTGGGGCAGTCGTGTTTATTCCGTTTCAATCAGAGCCTGGGTCAGCAGGTCCGGTCTGGACACGGTCTCGGTGGGGACTCCTCTGTTTATCAATGTGAGGGGCCACTGAGCCCTGCGGCTGTTTGAGACCCTGCCCCCCGACCAGTCTCCCGGACAGAAGGTACTTTCAAGGGGTGGGGGGTACTCTGGATTCTCAGGGGAGCCGTCCCTGCTGGGGGTTCAAAGGCCTGGACTGCCCCCACCGCTGCCAGACATTCCCTCTCACCCGGAGCAACATTCATTTCTGGCCCCTGTAACTTCCTGGATTCGTAAGCCACCGGCACCAGTTTGTCTTCCTCATTTTTGTGGAGCAGAGTAGCTGCTACTGCCAGGCCCCTAGCTGCACACAGGGCTGGGCCTCGCCTGGGAATGGTAGAGCAGGGGCTGGCAGAGCCTTTCATTTAAACGCCATCCTTAGAGCCCCGTCTTGCTCTGACCCCCAGACCCCCCACGGTACCTTTTTCTTATGCGGTTTCCACCAGGGCAGTGTAATCTCGGCACATCTGTACATACGAGGTCCTAGAAAATTAAACCCTCCCAACGAGCCCCGTCGGGAATGTTGGTCAGTAGGAGCCGGGCTTTCTACCAGGGCTCTCACTTTTCCTTGGTCTACCCGCCTCCCTTCCTTTCCTAGAACAATGCCTAGAGAAGTCACTTGAGACTGGACCAACCGGGCTTTTTCTAAGCTGACCTTAAAACCAGCCTCTTGAATCAGAGCCAAAACATGTTCAGTTACCTGTGCCTCAGTTTCCCCCAAAATTAAAATAGCATCTACCTAGGAAAACACAAAGGACCGGTCTTGTGGGCTAAGGCGGTCCAGCATCTCTCTCACATGTTTGTGAGCTATAGCTGGGCTATTCTGAAATCCTTGGGGTAGACGCTGGGATGCCCATTGCTGCCCATTTACCGTGAAGGCAAATCTATCCTGTGAGTCTGGGTGCAATGGGATGGCAAAGAAGCAATTAGCCAAATCAATGACTGAGAAGGACTTTGAAGTAGCCTGCACCTTTTGAATTACCTGGGTCATATCAGCTACTATAGGGGCCATCGGGATTGTGCCTTTGTTAACACGCCTATAGGCAAGATTTGCCTGAGGACTGGCCAGACGGGAGAGTTAAAAGGGGAGTTCATTTTTTGAATGACCCCCTGCTGTTCTAAGACCGGGACTGTTTGCTATAACTGTGTTTCAGCCTCCGTAGGATAGGGGTATTGGTTTTGAAGGGGTACCAAATCCCCAAGGATTTTTACACACGCCTGTATTTTCCCACAGTCAGTTTTTGTTTGAGTCCAGACAGTGGGGAATTTTGAGCACCACACCTCAGCTGGCTGAGTTATTGTGGTGGTGGCTACTGGTCCCTCTTTGATTAGAGGGGTCCTCTGTTCCACTTTTCCCTTATGGGGAGGGGGGATGTCCAGTTTCCATAAGGTGCCCCGTGGTAAATCAATCATTATGCAATTTTTAAATAGCCAGTCTGTGCCTAGAATCATTTCATTTGTCATGTCCGGGGTCTGAATCAGATCTCCATGGGTTCGAAACCCTTGCCCGGAGAAAGGCACTCCTGCCCACACCCATCCTGTACTGGGCTTCCCTTGAGAGGACTGCAGTGTGACTTGTTTGATTCTAGTGCCGGCTGGGGGCTGAGTGTTAATTAATGAGACTGCAGCTCCTGGGTCAATTAAAGCCAATGTAGGAGCACGTGTGCCCTGCTGGATCTAAATACATGGCTGACCTTCGGGGTCCCACGCGATTTTACCGATGAACCTCCAGCCTGGTGCTCCTACATAGGGAGGAGGTTCAGTATCCAGAGGGTCTCCCTATACTGCATCTCCTGGGGATGGGAGGGGGTCCTTAAATACAGGGGGAGGGAGAGGAGCTGTCGGCGTTAGTATGCTCGCTACTCTCCCCTCCTTAGAAAGCGTCTGAAGTTTAAAAGCTTCTGCCAATAAGCCAATAAGTCCCGTGTGGCTGCCCCATCCCACTTGTCTCTATCCGCCCCATGTCGCATTAACACCTTCCAGGCCATGTGGCGAGCGTCTCTTTCAGCTCTTCCTTGCCTGGAGCTGGGGTGTCTGTTTTAAAGTTCTGGAGGTCTGGGTACAAATTATCCCTCTGTCTTCCTCCACGATACCCTCTACCCCGAGATCTACCTCGAGTGTGTCCCCCCCGTACCCCAGTTATGCCTTTATTGCCGCTTTCATTAGAGTAAGTAACGGATGGCTCGAATGCTGTAACACACGCCGCTCTGTCTTTTGGTATGGTAGGGGCAGGACCGGAATATGTAACTATTTGCCAGACCAGGTCTCTTAGTTCCCGTAATGTGGCAGGCTGGCCAGGTTGCCACACTCCCAGCCTCACCGCATAGAATGGTTGTAAGGACGCAGCGCATTCTCTTAAAGAGTCTACACTGAAAGGCACCAGGTCCCGTTTAGTGGCCCTATCACGTGTAGCTAAGCCAGCCAGCATCTGCGTGAGACCCCAGCGGGTTAAAAACGTTTCGGGGTCCTCGTCAGTTCCCTGGGAGATCGCAATGGCTTGGGCCAGGAAATGACGCCGGCCCATTAGTTCTGCAAATTTTGTCAGAACATCCATTAGCTGGTAATCCCCACCAATCCTGAACCTGTCTATAAGGCCCCACATATCTGGGGCTGCACAAATGCTCATTAAGCGGTGCAGTTCTTGAGCGTTTAAATCCTCCCTTTCTCCCAGTAAAAGGGCATTCACACTCCATCTAGAAACATTTCCCCGTTTTAAAATCCCCAGCCACTTTGCCATGGCCTGGAGATCGGAGGCAGAAACCCCAGGCACCGTTGTTACTGTTTTACTCCCACCACACTCTCTCCTGGTGGTGACTGTTCTCTTTGTTACTGTTGTAATGGCAGTTTGGCTCTGGGAGGAGGAATCTACCCAAATATCCCCTTCCCAATCTCCAGAGGGGTCCAAAAAGTCTGCCCCTTCTGGGGTCTCAAATATCCCTTCTCCTGAAGTTACTGCTGCAATTTGTCTATTTGCAAATCCCAATTTTTGTTCCAGCTGTTTGATAAGTGATTTACAGTGGGTATGGTCAGCGGGGGCTCTCCCCTGGTCTAAAGTTAACTTTTTGACCATTCCCTGTAATACCTGATTTTCTTTTTCAATTTTCTCCTTCTCTTTCGTATGCTCCTGTAAGATTTGAGAGTGTTGCTTTAACTCTCTGTACCCATCCTTAAGGGAATCTAGCTGGGTTTGGCTGCTAGTGGACAGACATTTCCATTGCTCTGCTTCTGCAGCAGAGGCTTGTAACTCTTGATGTAGTTTCTCGTTTTTATTTTTACGTTCAGCCAATCGAAGGAATACCTCATTACAGGTTTTCCATAGAAGCCAAACTGCAGCTGCTTCTTTTTTCATTGGAGTTGAGGGTTTATATACCAATAAGTAGCTCGCCAATTTGTCTTGTAGGTCTGAAATTGTATGGACATCAGCTAGCGCTTGATCAGACCAAGGGCTGTGTCCGAATCTTTGCAAGATTTGTTCGAAAGGGGTAACATCTTTTACAAATGCCCATTTCGCTATCTCCTCTCTGGGAGCCTTCTTAAACGACTGCTTACGTCTAAACATTTTCTAGTGTACCCAACCTCCTATTGGGACTAAACCAGCAATGCTTATCCTCTTTACTCTTCTTTACCAATACCTCTTTTCCAGGAGTGAGAAATGTAATTCTCCTCCCTTTTTTCTACAGCTGGGGGAACGAGAAAGCTACTTCTCCTCCTCTCTTTGCCTTGGTTTCTACCACTGGGGCTGTGCGCACCTTAGTGATAAATCACTTTTCCATACTTCTCAATACTTTTCCATACTCAATATCAAAGTCATTACTCAATACATGCTCCTGGTACCTTTCCCCCTTTCGCAATTCTCCACCAAAATATACAGGATCTTTTCAGGGGGAATAAGGCAAAACGCCACATTCATTAGTAATACAGGTATCAATCAACACTGTATCACATGCATATGATCTATATATCTCACACTCACGCACTCACACACACACACTCCGTCTCGTTGTTGTTACCAACTGGTTGCTCCCCTTAACGTCACTGGCCAGGTGAGTTAGATGGGGGAGGGGTGGAGCCGGGCTTCTGCCGATCCGGATCGATGCTCCGGTGGTGACAAGACGAGACCCAGGGTCCCTGCCAGACACCTCACTTCTATAGCAGCTTCCCTCTCATGCAAATCTATCCCAGATTCAAAATCTGGGTCTGTGTCCGTTGGTCTTTGTGCTGCTTCTCTCTGGGTGTTGTCCCAATGCTGCAAAGAGGGTGTTTCCCAAAGAAGGTGCTGGCTTCTAACCCTCCAAGGCCGTTGTCACGGAGTGTGGGGGAGTCAGGTCCTGCACCCCTCTTCCCTGGATTCAATGTGACTCTCAGCCAGCCAGTAGAACAGAAGGTTTATTAGGGTTGTCAGGAAAGAGTCCAAACAGAGCTTGTAAGTATGACCAGGACCCCTCAGCTGGGCCCTTCTGGGGGGCAGGGAGCTTAGACCCCAGCTCTGGGGCTCCCTGCGTTTCACCACCCAGCTCCAAAAACTGACCAAGCGCCAGCCAAACCTCCAGCAGGCTCTTCCCCTCCCCCGGGGCCCCTCCCCTAGCCTTTTACCATTCTCCCAGCCAAAGGTGTCACCTCCCAACCCCCGTCCTGGCTCATGTTACAGCCTCAGGTAAAGTCTCACACTCCCGATGCAGCCTTTCCCAATGCAGCCAGCCTCTCAGGTCAGATCCATCTCGCTCTCTACTCCGTCACATCTCTCCCCCCTTCGAGACTGAACTGAGCGGGGTCACTCTGACCAGTGGCCTGGGGAAGTTCAGGGCCCCCTCTCCGGGACAACGCATCCGCTATCAGGTTGGCACTTCCCTTCACATGGACCACGTCCATGTCGTAATCCTGCAGGAGCAGGCTCCACCTCAGGAGCTTGGCGTTGGCCCCTTTCATCTGGTGTAGCCAGGTCAGGGGCGAGTGGTCGGTGTACAGGGTGAAGTGTCGCCCGAATAGATACGGCTCTAGTTTCTTGAGGGCCCACACCATGGCCAGGCATTCCTTCTCGATGGCCGCATAATTCTGCTCCCGGGGTAGCAACTTCTTGCTTAAATACACGATGGGGTGTCTCTGCCCCGTTTCATCCTCCTGCATTAACACCGCCCCCAGTCCCATGTCTGAGGCGTCGGTGAACACCAGAAAGGGCTTGTCAAAGTCTGGGTTTGCCAGAACCGGGTCCCTGATCAAAGCCTCCTTCAGTGCACAGAGAGCCCTCTGGCACTCCTCGGTCCAGACCACCTTGTCTGGCTTCCCCTTCTTACATAGCTCAGTGATGGGGGTGGCTATGGCGCTAAAGTGGGGCACAAATCTTCGATAGTACCCCGCCATCCCAATAAAGGCCTGGACCTGCTTTTTGGTTTGGGGAGCAGGCCAGTCCCGGATCACCTCCACCTTGGCTGGTTCTGGCTTTAGGCGGCCGCTCCCCACCCGGTGTCCCAGGTAGGACACTTCAGCCATCCCCACCTTGCACTTCTCCGCTTTTACGGTCAGCCCAGCCTCCCGGAGTCGGTCCAGCACTTGTTTAACCTGGGACACATGGTCCTCCCAGGTCTGGCTAAAGACACAGATATCATCGATATACGCCACAGCGAAGCTCTCCATCCCCTTCAGTAGCTGATCCACCAGGCGCTGGAAGGTGGCTGGCGCTCCCTTGAGACCGAAAGGCAGGGTCAGGAACTCGTAGAGCCCCAGAGGAGTAATGAAGGCAGATTTCAGCCGGGCATCTGCATCCAGTGGCACTTGCCAGTAGCCCTTTGTAAGATCCATGGTGGTGAGGTACCGAGCCCCTCCCAGCTTGTCTAGGAGCTCATCCGGCCGGGGCATGGGGTAGGCATCGGATACAGTGATGGCATTGAGCTTCCGATAGTCCACACAGAACCGGATCGACCCATCCTTTTTGGGGACCAGCACCACCGGCGAGGCCCAAGGGCTGGACGACGGCTGGATCACCCCCAAAGCCAGCATGTCCTTGACCTCTCTTTCCAGGTCCCGAGCTGTCTTCCCTGTGACTCGGAAGGGGGAGCATCTTATAGGTTGGTGCGATCCTGTCTGCACCCGGTGGACAGTCAGATTAGTGCGACCAGGCTGGTTGGAAAACAGCTGTCGGTACAGATGCAGCACCCCTCTGATCTCAGCTTGCTGGGCAGGGGTTAGCTGATCAGAGAGAGGGATTGTTTCTTGGGAGGAACCAGCTCCTGTCTCAGGGAATAGATCTACTAGAGGGTCACTTCCCTGCTCCTCCCAATGTCCACACACGGCCAGCACCACATTCCCCCTGTCATAATATGGCTTCATCATATTGACATGGTACACCCGGCAGTGGTGTGCCCGGTTAGACAGCTCCACCACATAATTTACCTCATTTAGCTGCTTGACAACCTTGAAAGGGCCTTCCCAAGCGGCCTGCAGCTTGTTTTTCCTCACGGGGATGAGAACCATCACCTGATCCCCGGTGGCGTAGGCGCGGGCCCGCGCCGTGCGGTCATACCAGACCTTTTGCTTCCTCTGGGCTCTGGCCAGATTTCCCTTGGCCAGGCCCATGAGCTCAGTAAGTCTCTCTCGGAAGGTCAGGACATACTCCACCACTGACTCTCCCTCGGGGGCGGCCTCCCCCTCCCATTCGTCTCTCATCAGGTCCAGGGGCCCCCTTACCCTCCTGCCATATAACAGTTCGAAGGGCGAGAATCCAGTAGACTCCTGAGGCACTTCCCTGTACGCGAACAGCAGGTGCGGTAGGTACTTGTCCCAGTCCTGCGGGTGCTGGTTCATAAAGGTTTTCAGCATCATCTTTAGCGTCCCATTGAACCTCTCCACCAGCCCATTGGACTGGGGATGATATGCTGAGGCCCAGCTGTGCCGGACCCCACATTTCTCCCACAAGCACCGGAGCAGGGCCGACATGAAGTTGGACCCTTGGTCTGTCAGGACTTCCTTGGGGAACCCCACTCGGCTGAAAATGGTCAGCAGCGCATCCGCCACGGTGTCCGCTTCAATGGAGGATAAGGGCACCGCCTCGGGGTAGCGGGTGGCGAAATCTACCACCACCAGGATGTATTTCTTCCCCGACCGGGTTGTCTTGCTGAGAGGCCCCACTATGTCCATGGCCACCTTCTGGAAGGGCTCCTCTATGATGGGCAAAGGCCTCAAAGCCGCTTTCCGCTTGTCCCGAGCCTTCCCCACCCGCTGACAGGGGTCACAGGACCGGCAGTACTGATGGACAGTTGTAAAGACCCCAGGCCAGTAAAAGTTCTGTAGCAGCCTCTGCCTGGTGCGCCGGATCCCCTGGTGCCCTGCGAGAGGGATGTCATGGGCCAGGTACAGTAGCTTGCGGCGATACTTCTGGGGGACCACCAGCTGCCTCCTGATCCCCCATGTCTCCATCTCACCGGGGGGAGCCCATTCCCGGTACAGGAACCCCTTCTCCCACAGGAACCTCTCCTGGCAACCTCTCCACATGGTCTGCACCTCCCTGCGGTCGGCCAGGTCCCTGAGCTTCCGCAAGGAGGGATCTCTCTGTAACTCGGCCTGGAACTCAGCCGCTGGGGAAGGAATGGGAACCTGTTCTCTCGTGCTGTCTGTGTCTGAGGCCGCAGCCTCTCTGCGCCTGGTCCTGGGGTACTCCCTCCCCACTGGGCCAGGGTCTTGCGCCCCGTGCAAGGCACCCTCTCCGAGGCCCGGGCGTAGCGCCCCTTGCCGGCTCTGGCTACGGGTCACGACCAGGGTATCCCGGGATTCACTGGGCCAGTCTTCTAGGTCCCCCCCCATCAGTACCTCAGTGGGCAAATGCTGATGCACCCCTATGTCCTTGGGGCCCTCCTTGGCCCCCCATTTCAGGTGTACCCTCGCCACGGGTACCTTGAACGGGGTCCCGCCCACCCCTGTTAGGGTCAGGTAGGTGTTGGGTACCACCCGATCTGGGGCCACCACCTCGGGCCGGGCCAGCGTCACCTCCGCGCCCGTATCCCAGTATCCAGTGACCTTCCTCCCATCTATCTCCAGGGGAACAAGGCACTCTCTCCGAAGGGACAGCCCCGCGCCCACCCTATAAACCGAGAACCCTGAGTCCGGAGCATCCAGCCCCCCCGAGGAGCTGGTCTGGGGCCTTCCTCCCTCCGGAGCCGTTGATAAGCTGCCAGCCCCCCTCTTCTGGGCTGTCGGCCCCTCATCTGGCTGGGTCCCTACCCAGTTAACCCGGTGTGGGTTTGGTCTGCTCAGTCTGTCTCTGATCTTGGGGCACTGGGACCGTACGTGGCCCCTCTGGCCGCAGTGATAGCAGCTCATGTCCCGTTGGTCCCCTCGAGCAGGTCGGTTGGTTCTGATGTCGGAGGTTCCCCTCGAGAGGGGGTTCTCCCTATTTCCCCTTTGGGAGGTCCCATGCTGCCTCTCTTGCTGCCTCAGGGTGGGCCTGCTCCTTTGGGATTCCTCCCTGCCACCCCTTGACCGACTGTTCATGAACTCGTCGGCCAGCCGCCCTGCGTGCTGCGGGCTCCCTGGATTTTTGTCCATCAACCATAGCTTCAGGTCTGATGGGCACAGTTCATACAGTTGTTCTAGTACGAATAGTTCGAGCAGGTCCTCCATAGTTTGGGCCCCAGCGGTCCACTTGCGGGCGTATCCATGTATCCGGTTGGCCAGTTGTAGGTACGTGATCTCAGGGGTTTTTCGCTGATCCCGGAACCTTTGACGGTACATCTCGGGAGTCAGCCCAAGCTCGCAGAGCAGGGCCTTTTTGAACAGTTCATAGTCCCCAGTCTCCGTCTCTTTCATTCGGCCGTACACGTCCAGGCCTGCAGGGTCTAGTAAGGGGGTGAGATACTGGATCTTGTCTGCAGGGTCAACCTTGTGCAACCTGCAGGCATTCTCAAAGGCCGCCAGGAAGCTGTCTATGTCTTCCCCTTCCTTACGCCGGGCCAGGAAGTTACGATCAAACTTCCCTGTAGTCTTGGGTCCCCCCTCACTCACCGCAGCCGGGGCCTCACTGCTCCTCAGTCTGGCCAGCTCCAGCTCATGCTGGCGTTGTTTCTCCTCATGCTGGCGTTGTTTCTCCTTCTCCTCCAGCTCATGCTGGCGTTGTTTCTCCTTCTCCTCCAGCTCATGCTGGCGTTGTTTCTCCTTCTCCTCCAGCTCATGCTGGCGTTGTTTCTCCTTCTCCTCCAGGTCATGCTGGCGTTGTTTCTCCTCGTGCTGACGCTGCTTTTCCCGTTCTTCCCTCTCCTCCTTCAGTTCCTGCTGCCTCAACTCGAGCTCTTTCAGTTTTATCTCCCTCTCCCAATCCAGCCGCCTCCACTGCTGGGATGGGGAGCTCCTCCGGGAAGATCCCCTGCTGGCCGCCGGGGTCAAGGTGCCCTCGGTATTTGCTGGGCTTTCCCCAACCTCTCCCCTGGGCAGAGGCGAGAGGGGTCTTGGGATGTCCTCAGCAGCAGTCTGACCCCTCCCAGCCAGGTCGGGCCCTGGGGCCCATGCTGCGTCTGTCGGGCGGCTTCCCCCAGGGACAGGGATCGGGTCATCCAAGCGATCCTTCTCCTCCAGCTGCGCAATCAGCTGGTCTTTGGTGGACTTCCCAATGCGCAGCCCCCTCTGCCTGCACAGCTCCACCAGGTCGTTCTTACGGCGCTTAGCATACATCTTCCTGCTAGCCACTCTCAGGCCTGTGCGGTCTTGGTCCCCACGGCTTCCAGGAGGAACCCCTAGTGTGCCAGCCCTTCTCACTGGTCACACCCTCAGGGTTAAGCGTAGCTCCTCCGCCCCCCGAAACCACTTCTCTCTGCCTCTTCAGCAACCTGCTCCCCGTCAATCCCCCTTCGTTGTACTGCTCTCCAGTCACTTACTGCAGGAAGTGCCGTTCATGGGGTGCAGAAGATCCCACCGCTGCCACCAGTTGTCACGGAGTGTGGGGGAGTCAGGTCCTGCACCCCTCTTCCCTGGATTCAATGTGACTCTCAGCCAGCCAGTAGAACAGAAGGTTTATTAGGGTTGTCAGGAAAGAGTCCAAACAGAGCTTGTAAGTATGACCAGGACCCCTCAGCTGGGCCCTTCTGGGGGGCAGGGAGCTTAGACCCCAGCTCTGGGGCTCCCTGCGTTTCACCACCCAGCTCCAAAAACTGACCAAGCGCCAGCCAAACCTCCAGCAGGCTCTTCCCCTCCCCCGGGGCCCCTCCCCTAGCCTTTTACCATTCTCCCAGCCAAAGGTGTCACCTCCCAACCCCCGTCCTGGCTCATGTTACAGCCTCAGGTAAAGTCTCACACTCCCGATGCAGCCTTTCCCAATGCAGCCAGCCTCTCAGGTCAGATCCATCTCGCTCTCTACTCCGTCACAGCCGTCAATATGTCTGCTTTTCTTCAGTGAGCCCACTTGACAAGTGTTATTGTCCTTGGGTCTGGCTTCCATCCCCTCCCCAACTGTTGCAGTGTCTGGAGATGGGTGTCTTCCCCGCCCCCCTCATTCACACCTCGTTCAGTCAACAGGGCCATTGATTACAGAGTGGGGGGAAGATCTATTCTACTCCTAGGGAAAAGGCACATGTTTCTTCTACTTTAACTCTGCTATCCTTAGGGGCTACAACATCTGATACAAAGTTTTCTACAAGTTTTCTACATAGGGATCTGATACAAAGTTCCCATATCAAAGAACTTGATACAAAGTTGTATGACAATAGCTTAATCCAAGGTTATATGAAGAGGCACAATGCAAAGCCATATGGAATTATGTGAAGATACTTAATACAGAGAGTATCAGGGGGGTAGCCGTGTTAGTCTGGTTCTGTAGAAGCAACAAAGGGTCCCGTGGCACCTTTTTTTCCACTGCTTGCATCTGAAGAAGTGGGTATTCACCCACGAAAGCTTATGCTCCAATACCTCTGTTAGTCTATAAGGTGCCACAGGACCCTTTGTCGCTTCTTAATACAGAGATTTATCTACACCGCCCCCCCCCCCCCCCCGCCCGCAGGGATCATGGCATCTCCCTCCCCTCCCACCGCTCAGGGTGCTTCTGGGGGGTGTGGGGATACGGCTCTGTATTGTAGTTTTAATGAATTATTACTCGGAGCTTTGTATTGATTTACCTAGTAAGGAATTTATCTGTCAAAAAACATGTCCTGACTCTTTCTGAAATAAATGGAGTGATTATATTGTGTTACTTTCACAAATAAAACATAGAGAATTTGCAGAATTTTAAAATATTGTGCCCAGAATGTTTAGGTGCAGAATTACCCCAGGAGTAACCAGAGCTGACCCCCCCCACCCCATCCCCATGGGGACTGAATGCCAGCCAGTCCCTGGTGCCCCCCACCCCCACACCGCTGGGCCCACCTGGGCTACAAGGTGCAGGTGATTTTACTTTAAGGGGCTTGTCTCCCTGGGGGGGTCTTGCTCTGGTGGCTACAGCCTGGGGGGCGGGGGAGATATCATCAGAGATGCTGGAATTGGGGTCCTGGCTCCCGGCCCCCACATCTCTAGCTCACTAACTAGGGATAGCTCAGTGGTTTGAGCATTGGCCTGCTAAACCCAGGGTTGTGAGCTCAATCCTTGAGGGGGCCATTTAAGGATATGGGGCAAAAATTGGGGATTGGCCCTGCTTTGAGCAGGGGGTTGGACTAGATACCTCCTAAGGTCCCTTCCAACCCTGAGATTCTATGATTCTGTATTATAACCCTCATTCACTTCCCAGGGACAGAACCCAGGAGTCCTGGCTCCCAGTCCCGTTCTCACCACTAGACCCCACTCGCCTCCCAGAGCCCCTCAGGTGTCCTGACGGCCCTCACCTGGGGAAGGTATCACTCATTGTGCCCAGTGGGCAGTGACTCTGCATGGTGGGGAGGGGGTAGGTGTGAGTGGGGGGGTAGGTGGGACCCGGAGCTGTCCCCCAGCGAGTGCTGCATTGGGCGGGGCGGGGTGAGGGGGGAGTGCTGCAGAAGCTCCCCGGGGTGGTTGGGTGCAGTGATTCCCGAGAGTCCCAAGCAAATCACAGTAATTTCTTTCTGATTTCCGAGTAGACGGTGCTGCTCTCCGGGGCGGGCTGGGGCCCGGGCGGCGGCTTCTGGTTTCCCGCGGCGAAGGCTAGTGTAGAATACTGAATGTCTTCGTCACCCTGAAAGACAGACAAGCCAGATCAAGGACTGCACCAGAGAGAGAACCCAGGAGTCCTGACTCCCCAGCCCCCTCTCCCCCCCATGCTCTAACCCTCCAGAACCCACTTCCTCCCAGAGTTGGGGAGAGAATCCAGGAGTCCTGGCCCCCTGCTCTAGCCCACTAGACCCCACTTCCCTCCCACCAGCGGGATAGAACCCAGGAGTCCTGCGGCCGGACACGAAGGCTCCTTACCAAGGTAGGTTTGTTGTCACCGACACCCTGGTCTGAAGGACGGAGACAGGAGACAGACGGGTTAGAAACACGACAGTCCCGGGGCACAGGCCCCCCGCCAGCTGAGCAGTGACCCCCCCCAGGGGCAGCAGGGCCCATGAGGTGTTAGTGGCAGCAGGCTGGGTTAATGGCTGCAGCTGGCGTGGCCCCCAAGGGCTCAGCAGGGTCCTGGGGGGGGGGGGGCTCCTTGCACCAGGATGGGGAACCCAGGATGGGGTGTCAAGAAGTGTGGGGGAGTCAGGGCCCTGTACCCCCACTTCCTGCGATTCCCCGGGACTCTCAGCCAGCCAGGAGAACAGACGGTTTATTAGAGGTGACAGGAACACAGTCCAACCCAGAGCTGGTAGGCATAAACAGGACCCCTTAGTCAGGTCCTTCTGCGGGGCAGAGAGCTTAGACCCCCTTGTCACGGAGTGTGGGGGAGTCCGGCCCTGCACCCCTCTTCCCCGGATTCACTGGGAGTCTCAGCCAGCCAGTAGAACAGAAGGTTTATTAGAGATGCCAGGAACACAGTCCAACCAGAGCTTGTCAGTACATCCAGGACCCCTCAGTCGGGCCCTTCCGGGGGGCAGGGAGCTTAGACCCCCAGCTCGGGGCTCCCTGCATTTCACCCCACAGCTCCAAACGGGGCAGGGAGGCCAGACCCTGTCTGCCTCTCTCCCCTCCTCTCCGGCCAGCCCCAAACTGAGACTCTCCAGCCCCTCCTCCCCCTTTGTCTCCTTCCCGGGCCAGGAGGTCACCTGATCCCTTTGTTCCAACACCTTCAGCTCTCACCTTTGCAGGGGAGGGGCCGGGCCATCTGTTGCCAGGAGACAGGGCCATTCTCTGTGTCCAGGCCTCTGCCCACCCCTGCCTTCTAGGGCTTTGTAACAATCATGCACCT
The DNA here is from genome assembly GCA_033296515.1 of Macrochelys suwanniensis. Lineage (NCBI taxonomy): Eukaryota > Metazoa > Chordata > Testudines > Chelydridae > Macrochelys > Macrochelys suwanniensis. The sequence goes on from CM065795.1 coordinate 366,333, forward strand.
TCGTCCCACCACCTAGATACTCAAGCACTGCATAGGGGAAACTGAGGCACCCACACAGTACTCAGGGAAACCTTAACAACAGTCCTAGTTCGTCACACCCCTTCTCTGGGGCTCTCCCCTCTTCCCCAGCCAACTCCAGCCTCTCACCCGGCTCTAACTATTGTGCCGCCCCAAGCAAAAAAACCAAGCGAGTGCCCCCCCCCCCCAGCAAAAAAAAAAAAGAGCTCAGCCCCGCCGAAACAAACCTCCCCCCCTCCCCCCCCCAAGCTTGTCCCCTGCTGGCGGGCTCAGGTCCCCCGGGCAGCCCGAGCTGCCGCCGCCCACTCCTGCCCCCGGACCCAGCCCGCCGGGCACCTCCCCCACCTCAGCCCTGGGCTGCTGCCCTGGGCCCCCCCAGCCCACGTAGGCAGGGAAACGCTGCGCCCTGGGGTGACTGGGGACAGCAGGATCCCTCTCCCCTCCCTGCATCCCCGGCCCCACTTCCCTCCCTCCCTCCCCGGTTCCTCTCACACTCCGGGAGCCCCTCTCACCCCACAGCCCGGGCTCGGCTCCGGGGGACAATGCTCTGGCTCTCCAGCAGCAGGGCTCTGTCCAGGGCCGGAGTGCCGCCCCTTGGAAAGCGCCGCCCCAAGCACATGCTTGGAGCGCTGGTGCCTAGAGCCGGCCCTGGCCTGTTCCTGTCACTCTGGGCTCTGCCCCTCCCTCCCACAGGGGTCTCCCTGCCCCCCCCCCAACGGGGTCTGTCTCTGGGCCCCACCCCCGACTTCCAGGGATGACCCCCCCTCCACACAACCCCCACTGGGGTTCCTGAGGGCGGGGCCCTGCCCCCTTTCACGTGGCAGGCCCCAAGGGGGCGATTTCTCCCCTGTGTGACTCCCGCCCCCCTCGAAGGAGCAGCGGGGCCCTGGAGACCCTTCGCTAGAGAGTCCGTCTCAGGTTCCCCCGACGCTGCAGCGACCGGATTCCCCCCACCCCCCCGTGTGTGGGTGGGGGCGGGTGAGTCCCCCTCCCCCCAGGGGGCAGTCATGGCTGGCGGGAAAGGGGGACACGGTGTCACGGACTCACAGGTCGTGCCCTCTCTTGGCCCCGTGCGGTCCGTGGGGGGTGCCCCTTTCAGTGAGACAGCCCTTCTCGGGGGTCCACTCTCTCTCGGGGTCCAGCCCCTCCACCTTCTGGAGCTGCACCTCTCTGAGCCTTAGCACGCCTGTCTCTCACCGTGGGCCCCTTCAGGGAGTCCACGCACTCTGGACCCCCGGGCCTCCACCCCCGAAGGGGACGATGCAACCCTGTTCTCTAGACCAGAGTGACTCTCAGCCAGCGTAACACAGGAGGGATGATTGAGCGTTGAACACAGCACAGGAACTCTCAGGGCCTCAGGCCTGGCCTCCCCCCAGCCCATCCAGCTCTCTCCTCTATCCCGGTGGGCTCTGACTGCTCCCCCTCTCCAGCCCAGAGCCCCCCTGCTTCCCAGCTGGGCTGTGGATATCACTGGCCCCAAGCCCCGCCTCTGTCCATTGTCTCCTCTCCAGGTAAACAGCCCTGAAAACAGGGTCATCTGGGCCTCTTCTCATCTCTGGCCCCCTGTGGCTGGAACCCCCCCCCCCCCCCCAGGGGCTCCTCTCTTCGCAGCCTATTGATCTCCCACTGGCCAGAACCGGCCCTGTCGCCGGGGTCTCCATTCTCCACGTCTGTGGCTGGGGTCCCCAGTTCCCTCACCAGTCCCCTGTAACAACAAACTCCCTCTCCCATCACCTCGTTAAACCCGTAACACCCAGGGAAACTGAGTCCCACCCCCTCTGCATGCAACCCCCCCGGAAACCAAGAAAACCCCCCATAGGCAACAAGGAAAACAGGAAACTCCCCCATGCCCCCACACACGGGGCCAAAGGGGCCGGACCCCCTGCCCCGGACCAGGCCAGGCAAGGGAGGTGCTTCGGGCTGGCGCCGCTCCCCCCACCCCCCCTCCGCCCCACTTCCCCGTCTCCGCCCTTTGCCCCCAGCTGGGAACCAGGCGTCTCCGCGGTCCGGGCAGCGCCCGGCGGGTCCCGCAGCAGCGAAGGGCGATGGGGCGAATCCCCCCCACACCGGGCGGCCCTTGGACAGGGATTCTCCTGGCAGGTCAGAGGGACGGGGGCCAAGGGGGAGAACGTGGGACCCAGGTGTCCGGAACACAAAGGGCTCCAATAGGCACCATGGCAAATGAAAACCGAGGGGCTGCAGGTCGGGACTGAGGGGCACCGGCAGAGCTGGGGTGGGGGACCCCAGGGCTGGGGTAGCCGGAGGGGGGCTCTGACGCTTCCACCCCCAGGCTCCCCCGAGGCTGAGCCCCAGGGGCACCCAGAGACACATCATTGTTCCCCCCAGATCCTCCTCTGCGTGGGGGGATTAGCAGGGATCAGCCGCTTGTGTCTCGCTGTCCGAGAGCATGGGGGGGAGGGGCACCCAGCCCCCTCCCCACTGAACTCCCTCCCCCACGGATCCAGCCCCACGCAGAGACTCAGGAACCAGACACCACCCCACGGGGGGGGGGGGGCAGACGAACCTTCCCCCCACCCCACAACTGGTTCTTTCTTCCAAAGCGAAGGGGAAGTGGGCGGACGAGGCTGGGAGGGGAAGTCTGAGGCCGGAGGGGCCCCGTGGGGCTGCCCTGCCTGTGGGTCCGGACTCCAGGGTCCCGGCCCAGAGACGCCTCCCCTGGGTCGAGGAGGGTCCCGCTGCAGGAAAACGTGGAGGGGGGGGGCACCTCGAGGGGGCCCTTGCAGCTGAGAGGGTGGGGTGGGGGAGAAGGGGGGACCCAGGTGTCCCGGACGGAAACGAGGGTAACAGGGGACAGTGCAGATGAAAGCAGAGGGGCTGCAGGTCGGGAGTGAGGGGCACCAGTTAGTATCAGTCTCTCTGGTCTCCCCCCCGCAGCCTCCGTCCTGGGCTCCTGCCTCCAGCCGGCGCCGGCCCAGACCCCAGTGACCATCGTCCTCACCCCGCCGAGCCCCGTGGTGAGAGGGGGCGTCAGCCTGGCCCCGCAGAATCCGCCACAGGGAATCCTGACCTGCAGCTGGTACCGATCAGCGACCACTGATGAAAACAGCCGGATCCTCAGCTACTACCCAGGACCACCCCCCGCTCAGCACAACGGCCCGGCCCACACGGGGCGGGAGACAGCGGGGCCGGGCTGCGCCCTGAACATCGCGGGGTTAACGCTCAGCGACAGCGGGAGCTACACGGTGAAGATCGAGAGCCCGACTAGCGCTGGCCTCGGCTCGGTGGGTCTGCGCGTCTATGGTAAGTGCTGATCCCGGGGCATGTTCCCCCATCCCCGCCCCAGCGACGGGGCTCTGGGCGTCTCCCCCGGGATGAGCCCGGCTGGGTCACGGGGGAACCGGCCCCCAAACACAGACCCTGCCCTGTGCGTGGCCCCCGCCCCCTGCCCCCAAGAGGTGATGAACCCCCGATGGGGGCTCTGGGCCGCCGAACCCCCCTCCCTGAGCTGGGAGCCAGGACTGAATATGGATGGGGAGTGACACCCCCCCCGCCCCCCCGCAGTTGGTACAATCTGCATTAACCCTTTGTGCACAGACCTCCCCATGCAGACCCCACTCTCCTGCCCTCCCTGGATAGAACCCAGGTGTCCTGGCTCCCAGCCCCCCTTCTCTAGCCCCCCAGCCCCCACTCCCCTCCCAGAGCTGGGGAGAGAACCCAGGCATCCTGGCTCCCAGCCCCCCCTTCTCTAGCCCCCCAGCCCCCACTCCCCTCCCAGAGCTGGGGAGAGAACCCAGGCATCCTGGCTCCCAGCCCCCCCGCTCTAACCCCCCAGCCCCTACTCCCCTCCCAGAGCTGGGGAGAGAACCCAGGAGTCCTGACCCCCCCCCCCCGCTCTAACCCCCCAGCCCCTACTCCCCTCCCAGAGCTGGGGAGAGAACCCAGGCATCCTGGCTCCCAGCCCCCCCTTCTCTAGCCCCCCAGCCCCCACTCCCCTCCCAGAGCTGGGGAGAGAACCCAGGCATCCTGGCTCCCAGCCCCCCCTTCTCTAGCCCCCCAGCCCCTACTCCCCTCCCAGAGCTGGGGAGAGAACCCAGGCATCCTGGCTCCCAGCCCCCCCTTCTCTAGCCCCCCAGCCCCCACTCCCCTCCCAGAGCTGGGGAGAGAACCCAGGAGTCCTGACCCCCCCCCTGCTCTAACCCCCCAGCCCCCACTCCCCTCCCAGAGCCGGGGACACAACCCAGGAGTCCTGGTTCCCAGAACCCCACGCTTTCCTATGTAGCTGTGTACCCCTACAATAAAGTTTGGGGCTGGATAACAGCTCACTACTGCCGCTGGGGAGCTGGGTCTGAATCCCCCATGGGGCTGTGGGGCAGGAGCTCCATAAAGCGAGGGCTCCCCTGGGGGTCAGGTTGGATCCAGCCGCTCCCCCCAGTGACTCTCTCTGTTCCCAGAAAAGCTGCCCAGGCCCACGGTGACACCCAGCCAAACCCAGATGCTGGAGAACGGGACCTTCACCCTCACGTGCAACACTTCCCCCAGCGCTGACACCGTGCTCTGGCTCCGGGACGGGTCGTTCCTCGCGCCCATTGAGCGGCTGGGGCTGTCCCCTGACAACCGGACCCTCACGGTGCTGGGTGTCACCCGGGGCGATGCCGGCACCTACCAGTGCGAGGTCCGGAACCTCGTCAGCACCGACCGCAGCGAGCCCAGCACCGTGATGGTGACCTGTGAGTAACTACAGCCCCGTCCCCCGGCCGCGCTGCCCCTGGCCCTGCCGGCATCACCCAGCCATGCAGATGCGGCTGCCTCTGGGGTGGGGTGGAGGGGCTGTTTATACAGGGACCCCTCACTGGTGCCATCCATCCCCTGACCCTGTCCCTCACTCTGTAGATGGGCCGGTCTCTGCCAGGATAGACCTGCAAGTAGAAATCATTTCTGGCCAGTACGGCACCCATGGGAGAGACACGAGGGGGGGGCACCTCTCCACGGGACCTCCCCATGGAAGCCTCCATGTGACCCTGCCCCCAGCCCAGGGCCCTTGGAGTGAAGGGAAATCTGTTCTCCCTGTGAGAGACGGCGTTTGGGGTCCCACGTCCATACACACACACACACACCCGTTCTAGTTACAACCGTCACTGGAACAGTCCATTCAGTGTAGACGGACATTTCCCAGGGTCCATTGAGAGCTAAGGGCTCCTAACCCCCCTGCACCCCGGTCTCTCCTCCAGACACCCCTCGCCCAGGTGTCCATTCAGGTCTCTCTGCCGGGGCCGTCGCCGGGATCGTCATCGGGTCACTGGCGGGGGCGGCGCTAGTCGGAGTCGGGGCCTATTTCCTCTGTGAGTAACAGCCCCTCCCCCGGGAGAGCCAGGACTCCTGGGTTCTCTCCCTGGCGAGGGGAGTGGGGTCTAGTGGTTACAGAGGAGGGGCTGGGAGCCAGGATGCCTGGGTTCTCTCCCTGGCTCTGGGAGGGGAGTGGGGTCTAGTGGTCAGAGCAGGGGGAGCTGGGAGCCAGGACCCCAATTCCAGTGTCTCTGATGATTCCTCCCAGACTCTCGCTGCCGGAACGAGACCCCCACGGAGAACGGGGCACCTGTCCCGGTGTACGAGAACCTGCCCCCTACAGCCGGGGCGGGGCCAGTGGTGAGTGACAAGGGCTCAGCCCCGCCCCCTTCTATTCCAGTCTCACCCCCTCCTCTGCGTGCGGATGCCCCTCAGTCCCGACCCGCAGCCCCCTGCCAGTGTAACCTGTCCCCTTTGGGCAGGGGTGGGGCGGTTACACAAACCCTGGGTCCCACTGACTCTCCCGGGATCCCACCTCTGAGGTCGGCTGTGGGGCTGGGAGGTCTCTGGGGTCTGGTGCTAACGACTCTCTTGCCTCTGTCTCCCCCAGGCCCAGCCCGGGAGCCCCCCTGACCCCGGCCCCATGTACCAGGTGAGCACCGGCCCCTTGCACTGTATCCTCCCCCTGAGGGGGGTTCGGACCCAGTGGGGGGAGGGGGGAGCTGCCCCCCCACAAGCCCTATGGCTGGGAACGGGGCTGGTTATCACATCCCAGAGCTGGGGTGGGCAGAGTGAGCCAGAGGGGGACCAGCCGGGAGCCCCAGGGCTGAGTGTAGGGGTTCTGGGGGTACAGCACTGGGGGGGAAGGCTGGGCCCCCTGTGTTGGGAGGGGCTTTTAGGGCTCGGTGCGGGGATGGACCCGTGGGGTGGGAGGGTCTGTTGGGGCCCCGTCAGGGGTGGGGGGCTGACCCTGCAGGGTGGGTGTCACGGAGTGTGGGGGAGTCCGGCCCTGCACCCCTCTTCCCCGGATTCACTGGGAGTCTCAGCCAGCCAGTAGAACAGAAGGTTTATTAGAGATGCCAGGAACACAGTCCAACCAGAGCTTGTCAGTACAAACAGGACCCCTCAGTCGGGCCCTTCTGGGGGGCAGGGAGCTTAGACCCCAGCTCGGGGCTCCCTGCATTTCACCCCACAGCTCCAAACGGGGGCCGGGAGGCCAGACCCTGTCTCCCCTTTTTCCCTCTTCCCCAGCCAGCTCCAAACTGAAACTGTCCAGCCCCTCCTCTCCCTTTGTCTCCTTCCCGGGCCAGGAGGTCACCTGATCCCTTTGTTCCAACACCTTTAGCTCTCACCTTTGCAGGGGAGGGGCCGGGCCATCTGTTGCTAGGAGACAGAGTGTCGGCCATTCTCTGTGTCCCGGCCCCTCTGTAACAATCATGCACCCTTGTCCCACCACCTAGATACTCAAGCACTGCATAGGGAAACCGAGGCACCCACACAGTACTCAGGGAAAACATTAACAACAGTCCTAGTTCGTCACAGTGGGGTCCCCAGCTCTCCCCTGGGGCGTCTCTGGCTGAATCGTCCCCGTTCCCCCAGACGCTGCAGCCCCGACAGCCGGACCTGTACGAGGAGCTGAAGAAGTGACGCCCCCTCCTGTCCCCCGGTGCATGCTGGGAGGGGCCCGGTGCATGCTGGGAAAGACGCGTTCCTGAGCCTGGTCCCACCGATGAAGGGTTAAAGGGCAGGAACAGTCACTGCCCGGCCGGGGGGTCCGTCTGTCCATGCTGCTTCCCTGGCGCCCATCACCGCAGCGTCTGGACCCCTGCGAGGCCTCGTCCCCACCCCTGTGGGGGGCTGGGCCGTTCTCCCCACTGCACAGACGGGCCCGGGCGGCTCAGTGACCGGCCTGCAGAGCTGTGAGCAGCGACGCCAACCCGCCGGGACCTGGGACCCCGGGCGGAGGGCACAATGTAATGTCCTAAAGATACTTAATACAGAGATTTATCTACAGGTGCACACAGGGTCCTGCCCCGAGGGGAGCAGCTGTCAGCGGGTTTGTCTCCTTCAGGGAGCGTCAGAGCCCGGCCGGCTGGGAGCTGGATGCTGCGGGGGGGGAGCTGAACCCCACAGGAGCTGCCGGGGGTTCGGGACGTCGGGGCGCTGGGAAGCGCGTTCCCAGTTTATTCTCCATGTCACCCGTTGTCCCGTTAACGCCAGCGGCTCCTTCTCCCAGCTCTGGGCAATAAACTCGGCCTGGTTTTCGCTGTAACCCCTGGCCGTGCCGGGGCCGAGGGGGCGCTGGGCGGGGGTCACTGCTCAGCTGGGGGTTCTGGGCGTTGGGGGGCAGCTGGGAACTCGCCCGTGGGCAGAGCCAGGGGCTGGGCGCTCCGGGCAGGGCCCCCCCGGTCTCAGGTCCGTCCCCCTGGGCTGGGGGCTCTGGGCAGGGTCCGGGGGGGGGGGGGAGGCGCGAAGCAGCCAGGCCGTGGGAGCCCCCAGCAGGGCCAAGGGGACCCGGGGGCGTCTGGCCCGGAGCCCGGCCGTGCCGGCCGCTCGTTGCTGCCCCCTGCTGGCGAAGCGCGGCCCAGCCCCCCGCAGGGCTCCGCCCACAGGCTGGGGGTGTCTGTGTCCGGCTGGGCGGGGCAGGCCCTGCTCTGTGTGGGTGGGGGGGTGGTATATGGGGGTGGGGGGCGGACACACATGGGCCCACAGGCGGGGCAGGGTCAGGCAGCTCAGCCCAGCAATGTGTCTGTCGGTGCCCGGGGGCCTCACACTGCCGGGGGGGGGGGGTTGGCTCCCAGTTCCCGTCACTCTGGGCTCTGCCCCTCCCTCCACAGGGGTGTCCCTGCGCCCCCCGCTCCCTAACGGGGTCTGTCTCTCGGCCCCACCACCATTTCCCACGGGCGACTTCCAGGGATGACCCCCCCCCTCCACACAACCCCCACTGGGGGGCGATCTCTGGGGGGGGGGATTCCTGGAGGCTGCGGGGCCCCCGTTCATGCACCAGCCCCCAGGAGACGATTTCTCCCCCGTGTGACCCCCCCCGCCCCCCCGGCATCTGCCAGGGCCGGACCCCTCCCCCCCTCGAAGGAGCAGCGGGGCCCTGGAGACCCTTCGCTAGAGACTCCGTCTCGAGTTCCCCCGAAACTGCAGCGACCGGATCGGTACACCCCTCCCCCCGTGTGGAGGGGGGGCAGGGGAGGGGCGGGTGAGTCCCCCTCCCCCCAGGGGGCAGGCAGGGCTGTCGGGAAAGGGGGGCATGGGGCCAAAGGGGCCGGACCGGCGCTGGGCCAGGGAGGTGCTTCGGGCCGGTTCCGCCCTTCGCCCCCAGCTGGGAACCAGGCGTCTCCGCGGTCCCGGCAGCGCCCGGCGGGTCCCGCAGCAGCGAAGGGCGATGGGGCGAATCCCCCCCACACCGGGCGGCCCTTGGACAGGGATTCTCCTGGCAGGTCAGAGGGACGGGGGCCAAGGGGGAGAACGTGGGACCCAGGTGTCCGGGACACAAAGGGCTCCAATAGACACCATTGCAAATGAAAACCGAGGGGCTGCAGGTCGGGACTGAGGGGCACCGGCAGAGCTGGGGTGGGGGGACCCCAGGGCTGGGGTAGCCGGAGGGGGCTCTGATGCTTCCCCCCCAGGCTCCCCCGAGGCTGCGCCCCAGAGCCACCCACAGAAGCCCCATTGTTCCCCCCAGATCCTGCGCTGCGTGGGGGGATTAGCAGGGATCAGCCGCTTGTGTCTCGCTGTCCGAGAGCATGGGGGGGGGGGGAACACCCAGCCCCTCCCCCCCCGAACTCACACCTCCAGATCCAGCCCCAGGCAGAGACTCGGGAACCAGACACCACCCCACGGGGGGGGGGGGGGGGGGGGGGAAGAGACGAACCCCCCCCCTCTGCGAACTGGTTCCTTCTTCCAAAGCGAAGGGGAAGTGGGCGGACGAGGCTGGGAGGGGAAGTCTGAGGCCGGAGGGGCCCCGTGGGGCTGCCCTGCCTGTGGGTCCGGACTCCAGGGTCCCGGCCCAGAGATGCCTCCCCTGGGTCGAGGAGGGTCCCACTGCAGCAAAAGGCGGCAGTGGGGGGGGGCACCTTGAGGGGTCCCTTGCAGCTGAGAGGGTGGAGCGGGGGCGGGGGGGAGGAGAAGGGGGGACCCAGGTGTCCCGCACACAATGGAGGGTAACAGGGGACAGTGCAGATGAAAGCAGAGGGGCTGCAGGTCGGGAGTGAGGGGCACCAGTTAGTATCAATCTCTCTGGTCTCCCCCCCCGCAGCCTCCGTCCTGGGCTCCTGCCTCCAGCCGGCGCCGGCCCAGACCCCAGTGACCATCGTCCTCACCCCGCCGAGCCCCGTGGTGAGAGGGGGCGTCAGCCTGGCCCCGCAGAATCCGCCACAGGGAATCCTGTCCTGCAGCTGGTACCGATCAGCGACCACTGATGGAAACAGCCGGATCCTCAGCTACTTCCCACCTCCAGACCCCGCTCAGAGGAACAGCTCGGCCCACATGGGGCGGGAGACAGTGGGGCCGGGCTGCGCCCTGCACATCGCGGGGTTAACGCTCAATGACACCGGGAACTACACGGTGGAGACACTGAGCCCGACTAGCCCTGGCCTCGGCTCGGTGTATCTGCCCGTCTATGGTAAGTGCTGATCCCGGGGCATGTTCCCCCATCCCCGCCCCAGCGACGGGGCTCTGGGCGTCTCCAGCTCTAACTCTCCAGCCCCTACTCCCCTCCCACAGCTGGGGACCGAACCCAGGAGTCCTGGCTCCCAGAACCGCAGTGAGCCCAGACCGTGACGGTGGCCTGTGAGTAACTACAGCCCCGTCCCCCGGCCGCGCTGCCCCTGGCCCTGCCGGCATTACCCAGCCACGGAGATGCAGCTGCCTCTGGGGTGGGGCGGCGGGGCTGTTTATAGGGGGACCCCTCACTGGTGCCATCCATCCCCTGACCCTGTCCCTCACTCTGTAGATGGGCCAGACTCTGCCAGGATAGGCCTGCCAGGACCCATCACCCAGGGGTGCAAGTGGGAATCGTTTCTGGACGGTACGGCACCCATGGGGGAGACATGGGGGGGGCACCTCTCCACGGGACCCTCCATGTGACCCCGCCCCCAGCCCAGGGCCCTGTGAGTGAAGGGAAATCTGTTCTCCCTGTGAGAGATGGTATTTGGGGTCCCATGGGCAGGTCCCACGTCCATCACCCTCTTCTCCCCCCCCTTCTAGTTAGGACCGTCGCTGGAACAGTCCATTCAGTGTCGACAGGCATTTTCGGGGTCCATTGAGAGCTAAGGGCTCCTAACCCCTGTGACGAACTAGGACTGTTGTTAAGGTTTCCCTGAGTACTGTGTGGGTGCCTCGGTTTCCCCTATGCAGTGCTTGAGTATCTAGGTAGTGGGACAATGGTGCATGATTGTTACAAAGCCCTAGAAGGCAGGGGTGGGCAGAGGCCTGGACACAGAGAATGGCCCTGTCTCCTGGCAACAGATGGCCCCGGCCCCTCCCCTGCAAAGGTGAGAGATGAAGGTGTTGGAACAAAGGGATCAGGTGACCTCCTGGCCCGGGAAGGAGACAAAGGGGGAGGAGGGGCTGGAGAGTTTCAGTTTGGGGCTGGCCGGAGAAGAGGGGAGAGAGGCAGACAGAGTCTGGCCTCCCTGCCCCGTTTGGAGCTGTGGGGTAAAATGCAGGGAGCCCCGAGCTGGGGTCTAAGCTCCCTGCCCCCCGGAAAGGCCCAGCTGAGGGGTCCTGGTCATACTTACAAGCTCTGGTTGGACTCTTTCCTGACAACCCTAATAAACCTTCTGTTCTACTGGCTGGCTGAGACTCCCAGTGAATCCGGGGAAGAGGGGTGCAGGACCTGACTCCCCCACACTCCGTGACAACCCCACCCCCCATGTCTCTCCTCCAGACGCCCCTTCCCCACGTGCCCATTCAGGTCTCTCTGCCGGGGCTGGGATCGTCATCGGGTCACTGGCGGGGGCAGCTCTGGTCGGAGTTGGGGCCTATTTCCTCTGTGAGTAACAGCCCCTCCCCCGGGAGAGCCAGGACTCCTGGGTTCCCTCCCTGACTAATAAAAAAAAATAAAAAAATAAATGGAGATATGCCAATCTCCTAGAACTGGAAGGACCTTGAAAGGTCATCGAATCCAGTCCCCTGCCTTCACTAGCAGGACCAAGTACTGTCCCCTGACAGATTTTTGCCCCAGATCCCTAAATGGCCCCCTCAAGACTTGAACTCAGAACCCTGGGTTTAGCAGGCCAATGCTCAAACCACTGAGCTATCCCTCCCCCCTACTCTGGGAGGGGAGTGGGGTGGTCAGAGCAGGGGGAGCTGGGAGCCAGGACCCCAATTCCAGTGTCTCTGATGATTCCTCCCAGACTCTCGCTGCTGGAACGAGACCCCCACGGAGAACGAGGCACCTGTCCTGGTGTACGAGAACCTGCCCCCTACAGCCGGGGCGGGGCCAGTGGTGAGTGACAAGGGCTCAGCCCCGCCCCCTTCTATTCCAGTCTCACCCCCTCCTCTGCGTGCGGATGCCCCTCAGTCCCGACCCGCAGCCCCCTGCCAGTGTAACCTGTCCCCTTTGGGCAGGGGTGGGGGGGTTACACAACCCCTGGGTCCCATTGACTCTCCCGGGATCCCCCCTCTGAGCTCAGCTGTGGGGCTGGGAGGTCTCTGGGGTCTGGTGCTAACGACCCTCTTGCCTCTGTCTCCCCCAGGCCCAGCCCGGGAACCCCCCTGACTCCAGCCCCACGTACGAGGTGAGCACTGGCCCCATGCGCTGTATCCTCCCCCTGAGGGGGGTTCGGACCCAGTGGGGGGAGGGGGGAGTGGGGAGCTGCCCCCCCCCCCCCAACTCCTATGGCTGGGAACGGGGCTGGTTATCACATCCCCGGGGGAGGGGCAGAGTGAGCCAGAGGGGGAGCAGCCGGGAGCCCCAGGGCTGAGGGGAGGGGCTGGGGGGCCGAGCACTGGGGGGAGGGATGGGCCCCCCCGGGATGGGAGGGGCTGTTGGGGTCCATTGGTGGAGGTTGGGGGATGGGCTCTGCAGGGCGGGGTCCCCAGCTCTCCCCTGGGGCGTCTCTGGCTGAATCGTCCCCGTTCCCCCAGACGCTGCAGCCCCGACAGCCGGACCTGTACGAGGAGCTGAAGAAGTGACGCCCCCTCCTGCCCGCCGGTGCATGCTGGGAAAGACATGTTCCTGAGCCTGGTCCCGTCGATGAAGGGTTAAAGGGCAGGAACAGTCACTGCCCGGCTGGGGGTCCGTCCATCCGTCCGTCCATGCTGCTTCCCTGGCGCCCATCACCGCAGCGTCTGGGCCCCTCTGAGGCCTCATCCCCACCCCTGTGGGGGGCTGGGCCGTTCTCCCCACTGCACAGACGGGCCCGGGCGGCTCAGTGACCGGTCTGCATCCCACGGGGAGTCTGTGGGGTGCAGGGACTCAGACCCGGGTCTCCCCCGTGCCCGGCTGGTGCTCACACTAGGGCTAGGGGTCCCTGCCCAGGGCTGGCTGCCCCCCCAGTGCCCGTCCCCGCGTCTTACCCTCCCTGGGCAGTTCTCCCCTGCAGATCTGTGAGCAGCGACGCCGCCCGCCCGGCTGGGACCCGGGACCCCTGGCGGAGGGCACAGGGCGCCGAGGGGCTCACGGGGGGGCCCCCGGCACTGATTTCTCCAGACCAGCCCCCCAAAGGGGCTCGGGAGGTCCCTGCCCAGAGCCGGCAGTGCTGGGCGCGGTGACTGGGGTGAGCCTTGTGCCCGGGGACATGTCCGGAGCTGTGTGTCTGGCCTGGGTCTCAGGGGCTGGTTCCAGCCGGGCAGCGGGAGGCCCCAGGCCCGTCCCTGGCAGACAGGAGGCACCGGGCCGTTCTCGCTGTGCCCGGCTCCGGGGGCGCTGCGGGGTGCCGAGCTCGCCAGCGGCTGGTTCCACCCGGAGCCAGGCCCCAGCAGCGTCTGCACCAGCCCCAGGGAAGCAGCTGGCAGGGAAAAGCCCCCAGTGTGTGGGGGCGCAGACGCTGGCCTGGTGGGAGATATCATGGGGTGGGGGGTGCACCCAGGGTCCTGCCCCGAGGGGAGCAGCTGCCAGCAGGTTTGTCTCCTTCAGGGAGCGTCGGAGCCCGGCCGGCTGGGAGCCGGGGGGAGCCGGACGCTGGGGGGGGGAGCTGAACCCCACAGGAGCTGCAGGGGGAGGGGGGGTTCGGGACGTCGGGGCGCTGGGAAGCGCGTTCCCAGTTTATTCTCCATGTCACCCGTTGTCCCGTTAACGCCAGCGGCTCCTTCTCCCAGCTCTGGGCAATAAACTCAGCCTGGTTTTCGCTGTAACCCCTGGCCGTGCCGGGGCCGAGGGGGCGCTGGGTGGTGGTCACTGCTCAGCTGGGGGTTCTGGGCGTTGGGGGGCAGCTGAGGGGAGGTTGTGGTGCGTGCAGGGGGGAGGGGTCGGGGAGCTCCCCCCCCCCCCGGCACCCCGGGAAGCATCCCACAGCCGGGGGGGGGTGCAAAGGGGGAGCAGAGCGAGAGCAAAGGCCCCACACGCGGCCGCCGTGGGCTCGTCTGCCCTGCGAGTACAGACCCACAGCTGGGCCCTGCCCCCCGGCACCCCACTGGGTTATAACCAATCGTTATACTAACATTTCACTACCTAATCCAACATAGTGTAACAACATTCTCTAACCAATCCCACCCCACCACGGAAATTAACGGACACCCAGGCAAATGAATTCTGTCACAGACAGAAACAATCAAAGACCCGGCCAAGACCAGACAGACAATAGGGACGTGAGGACCATAGAGAGAAGACCATGAAGAAATGAGGGTGTCACACCCACAGCTATTGATAAGTGGGTTCTTGCCAGACAGATCCCATCAAACGTTTCTTTCTCGGGGGGGGAGGGGGGCCCTTAGGACGGGGTCTCCTCCCCAGCCCCACATCACAGGGGTTTAATGTCATTCGATGGATTATGGGGATGTGACTTCCCCTTCTCAGCTCATGGCTGGGCTCGGCTGCTCTTTGAACCTGGCTGCAGACGAGGCCTGGTCCTTACAGGGCCCTGCCCCCGTTCAGGCACCGACCAGCCCCCGAGGGGGCGATTTCTCCCGTGTTCGACTGCCCCCCGCCCCGCCAGGGCCGGATCCCCCCCTCAAAGGAGCCGCAGGGCCCTGGAGACGCCTTCACTAGAGACTCCGTCTCGGGTTCCCCGATGCTGCTGCAACCGGATCGCTCCCTCCCCCCGTGTCTGGGTGGGGGGTGGGTGAGTCCCCCTCCCCCCAGGGGGCAGGCAGAGCTGTCAGGAAATGGGGCCAAAGGGGCTGGACCCCCGGACCGGCGTTGGGCCGGGCAAGGGAGGCGCTTCGGGCCGGCTCCGCTCCCTCCTCCGTCTCCGCCCTTTGCCCCCAGCTGGGAACCAGGCGTCTCCGCGGTCCCGGCAGCGCCCGGCGGGTCCCGCAGCAGCGAAGGGCGATGGGGCGAATCCCCCCCACACCAGGCAGCCCTTGGACAGGGATTCTCCTGGCAGCTCGGGGGTGGGGGGGGGAGAATGTGGGGATCTGGGCGTCTCCCCAAGGGATGAGGCCCCCCCCGCCCAATCTGCACTGGGGGCAATAATTGGGGGGACCATGCAGACCCCACTCCCTCGCCGGAGAGAACCCAGGAGTCCTGGCTCCCTCCCAGCACCCCCCGCTCTAACCCACCAGACCCCACTCCCCTCCCAGAGCCAGGGAGAGAACCCAGGAGTCCTGGCTCTGAGTCCCCCCTTTTCTAACCCCCCAGACCCCACTCCCCTGCCCTCGCCGGAGAGAACCCAGGAGTCCTGGCTCCCAGCCCCCCTGCTCTAACCCACCAGACCCCACTCCCTTCTCTGACCCAGGAAAGAACCCAGGAGTCCTGGCTCCCAGGACCCCACTCTTTCCCATATAGCTGAATAGCCCTACAATAAAGTTTGTGCCTGGATAACAGCTCACTACTGCTGCCAGGGAGCTGGATCTGAATCTTCCATGGTGCTGTGAGGCAGGAGTCCCATGGGGCGAGAGCTCCCCTGGGGGTCAGGGTGGATCTCTCTGTTCCCTGCACAGAAATGCTGCCCAGGCCCGAGGTGACGCCCGGCCAGACCCCGGTGCTGGAGAACGGGACCCTCCCCTGCAACAGCTCCCCCCGCGCCGACACTGAGCGCCTGCTCCCCAGCTCCCATTGGCTGGGAACCACAGCCAATGGGAGCCGCGGGGGCGGTGCCTGTGGGTGGGAGCAGCTCGCGGAGCAGCCTGGGGAGCCCGGCCGTGCCAGACACTCGCTGCTGCCCCCTACTGGTGAAGCGCAGCCCAGCCGCCCGCAGGGCTCCGCCCACAGGGGCTGCCCTGGGACGGAGCTCTCTGCCCCCCTGCTGGGGAGCTGGGGGGGGGGGGGGGCGGCCCCGTTGGGCCAGGCCGGATTTGCATCCCTGTGCTGGGACCCGCTGGGCTTTGCCCCTTCGCTGCAGCGGGACCCAGGGCCCCTGGAGCCAAATGTACAGGTGGGGGCTGAGAGCCATGGACCCGAACTGTAAACCCTGCACATGATGGAACCACGTCCAGACGGGGGCGGGGGGAGCCCCCAAGTTCCAGCCCCCACGGCAGGACCCGTCTCCATCTGGTGGGGGGGGGGTCTGTGCTGTGAGCCGGGAGCCATGGGCAGGGCAGCACTACAGGGCCCCTCCTGGTGAGACTGTCCCCCCCCCCCACAGCCGCACCCGCCCACTTCAGAGTCTCAGGGTTGGAAGGGGCCACAGGAGGGTCGAGGCCAAGCCCCTGCTCAAGGCAGGACCAACCCCAACTTCCCCTTGGGCTGCTAGGGAACGGTGTGTACGTGTGGTCGGGGGTGGGGGAGTGACTCAGTGGCTTCCTGGGGGTGTCTGTCGCCTGGCTCTCATGCTCCTTCACACCCACCCACCCTCACCTGCTCCTGCTGCTCACCCTCAGCCCCTCCCACCGGCTATCGCTGAACCAGCCGCTTGCAGCATTTCCTGCCCGTTCTCTGCACCGCCCGCAGCTGGGGATTGGGGGCGGGGCAGAGCTGGGAGGTTGACCTGTTGGCTGGATGTTCCCAAGTCGCCAGAAACGAAAGTGTTAATGGCACGGCCCTGTTGTCAGTAGGGGCCAGAGTTAACATCACAGAGACAGGGCTGGGGCAGCTGTGGGCTCTCCCAGAGCGATCGGCTCCGGCTCTCTGCAGACTCAGGCAGCGTCGGTCATACCTGGGTCACATTTTCAGGGTGTTTCGTGAGGGCTCCCAGCATGCACCAGCCTCCTCCTAGAGACACTCTGGCTCTGCGCCTGTGACCTTCCCAGCATGCACTGGGCTCCCAGCATGCACCGGGCTCTCCTTGGCATGACTCTGGCTCGCTATTCGCGCGCCCACAACTCCTGTCCCAGCCGGGTGGACTCGCCCCAGGCTGGCGTTGGGCCCCGGGGACTTGCCGAGTCGGCGCTCCCAGGACAGGCTCACGGCGCAGAAAGGGGGAAACGGGCTCCGGCCGGTACCGAGCGGCCGGGCTTCCCCCACACGGCGCCCGGCAGAGTAATCGCGGTCCCAGGGCGAAGGCCGCGGGCGGTGCTGGGCGGAGACTCACTGGCCTGGAGGGAGGTTGCTGCAGGCGTCCGAGCGGCTCGGTCTGGGGACCAGCTTAGACACTAGTCTATTAAGGCCCGTGGCCATGGAAGGGAAGGGACAGATTGGGGGGGGGGGCAGATTCTGCCCTTTCCCGTGCGGTGGGTTCTCCCTGGTGATTTGGGGGGTCACTAGGAGGAGCCGGGGGGGGGGGGGAGCTGGGTGTGTTCACTCCCCCCACCAGACCCAGTCACTTGCGTCGTGGAGAGACACAAATAGCTGATCCCTGCTAACCCACCCGGAGCCGGGACGCGATTCTTACAGTTACAAATTACGTGCCAGGCCCAGCGGTGCCCTGACTCAGCCCTGGGACACATTAAGCTCTGAGCTCCGGCCCCTGGTGCTGTCCCCCCCTCGCAGGGGGATTGAATCCCAGGGGGAGGGGGAGGCGCTGCCCCACATACGGGCCCCTGGCTGAGTGTGGGGCTGGCAATCACACCACAGAGATGGATGGAGTGAGTGAATTTGGGGGTGGCCCCCCAGGGGCAGGGCCCAGAACCCCAGGGCAGGAGGAGTTGGCTGGGGGGGGGGAAGGGGAGACCCCCCCCCCTGCAGTTCCACACGGTGCCAACACCCCCCCGGGTCTCTCGAGCGGGAGCGGGGGGAAGAACCCCCAGGCCGGGGAAGGGAGCCGGGGCTGAAGGTGCCTGGGCAGCCACCAGGGGGAGCCAGAGACCAAGATGGGACGGTTCTGCCCCGGACTGAGCCTCGTGGAGAGTCCAGCCCCCCCCGTCCCGCCCCCCAGCTCCGCTGGTGCCCCTCACTCCCGACATGCAGCCCCTGCAATCCCTGCCCTGCCCCCCAGCTCTGCTGGTGCCCCTCACTCCCGACATGCAGCCCCTGCAATCCCTGCCCTGCCCCCCAGCTCTGCTGGTGCCCCTCACTCCCAACATGCAGCCCCTGCTAGCCCAGCCCTGCCCTGCCCCCCCGCACTTTCGACGCCCCTCACTCCCGACCCACAGCCCCCTGTTATCCTAGTCCTGGGCTTCCCTCCCCAACCCACCCCCCAGCTCTGTCAGTGCCCCTCACTCCCGATATGCAGCCCCTGCTAGCCCAGCCCGGGGCTTCCCACACATAAACCCTCCCCACGCTGGTGTTTAAGGCCCTGGTGTTGGGTTTGTTCCAACTCTTTGTTCACAGCAGATTCCAAAGTGCCTCCCCCAGAAACTCAAACAGGGATGGGGCTGGCCGGGGGGGGGGGGGGGGGAATGGGACATGGGGCCTTTCCCCTCTAGGGGCCCCTGGCCCTGATCTGCCCCCAAGGTGGGGACTGGCTGGCTCAAAGGGGCAGGGAATGGGGCACAGGGCCTTTCCCCTCCAGGGGGTGCAGGCCCCAATTTGGTCCCAGGGCTGGGGAATCCCTAGATTTTAAGGCGGGGCAGGGGGGGATCATTCATCTCCTCTGCCCCCCGATCTCGCAGGCCAGTGAGTTTCACCCGGTGACCCTGCGCTGAGCCCAATAACCCGCGTTTGGCGAAAGCCCCTTCCAGAAAGGGCCCCGCTCTGGGTCCGAGATGGAGCCACGGCCCTCAGGAGTTTGTTCCCCTGGTGCCTCCTGTCTCAGCTGGGATCTGTCTGTCTTCAGCTGCCAGCCCCTGGCTCCTCCACCTTCCTTTGCTAGCTCACAGGCTCCAGCTCGCAGGATTTCTCCCGGGACGGCGCTCAGACCCCAGAACCAAGTCAGCTCTCAACCTGCGTCTGAGCTCAGCAGATTGGGCTGCGTCCATCTCTCCCCGTCAGACCTTCTTCTCCAGCCTTAGATCGTTTCTGGGGCTCGTCTCTGCCCCTCGTCAGCTTTTCCACATGTGCCCCCAGCACGGGACGCAGGATTCCAGGGTCCGTCTCACCAGTGCCAGAGACAGAGTTAAAATCGCCTCCCTGCAGCCGAACTCTGCTCCCCTGTTCACACGTCCCAGGCGCCCATTAGCCCTCGGCCCCAGCATGGACCCCAGAGTGGCTGCTGTCCAGGACACGGCCCAGCCTGTAGGGACGCCGGGGCCCCGAGTGGGACCCTGCCCTGGGCCGGGTTCAAATGCAGCTTGACTCTGAATGGGCCCAGCTGAGCCAGTGACCCCGAGCGCTGTGTGGGGCTGCCCTGAACGGGACGCGGGGCCTGTCCCCTCCTGGGGGTGGTGGCCCTGATCCGGCCCCAGGGCAGGGGTCTGGCTGGCTCAGGGCAGGGGGGCAGGGAATGGGACACGGGGCTTTTCCCCTCCTGGGGGTGCTGACCCTGATTCAGCCCCAGGGCCGGGGGATGGCTGGCTCGGGGAGGCTGGGCCTCTTCCCCGCTGGATCTGACCAACGGGCCCATCCAGCCCGGCCTCCCATCTCTGACAGCTCCAGAGACCGCGGCAGGAAATGCTGCAACTGGCTGGTGTGACAATAACCGGGCCGGGGGTTGTTTCTACCCTGGCAGTTGAGGGGGGTGTGTGTGCCTGTGTGTGTGCGCACACTCAAAGACCGGGGCTGTGAGCTTCCCCACACCGGTGCCCCCAGCCAGGGATCCCAGGGCTGTGAGCTTCCCCCCAGCAGTGCCCTCTCCATGCCTGGGCGCCCCCTGCGTGCCAAGGGCCCGTGACGTCGCACCGGGCGGAGGCGGTTCAGGGATGGGGCCCATCTGGGGCGGGGGGTTGTGGATGTGCCATAAATCGGGGAAATTTACAGGGTGAGTCCATGGGAACCTCACCCCCACCGCCCGTCACTGCTTCTTTATGTCCCTCCCCAGGGTGCGTCCTGCCCTGTAAACAGCCCCATAAACAGTTCCAGGGAAGGAGGTGAAGGGTTGGGGGAGGGGGGGAGGGGGCAGGGGAATCTCTGCCCTAGAGATGGGGGAGGGGGCAGGACTGGGGGGCACCAGGGGCACTGAGAAGTGAGGACGGGCCAGATGCTCCCACCACTAATGATACCCCTCTGCCCGGCCCCCCCCTTTGCCTTCCCTTGTGGGCCCCACAGCACGTCCCAGCCTTTTCCAACCCACCCACAAGTTCCCATCAGCCCCCCCACCCCGGCCCCCCAGGCCTGCGACACCCAACCACTTCCCCACCGTTATCACACGGGCCAGCTACTCCCCTGCCCCCATCCACCCCACTTCCCTCCTCCCTCCAGCCCCCCACCTCTCCTTCCCCTCTGTTACCACACGGACCAGCTACTCCCCTCCCCCATCCACTCCCCATCCACCCTCCCTTCCCTCCCCCATCCAGCCCCCCACTTCCCCTTCCCCTCTGTTACCACACGGGCCAGCTACTCCCCTCCCCACATCCAGCCCCTTCCCTCCTCCCTCCAGCCCCCCGCCACCGCTCCTTCCCCTCTGTTACCACACAAGCCAGTTACTCCCCTCCCCCATCCACCCCCCCTTCCCTCCCCCATCCAGCCCCCCACTTCCACTCGGACCTGAGGGCACCGACTCACCCAGACTAGCCATGTCTGGGGCTGGGGGCGGGGCAGGGGATCCCTCGGGCCCCTGTGTTAGGTGTCCCCCCCACGGGGGCACGGAGTAGACAGACCTCCCCCCACCCCCCCGCAGCTCTCCAGGTCTGTGCTGAGCTGTGCCCCCCACAGGTGTAGCCAGGGCCTCCCCCCCCCCCCGCCCACGTCCATCACCTCCGCAGGCGGGGCGGGGGCACAGGGGGGTGATTACCCCGCAATAAGGAAACAGCCCAAGGACATTAACCGGTCAAAGTCCCATGGGTTTGGGGCGGGGGTGGAGCAAGATGACGTCTGTTCCAGGGTGGCACTGCCAGGGGACCCAGGCGTCCGGGGCATGGCGGTGCAGGCGCCCCTCCCCCAGTCACATTCCCTCTATGGCCTGTTCCTGGGGTTGGGGGAGGGGTCACTAGTTGGCTCTTCATCTTGGGGACCCAGGTGTCCGGGCCCACCCCCCACCCCCGTCACATTCCCCTGTAGCCCGTCCCCCGAGGGGGGGTTATGTGTGTGTGTGTGGACAGGAGTCACAACGGGGGGGGGGGGCAGAATCCCCGGGGGGGGGCAGATTCCTCTGGGAACCCAGGCACACGCCCCCCCACCCCGGTCTCGGAAGAGCTGGGGGGGGTGGGGGGAGTTGGGGTTTGGCTCCTTGCTGCAAGTTTCACAGCTGGAAACCTCCCCTCCCCCAAGGGCCAGGTCTGCACGTCCTCTGTCTGGGGAGGAGGGGGGGCGTGTCCGTCCATCTGTCTGGGGGGCGGGGTGGGGGCGTGTCTGTCTGTCTGGGGGACGGGGGCGTGTCTATCTGTCTGGCTCTGGGCCGGCTGCCGTTCACACCCCTGCGAAGAGAGTAAACTGTGACCTGCCCAGCGCCCCCATCCTGTGCTCCCTCTGCCTGGGGGTGTCACTGGGGGGGTGTCAGTGGGGGGGTTAATGCCCAGCCTGAGGCAGCTTCCCCAGGGCCCGGCTCCCTGGTGCCCCCCGGGCCCCACTATTAGGGCCAAGCTCCCAGCCAGGCCCAGACAGAGGCCGGTGTCTCTGCCCTGGGGGAGGGGGGCAAACTGGGCCGGGGGGTGGGGGGCAGACGGCAGCAAACACTGCAGTCCAGGCTGGAATGGGGCCAGGTAGGTGTATCAGAGCTCACCGGGTGGGGGGGGGGAGAGAGAGAGGGGCCGGGGGACAAAGAGGGGGAAGAGTGAGGGGACTGGGTGGGACACGGGGGGCGAAGGGTCTGTGTGGGACGCGGGGGGAGGCGCGAGGGGGGGTCATTGCACACTTGTGGGGCAGGAGGCCTGCCTTGGGCGCAGCCGCCTGGTTTCTTCTTTTTTTCCCCTCCAATTTCCTGCTATTGAAACTGAACAAACACGCACACAAAGGAGTTTTTATTCCTGCCTGAAGCAGCTGAGGGTGTCACGGGGTGGGGTGGGGTGGGGTGGGGTGGGTGGGAGCCAGGACTCCTGGGTTCTGTCCCAGCTCCGGGAGGGGGGAGATGGGCAGGGTGGGGTGATGTGGAGGTTCTGGCGGTGAGCAGATTTCCAAATATCTGATCTAACAACTTCTGCTTCTGCTCGTCCCCCCCCAACCCCCAAGTGCGGTTTGTTCGGCTGGGATCTTTCTAGTGAATCTCCAGAAAGAGGAACCAGAGAAATCAAACATCCGCGTTCAGACACCTGGCCAGCAAAACACCCACCAGCCAGCGCAGGGACCCAGAAGTCCTGGCTGCCAGCCCCTGATCTAACCCACCAGACCCCACTCCCCTCCCAGAGCTGGGAGAGAACCCAGGAGTCCTGGCTGCCAGCCCCCCCTGCTCTAACCCACCAGACCCCACTCCCCTCCCAGAGCTGGGAGAGAACCCAGGAGTCCTGGCTGCCAGCCCACCCTGCTCTAACCCACCAGACCCCACTCCCCTCCCAGAGCTGGGAGAGAACCCAGGAGTCCTGGCTCCCAACCCCCCTGGCCCCCAGGTCTCCCTTGGCCCCCCAGCCCAGGACTGTGGCTCTGTGCAGCTGCACCCCCAGCGGGACGCCCCCTCTTAGTATTTGCAAAGCAAATGTCGCCGCAGCGCAGGGAACGGATTCCCCCCCCCCCCCCCCCCCCAGCCCTGTCCCGGGGCTAGGCAGTGAGTGTGTCTGGCTGGGCTCCCCAGGGTGCTCTTTCCCCTGGCTGTCACCCAGCCCCTCTGGCAGGGCCCCTGTTCTGGTCCAGGCCTCCGCTGCCCTGAGCTAGGCCCTGCAGCCCCCCCTGCTCGCCAGGGTTCCCTAGCCGGCCCAGCTGAGCCGGGGCCCGGCAGAGACACCCCCCCCCCCCCCAGGGAGCGGCTCCGGGCAGCCCGTCGTCCAAGTCCCCGGGGCACCAGGGTCAGGCCACTGCCCGCCTGGCACCCCCTCACCGCCCTGACCTGGGGAGATTAACCCTGTCACCGCAGCAGCTGGCCGTGCACAGCGAGTGGGGAAACCGAGTCACAGCCAGTGGCCATAAAAATATGAGAACAGCAGGATTCTCTGCTCCCTCCCCCACCCCGGAGCGGGTCGAGGCTCCTCCTAGCCTGGGTCACACGCGCCTCCCAGGCGTAGCCGACACCACCCGGGCCAGGGCGCGATTCCCACCCACCCCAATAGCCGAACCGCCTGGAGGGGCCAGAACCTGGCCCGGAGCAGCGTCGCGCCCGCCCGGTGCCTTCCCCTCTGAGCACAGGAGCAGGGGCACGTGGGGGTTCACTCCCCCCCCCCGCACTGTGCCACCCCCAACCTGTGGGTTCGACGCTGGAGGGGGGTGTGAGGAGGGCAGTGACCCCCCCTGCTCCATGCGCCAGCCGCAGCGGCTGCAGGCCGGGGTGTCCTGATGCTAGGCTGGGGCGGGTGGTGACCCTGCGACCGTTTGGGGGCTCGGTGTAGGTTTGTCCCCCTGCGAAGCTGGCTCTGGTGTCCCAGGGCCTGGTGCGGCTGGTGGGGCTCCCCCACACTGGCCGGCCCCCTCTGGAATTGTCTCCCCGCTGGGCTGTGCGTGTGCCAGGACCCCAGTTCTCCTCTGGGGGTGACCCAGCTGCCCTGACCCCCAGGGCAGAGCCCCCCCCCCACTTGTGGGCTGGGTTCCGGGGTCTCTACATTAGGGGAACCTCTGCCCAGATCTCTGTTACCAGCATCATCCATCCAGCTGCTTCCCCCTTCTCTGGGGTGTCCCTTGCCCCTGGCCAAGGCGAACCCCCCCTGGGTATGCGCCTGCCCTTCCCGTCTCCCCGTCACCCATCAGGGCCCAGCCACCCCAGGGCCCAGCCCTGCCCTGGTGAGGACTGGCCGAGCAGCTCCCTCTGTCGCAGCCCCAGGCTCCTGGGAGCTCACCCCAGGCCCCTGTGACCCAGTTCCTGGTGTGGGGCTCAGTGGGGCCCTTCCCCTGCCCTGCCCCACTCGGGGTCACAGCAGGGGAAACGGCCTCAGCTGAGCGGCCCTTCCTGGTGGTGGGGGGGGTGGCCTCCCTTCCCCCCAACCGCCCGTTTGCACCTTGGCTGACACCTCCCGTCACATCAATATGGGCCCAGCCTGGGGGGGGGGGCAGGGCTTGTCCCAAAACGCCAGGGTGGGGGGCCGGGGGGCTTGTCCTGGCCCAGCTGCTGCTGGTGAGAGACACTCCCCAGGGCCCTTCCTCAGCGGTTCCCTGGAGCGCCAGGTCACGGCCCCCCAGCAGCCAAAGGGGCGTCCACGGAGACCCCCCCAGCCGGCCTGCACCGAGCTCAGGCACCGGCAGCGCTGGGGATGGGGGCGTTGGGGTCACACCTGGAACCGTCCCCCGGTTCTACCCCCTTGGGCGCTTGCTGGGGTGTGAGCGCACTGAGCTCATCCCTGCGGCCAGGGAACGTCTCCGTCAGCCCCAGCGCCGGCTCCCACCGGCCGAGCCCCTGAGTCCCACCGGACACGAGCCCCGTGCCTGGGGCGGGGACCCAGCGACCAGCCTGGCCTGTGCCCGGGGCTCTGCCCGTCCCGTGTCGCTGTCCGTGTGTCTGTCTGTCGTCCCAGTGTCTTCCCATGCCTGTGGCCGTCTGTGTGTCCCCACCCCCAGGATCTGCGTGTCCCCGTGTCCGTTCGTCCCATGTTCCCGTGTCCCCACCCCCAGCGTCGCCCCCCCCGCCCCCCCTCCCACACATACACGGCAGTCGTGGGGGCAGTTTTGACATTTCATTTTATTACGAACAGCATCAATCACGGTACAAACCCCCGATCAGCCAGTCCCACCTGCTGTGAGCGACACCCCCCACCACGCACAATCACCACACACCCCTGAGCAGCACAACCGCCCTGCACCTCGGAGGCTGTCTGACAGCGGGCGGCTCGGGGAGGGGGAGGGGGAGCTGGGGGGCACAGGGCTCTGGGCTGAGATGCTATGGGGTGACCGCACTGCCTCACCCCTGCACCACGGCTGCCCCAATCCACACCCTGTGCCCAGCCAGGACCGACAGCGCGGCCTGGGGTGGGGGTGTCAGCCATTATCCTTCAGCCCCACACACAGACCATCCCCCTCTGCACGGCACACACACACCCAGACCGACCCCTGTGCAAAGCAGAGGTGAACCCAGGAGTCCTGGCTCCCAGCCCCCTGTTCTTGCCACTAGACCCCCCTCCCCTCCCAGAGCCCCTCAGGCGTCCTGACGGCCCTCACCGGGGGAGGGGTACCACTCATTGTGCCCAGTGGGCAGTGACTCTGCATGGTGGGGAGGGGGTAGGTGTGAGGGGGGGAGGGGGTGGTGGGACCGGAGCTGTCCCCCACCGAGTGCTGCATTGGGGGGGAGGGGGTGCTGCAGAAGCTCCCCTGGGTGGTGGGGGTGGTTGGGTGCAGTGATTCCCGAGAGTCCCAAGCAAATCAGTCATTTCTTTATTTCCGAGTAGACGGTGCCGCTCTCCGGGGGGGGCTGGGTCCCGGGCGGCGGCTTCTGGTTTCCCGCGGCGAAGGCTAGTGTAGAATACTGAATGTCTTCGTCACCCTGAAAGACAGACAAGCCAGATCAGGGACTGAACCAGAGAGACAACCCAGGAGTCCTGGCTCCCAACCCCCCTTGCTCTAACCCACCAGACCCCACTCCCCTTCCAGGGCCAGAGATAGAACCCAGGAGTCCTGGCTCCCAGCCCTCCTGCTCCCCTCCCCTCCCCTCCCCTCCCACCCAGCAGGATAGAACCCAGGAGTCCTGCGGCCGGACACGAAGGCTCCTTACCAAGGTAGGTTTGTTGTCACGGACACCCTGGTCTGAAGGACAGAGACAGGAGACAGACGGGTTAGAAACACGACAGTCCCGGGGCGCAGGCCCCCCGCCCCCGAGCCAAGCAGTGACCCCCCCCAGGGGCAGCAGGGCCCATGAGGTGTTAGTGGCAGCAGGCTGGGTTAGTGGCTGCAGCTGGCGTGGCCCCCAAGGGATCAGCAGGGGTCCTGGGGGGGGGCGCTCCTTGCACCAGGATGGGGAACCCGGGAGGGAAAGGGGGAGCGGGTGTGAGGTGAGTGGGGAGCATGAGGAAGGGGGGGGGATGGGGAGGGAATAAGCAGGGAACCCCTTGGCCACGTGACCCCCCGTCTGCGTCTCCGCGGTGCTGCCCCAGGTTCCCAGCACCAGCCGTGCGGGTTGGGTTGGGGAGGGAGGGGAGCAAGGGGGGGGTTGAGGGAGGGAGTGGGGGGATGGGAGAAGCAGGGAACCGCAGGCCCCAAGTGACCCTTCGCCCCATCTCCGCGGTTGCTCCCAGAGTTCCCAACACCAGGGGTGGGGGGCACCCAGACCCCGTGACACCCACAGCCCAGAGCAGCGACGGGGGAAGAGAATCCCAGACGGGCTCTTGGAAACTGGGGCCTGCGCAGCTGCAACGTCACTTCCTGGCTGGCCGGGGAGTTTCCCATCATGCCCCTGGGCTTGGCCGTCCATCACACTGTGGCACGGGGGAGCGGCAGAAGCTCAAACAGCGGTGCAGGCATGTGGCTTGTAGGCCCCGCCCACACGGCTCGCAGGCCCCGCCCACACGGCTCGCAGGCCCCGCCCACGGGGCACATGGCATGCAGCTGCGAGGGGCGGGGCTGCTACTTACTGTGGGCAGGCCCGGCCTGGCCTCCGACGGGCGGGTGCTGCTTGGGCCCCCTGGGGAAACAGCAGACTCCTCATGACGCCGGGGGTGGGGCAGGGGGGTGGGACTGGTCCGTCCCCCACGCCAGGGACGGGGGGCATCAACCAGCCGGCTTCCCCAAAACTGCAGACCTGGCCCCCCTCCTCTCACCTCCCCATGGCCCATCCACCCCCACACACCTACCGAACCCCATGCCCATAGAATCATAGAATCTCAGGGTTGGAAGGGACCTCAGGAGGTCATCTAGTCCAACCCCCTGCTCAAAGCAGGACCAATCACCAATTTTTGCCCCAGATCCCTAAATGGCCCCCTCAAGGATTGAACTCACTGTGACGAACTAGGACTGTTGTTAAGGTTTCCCTGAGTACTGTGTGGGTGCCTCGGTTTCCCCTATGCAGTGCTTGAGTATCTAGGTGGTGGGACAAGGGTGCATGATTGTTACAGAGGGGCCTGGACACAGAGAATGGCCGACACTCTGTCTCCTAGCAACGGATGGCCCCAGCCCCTCCCCTGCAAAGGTGAGAGCTGAAGGTGTTGGAACAAAGGGATTAGGTGACCTCCTGGCCCGGGAAGGAGACAAAGGGGGAGGAGGGGCTGGAGAGTTTCAGTTTGGAACTGGCTGGAGAGGAGGGGAGAGAGGCAGACAGGGTCTGGCCTCCCTGCCTCCGTTTGGAGCTGTGGGGTGAAATGCAGGGAGCCCCGAGCTGGGGTCTAAGCTCCCTGCCCCCCGGAAGGACCCGACTGAGGGGTCCTGGATGTACTGACAAGCTCTGGTTGGACTGTGTTCCTGGCATCTCTAATAAACCTTCTGTTCTACTGGCTGGCTGAGACTCCCAGTGAATCCGGGGAAGAGGGGTGCAGGCGCTGACTCCCCCACACTCCGTGACACTCACAACCCTGGGTTTAGCAGGCCAATGCTCAAACCACTGAGCTATCCATCCCCCCCGCCCCCCCATGCACCCATCTGCCCCACACCCACCAAACCCCATGTCCATCTCCCCCCACCCCTCCATCCATCCATCCACACCCCCACATGCACCCACCCAGCCCCATGTCCATCCATTAATCCCTGCCCCCATTCCTCTATCCATCCATCCACCCAACCAACCCCATGTCCATTCAGCCTCCCCTACACATACCCATCCTTCCCTCCCTCTCTCCCCCACACTCCCCCTCTCTTTCTCTTGCCTCTTCCCCACAGACCCTCACAATGGGGGCTGCTCCCCTGGGATGTGCCCCAGACTCAGCCCCTGGCTCTCCCTGTGGGGATGGGTAGCTCTGGGGTGGCTTAGGGTGCTGGGTGCCAGCCTGGGCAGGGATTGTTCCCTAGGAGACCTGACACTGTTTCCAAGAGGCGTGTGGGGCGAGATCCCATCCTGGGGGGCAGAGACGTGGAAGGACCCTTCACCACAGAGCGAGTGACAAGCAGAGACCCCAAAGTGCAGAGACCTGGGGCTGGGGGGCAGAGAGAGTGACCCCCCTCCAGCACCCAGGGGAAGCTCCCAACCCCCCTCCTCACCATTGCTCGGGGCAGCCCCCAGCCCCAGGAACCCCCGGTCCCCCGAGCCGTTACCCTCTAGTTTTGCAGAGCAGGAAGTAGAGCAGGCCCCCGAGAAGCGCCGCCCCGGCCAGCGACCCAATGACAATCCCGGCGATGGCTCCAGGTGACAGGCCTGTGTTGGAGTCTGCAGTTTGTGTATGTACTAGAAAAGAAGAGGGGAGGGGGGTGTATCAGGGAGCCCAGTCATGACCCCTCCTCAGCCGCAGGCTTCCCAATGCTGCTCCCTCTTGGTGCCCAACGTGCGGCCCTGGGGGCTAGAACCCCCATTTGCCCCTCCAGAGACATTGGGGGCAGCTCGGCCAGGGGTCCCCTGAGCCTCACGGGTTTGGGCTCAAGACAGGATCCTTAATAAGGTGGCAGGACCGGGAGGGAGCTGGGAGGTCTCCTGGTGCTGCTCAGCCCTGTTGGGAGAAGGGGGTGGGGGTTGGGACCCCAGTGCCCCAAGTGCCCCCCACGCCCAGCACTGAGTGCATGGGGGTCTCAGCTCTCTTGCTGGCTGGTGTCGGGGGGATTCGGGAGGCCATAGGGCTGGACAGATCCTCCGCCTCCAGCCATGCGGGAAACAGACCCCCCAGCCTAGCCCCAGTCTGGGCCCCTCAACACTTGGCCCTACAGAGGAGCAGGGCTGAGCAGGAGGGGGCAGGACCATGTACTGAGACCCCATCGGCAAAGAGTCCCCCGAGCACCACTGGCATCCTTCGGATCTCCCACCCCACACCCCAGCCGCAGCTCACCCTGCACTTTGCCCCCATACCCAGCCCCACTGGCGTCTCGCCCCCAGCAGCATGCCGGACGGGGGGCTGTGCTAGGTCTGATCCCCAGGGATTCACTTAATTGCATCCCAGACCCAGACCGATGCCCAGGCGGTGCGGCTGGTGACCGGGTTGTGAGCCTGGTGTGCCCTGCTGAGCCCAGGTCGTGGGGTTAAAGGTCATTACCATTGAGAAACCAGCGATAGTTCAAGGGCTGGACACAGTCAGAGGGGACCCCACAGGGTGGGTGAGGGGTCCTGGTCAATCTATCTAAGCAGAATCTGGCCCATCTACACAGACAGGGAGGGCATCAGGGGAGGGATGGTGCCAGAGAGGGATCCCTGTATTAACCCCTGTGCCCCACCCCAGAAGTGGTCACATCTCCATGGCTGGTCAATGCTGTCAGGGCCAGAGACAGCGCGGCCGGGGGACGGGGCTGCAGTTACTTACAAGCCAGTGTCACGGTGCTGGGCTCGCTGCGTTCGGTGCTGACAGTGTTTCTGACCTCACATTGGTAGGTGCCGGTGTCGCCCTGGGTGAAATTCCGGACTGTGAGGGTCCGGTTGTCAGGGGACAGCCCCAGCCGATCACTGGGCGTGAGGGCTGTCCCGTTCTGGAGCCAGAGCACAGTGTCGGCGCTGGGGGAAGTGTTGCACGTGAGGGTGAGGGTCCCATTCTCAGGCACCTGGATTTGGCTGGGTGTCACCGTGGGCTTTGATAGCTTTTCTGTGCAGGGAACAGAGAGAGCGTTACCGTGTGTCCTGCCCCTCCATCTGCCTGAGACAGGGGGAAAAAACCCACAGGATTGTGGAAAGGCCCCAGCGCCACTGTCCTGCGGTGTCGTGGGAAGGGTCCTTCACCCTTTGCACCTCAGAGCTGCGGAGACGGGCGGTCATCCCTCTCCCCGGCGTCGAGTCTCACAGTTATTGGTGCCTCCCTGAAGCTCTGGCTCCCGGAGTCCTGTGATTTTTGGGAGACTCTCGGCTGTGGTTCAAAAGGAGAGCGACGCTCCGGCTCCCAGGCTCCACTGTTTGGGCCGGACTTGAGGGTCGTGACCCCACAGGGCAGTTGGTGCTGCTGGCATTGCCCTGTGCTCTGTGCAATCCCCTCCGACCCGGACGCAGCTGCCCATCCCAGACCCAGGCTGGAGGCAGGTGCATTATGGACAGTCAGCCAGAGCTACTCTCACTGACCCCAGAGAGACCGGGGTGACCCAGTGGGGTGAGGAGGGGCAGCCCCCCAGCCTAGTGCTGCCCCACATTCCTATACAGCCCTATAGCTCAGCAAGGGCCTCAGCCCCAGGAAGGAGCCAGTAAGTCCCAGGAGAGAATCAACAGAGTGAAGGAGGAAACTGCAGCTCAGAGAGATGGTGCCTCCCCCACTCCACCCGCATCTGTCCCATCCGCTACCCACCCCCAGGAGACAGTGCCGGGGCCAGCAGCGCCCAGATCTCAGGCAGGGACACAGACCCGGTGTGCGGCTGGGGGCCTGGAGCCAGCCCGTACGCTGAGAGCGGGTACAGGCTGACACCCCCCACCAGTGCCATGGCCACCAGCCCGGCCCAGGTGGGAATCAGCCGGAGGCGCCAGGTGGGCAGGAATCTGCTGTCTGAGCTGCAGTGGGGCCTCCCACAGAGGACAGATGCACCGGAGGGGCAGGGGGCAGAGCCAGGACGGAGCCGGGAGGGAGAGACGGGCACAGAGCAGGGCACACGCCATGCTGATTCGATGAGTCGGGCAAGGCTGGGAGCAGCCCCTGCAGGACAGAGCCCGTGGGGTGGAGCTGGGCCCTGGAAGGACCAGAGCGCAGAGGGATGTGACTGGAGAGACAGTGAAATAGCCGAGAGCACCCAGCACGGGATTAGAATCGGTGCAGGCAGTGACAGGGTACACGGGGTGTCTGATCCGGACTGGAGACAGATGAGAGAGTCCCCTGGAGAACAGAGCCTGAGGGGTGAATCCAGAACACACCGGAAGACCCCAGTCCCCAGGCTCCAGAGACAGGGAGAGCCCAGGGCGCAGGACCGGCTCTGATCAGCAGGGTGGTGCACAGAGCGACAGGGGACGTCCCATGCAGAGAAGGTGCCCGGCGGGAGACAGGACAGACCCGGTGCAGCCAGGACGCTGGATGGACAGACAGCAACGGAGCCCCCTGTGCTCTGTGTGTCTGAGACAGAGGCGGATGTGGGGCGCGGTGCCCGGCTACTCACCCAGCACCTCGATCTCCACACTAGCCGTGAGGCCGGTGACAGGGTTGTCAGCCTGGCACTTGTACGTGCCCAGATCTAATATCGTCAGGTCAAAGGTCAAGCTGCTCCCGGTCTGGGTTAAGTTTTTGCCATTGAGAAACCAGCGATAGCTCGGGGCTGGGACGGAGTCGGCAACACACGACAGGGTCAGAGGGGACCCGAGAGTCATGTTGATGGGTCCTGGCGGGTCTATCCTGACAGAGTCTGGCCCATCTACACAGAATGGGAGAGGATCGTTGGGAAGGAGGGGGCCAGCAGGACAAGGTATAAATAGGTGCCGCACCCCACCCCAGAGGCAGGCGCATCTCTGTGGCTGGGTGATGCTGCCTAGGCCAGGGGAAGCGCGGTCGGGGGACAGGGCTGCAGTTACTCACAGGCCAGCGTCACGGTGATGAGGTCACTGCTTTCGTTGCTGACGGGGTTCCTCACTTCGCATTGGTAGGTGCCGACGTCGCCCCGGGTGAAATTCAGCACCGTGAGGGTCCGGTTGTCAGGGGACAGCTCCAGCCGCTTGTTGGCTGCGAGGTACAACTCATCCCGGAGCCAGAGCACGGTGTCAGCGCCGGAGGAATTGTTGCACGTGAGGTTGAAGGTCCCGTTCTCAGGCACCTGGGTTTGGCTGGGCGTCACCGTGGGCTTGGGCAGCTTTTCTGTGCAGGGAACAGAGAGAGCGTTACCGTGTGTCCTGCCCCTCCATTCACCTGGGATCGGGGCCACCGCCCCGTGGGACTGGGGGAAGTGTCTTGGTGTCGCAGTCCCACTGTATCGTGGGAAGGGTCCTGTTGTCACTGCCCTGAAGTGTCGTGGGCAGGGTCCTTCGCCCTTTGCCCCTCAGAGCTGCAGAGATGGGCGGTTGCCTTCTGGGGTCCGGTAGAGGGTCCCTCTCCCTGGCGTCGAGTCTCTCTGGCTCCCAGAGCCCCGTGATTTTCAGAAGACTCTCGGCTGTTCTTGCAGCATTTCCCAGGCTCCGCCTGACAGCAGGATTTTCAAGCCGACCCCGTGATGGTTTGGGCCCCACTTGAGGGTCGCGACCCCACAGGCCTCTTGGTGCTACCAGACCCCATGAGGGCACAGCCCTGTGCCAGTTCCTTGCCGTCCCCTCCACCCGGACAGCGCTGCCCATCCCAGACCAGGCCGAGGGGTGGGGGTGAACTCACGGGTGCATCATGGGCAGTCAGCCAGAGTCACTCTCACTGTCCCCGGGGAGATCGGGGTGACCCAGTGGGGTGAGGGGGCAGCCCCCCAGCCTAGCACTGTCTCCTATTCCCACCCAGCCCTATAGCTCAGCAAGGGCCTCACAGTCCCAGGCCCCCTGGGTCCTCCCCACGACGCATGAGAGTCCGAATGGGGAGGGGGCGTCCGGACTCCAGAGGCAGGGCCAAGGAAACCTCTCCAGTCTGTACCCCGTTCCCAGGGGGGTTGGGAACGCCCCTTCCAGTCTGTTCCCTCAGGGCACCCCCCAACACCTTGTCCCCCTCCGAACTCCCTGTTCTGCCTGCTGGCTAATTCACTCTCCAGGACCCCTTGCTGGAGGGCACCGAGCAGCGCAGCGGCCATAGGGGGCAGGCGCACCAGGAAGGAGTCGGTAAGTCCCAGGAGAGAATCAACAGAGCGAAGGAAGAAACAGTGGCTCAGAGAGATGGTGCCTCCCCCACTCCACCCGCATCTGTCCCATCCGCTACCCACCCCCAGGAGACAGCGCCGGGGCCAGCAGCGCCCAGATCTCAGGCAGGGACACAGACCCGGTGTGCGGCTGGGGGCCTGGAGCCAGCCCGTACGCTGAGAGCGGGTACAGGCTGACACCCCCCACCAGTGCCATGGCCACCAGCCCGGCCCAGGTGGGAATCAGCCGGAGGCGCCAGGTGGGCAGGAATCTGCTGTCTGAGCTGCAGTGGGGCCACCCACAGAGGACAGATGCACCGGAGGGGCAGGGAGCAGAGCCAGGACGGAGCTGGGAGGGAGAGACGGGCACAGAGCAGGGCACACGCCATGCTGATTCGATGAGTCGGGCAAGGCTGGGAGCAGCCCCTGCAGGACAGAGCCCGTGGGGTGGAGCTGGGCCCTGGAAGGACCAGAGCGCAGAGGGATGTGACTGGAGAGACAGTGAAATAGCAGAGAGCGCCCAGCATGGGATCAGAATCGGTGCAGGCAGTGACAGGGTACACGGGGTGTCACCCAGACTGGAGACAGACGGGAGAGTCCCCTGGAGAACAGAGCCTGAGGGGTGAATCCAGAACACACCGGAAGACCCCAGTCCCCAGGCTTCAGAGACAGGGAGAGCCCAGGGTGCAGGAACGGTGCTGACCCGCAGGGTTGGTGCACAGAGGACAGGTGATGTCCCATGCAGACAGGGAGCCCGGCTGGAGATAGGACAGACCCGGAGTGGCCGGGGCGCCGGCTGGACAGACAGCGACGCAGCCCCTGGTGCTCTGTGGGCCTCAGACAGAGACAGGCCCGGCTACTCACCCTGCACCTGGATTACCAGGGTGGTGCTGTTCTTGGTCAGGCTGGTGATGGGGTTCTGTGCCTGGCACATGTACGTGCCCTGCTGATCCAAGCTGGTGAGATTAAGGGTCAAACTGCTCCCGGTCTCCTCCAAGTCAGTGCTGTTGAGAAACCAGCGATAGCTCGGGGCTGGGACGGAGTCAGAGACGCACGTCAGGGTCACAAGGGACCCCAAGGGCTGGGCGCGGAGGTCTGATGGCTCTATCCTGGCGGCGTCCGGCCCATCTACACAGAGAGGGAGGAGGTCAGGGGAAAGGTCAGCACCAGAAAGGGATCCCTGTATAAACAGCCCCACGCCCAACTCCATGGGCAGCTGCATCTCCGTGGCTGGGTGAGAGCCAGGCACACCACGGCCATGGATCAGAGCTGCAGTTACTCACAGGCCAGCGTGACGTTGCTGGGCTCGCTGCGGTTGGTGCTGACGAGGTTCCTGACCTCGCACTGGTAGGCGCCGGCGTCACCCTGGGTGAAATTCAGCACCGTCAGGGTCCGGTTGTCAGAGGATAGAACCAGCCACTCACTGTCCGAGAGGGACACCCCCTCCCGGAGCCAGAGCACGAAGTCAGCGCCGGAGGAATTGTTGCACGTGAGGTTGAAGGTCCCGTTCTCAGGCACCAGGGTTTGGTTGGGCGTCACCGTGGGCCTGGGTAGCATTTCTGTGCAGGGAACAGAGAGAGCGTCACCGTGTGTCCTGCCCCTCCAACCACACAGGATCTCGGCTGCTGCCCTGCGGGATTCTGGGAAGGGTCCTGTGGCCATTTCCACCGCAGACCATCGCACACAGTGAATGATGTGGGTCTCAGCTGGAAGCGTCGGCCAATTCCTGACATGGGTCTGTCTTTTAAATCGTCAGCTCCTGGAGTCCTGTGATTTTCAGGAGAATCTTCACTTTTGTTTAATAAAGAGAAAGTTTCCAGCCCACATGACTGGGGAGAAAAGGTGGGAACCACAGCCCGACAAGACCCTACGTCCAGACAGAAAAGACATGGCCCGACCAGGAGCTGGATTTAAATCTTGTGATGTATATGTCCACCTTGTGATTGTTTGGGGCTGGGTCTGAGGTCTGTAGCTGCGCTGGCCGTCGGGTCGGTGCAGTGAGTGACAGGAGACAGTCAGGAAGCTGGACAGGACCAGAGAGCAGAGGGATGTAGCTGGACAGACAGTGAAATAGCCGAGAGCGCCCAGCACGGGATCAGAATTGGTGCAGGCAGTGACAGGCGACAGGGAGTGTCTGATCTGGTGTGACGTTATTGACATAATCTGTAACTGTATAGATCATTGTTGCAACCACTGTTATATATTTGCAGCAAATATTGTACAAAGGTTGTAGAGTAAGGTGTCTAAGACAAGGTTATGGTTTGCTGGTTATGATTATGCTGTCTGTATATGTATGTATCAGTTTTGTAGTTGACGTTATGAATATTGGCTTTATACTGTCTGTATTTCAACTGGGGCTGGGCTTCTGGGACCCAGGACAAGCTATCAGCCCTGCCAGGCCGGCTTGATGGCCCATTAAAGACCATCGACTATACAATTGGCCCATTGAGGGAAGGCAGACACACCTTATGACTCAGTGAGGTATGCAGGGACTTGCCCATGTGACTCCAGACTCCATTTTGCTGTGATTTTCCACAGTAAGGACAAAGAGGTGTCTTTACACCTGGAAGAAACTATAAAAGGCAGCTGCCTCATCCCCATTTTGTCTTCATTCCTGCTTCTTACCTCTGGAGGAACCTCTCTACAAATGGAAGCTCTTAACAAAGGACTGAAGGACCCATCCCAGCTGTGGATGTACTCCAGAGACTTGATCTGAACCTGCAGTATATTCCATCGCTGCTGCAAGCCTGAACCATGAACTTTGCCATCACTGTATGTAATTGATTCCTTTTAACCAATTCTAGCTCTCACCTAGACCTTTTTCCTTTTACGAATAAACCTTTAGATTCTAAAGGATTGGCAACAGTGTGATTTGTGGGTACGATCTGAGTTGTCTATTGACCTGGCTCTGAGGTTC
This sequence comes from Macrochelys suwanniensis, assembly GCA_033296515.1. Classification (NCBI taxonomy): domain Eukaryota; kingdom Metazoa; phylum Chordata; order Testudines; family Chelydridae; genus Macrochelys; species Macrochelys suwanniensis. Next base: position 401,810 of record CM065795.1, read on the forward strand.
GGTCCGTTGGGATCGGGAGAACCTGTTTTCTTTTACTGGGCCTGTGCAGGTTTTCATGACCATTTGTCCCCATAATGAGTGGCACTGGTGGTGAGACTGGGAAACTGGAGTGTCTAAGGGGATTGCTTGGGATGACTTGTGGTTAGCCAGTGGGGTGAAACCAAAGTCTCCTCTGTCTGGCTGGTTTTCTGCCTTAGAGATGGAAGAACCCCAGCCTTGGGCTGTAACTGCCCTGCTTGGAGCAATTTGTCCTGAACTGGCACTCTCAGTTGGGTCCCGCCAGAACCAGCATCGTTACAGTGCAGGCAGTGACAGGCGACACGGGGTGTCTGATCCGGACTGGAGACAGATGAGAGAGTCCCCTGGAGAACAGAGCCTGAGGGGTGAATCCAGAACACACCGGAAGACCCCAGTCCCCAGGCTTCAGAGACAGGGAGAGCCCAGGGCGCAGGAACGGTGCTGACCCGCAGGGTTGGTGCACAGAGCGACAGGTGATGTCCCATGCAGACAGGGAGCCCGGCTGGAGATAGGACAGACCCGGAGTGGCCGGGGCGCCGGCTGGACAGACAGCGACGCAGCCCCTGGTGCTCTGTGGGCCTCAGACAGAGACAGGCCCGGCTACTCACCCTGCACCTGGATTACCAGGGTGGTGCTGTTCTTGGTCAGGCTGGTGATGGGGTTCTGTGCCTGGCACATGTACGTGCCCTGCTGATCCAAGCTGGTGAGATTAAGGGTCAAACTGCTCCCGGTCTCCTCCAAGTCAGTGCTGTTGAGAAACCAGCGATAGCTCGGGGCTGGGACGGAGTCAGAGACGCACGTCAGGGTCACAAGGGACCCCAAGGGCTGGGCGCGGAGGTCTGATGGCTCTATCCTGGCGGCGTCCGGCCCATCTACACAGAGAGGGAGGAGGTCAGGGGAAAGGTCAGCACCAGAAAGGGATCCCTGTATAAACAGCCCCACGCCCAACTCCATGGGCAGCTGCATCTCCGTGGCTGGGTGAGAGCCAGGCACACCACGGCCATGGATCAGAGCTGCAGTTACTCACAGGCCAGCGTGACGTTGCTGGGCTCGCTGCGGTTGGTGCTGACGAGGTTCCTGACCTCGCACTGGTAGGCGCCGGCGTCACCCTGGGTGAAATTCAGCACCGTCAGGGTCCGGTTGTCAGAGGATAGAACCAGCCGCTCACTGTCCGAGAGGGACACCCCCTCCCGGAGCCAGAGCACGAAGTCAGCGCCGGAGGAATTGTTGCACGTGAGGTTGAAGGTCCCGTTCTCAGGCACCAGGGTTTGGTTGGGCGTCACCGTGGGCCTGGGTAGCATTTCTGTGCAGGGAACAGAGAGAGCGTCACCGTGTGTCCCTGCTTCTCCAGCCACACAGGATCTCGGCTGCTGCCCTGCAGGATTCTGGGAAGGGTCCTGTGGCCATTTCCACCGCAGACAGTGAATGATGGGGTCTCAGCTGGAGTCGATGGCCAACTCCTGCCATGTTGGGTTCTCTCTTTTAAATCGTCAGCTCCTGGAGTCCTGTGATTTTCAGGAGAATCTTCACTTTTGTTTAATAAAGAGAAAGTTTCCAGCCCACATGACTGGGGAGAAAAGGTGGGAACCACAGCCCGACAAGACCCTACGTCCAGACAGAAAAGACATGGCCCGACCAGGAGCTGGATTTAAATCTTGTGATGTATATGTCCACCTTGTGATTGTTTGGGGCTGGGTCTGAGGTCTGTAGCTGCGCTGGCCGTCGGGTCGGTGCAGTGAGTGACAGGAGACAGTCAGGAAGCTGGACAGGACCAGAGAGCAGAGGGATGTAGCTGGACAGACAGTGAAATAGCCGAGAGCGCCCAGCACGGGATCAGAATTGGTGCAGGCAGTGACAGGCGACAGGGAGTGTCTGATCTGGTGTGACGTTATTGACATAATCTGTAACTGTATAGATCATTGTTGCAACCACTGTTATATATTTGCAGCAAATATTGTACAAAGGTTGTAGAGTAAGGTGTCTAAGACAAGGTTATGGTTTGCTGGTTATGATTATGCTGTCTGTATATGTATGTATCAGTTTTGTAGTTGACGTTATGAATATTGGCTTTATACTGTCTGTATTTCAACTGGGGCTGGGCTTCTGGGACCCAGGACAAGCTATCAGCCCTGCCAGGCCGGCTTGATGGCCCATTAAAGACCATCGACTATACAATTGGCCCATTGAGGGAAGGCAGACACACCTTATGACTCAGTGAGGTATGCAGGGACTTGCCCATGTGACTCCAGACTCCATTTTGCTGTGATTTTCCACAGTAAGGACAAAGAGGTGTCTTTACACCTGGAAGAAACTATAAAAGGCAGCTGCCTCATCCCCATTTTGTCTTCATTCCTGCTTCTTACCTCTGGAGGAACCTCTCTACAAATGGAAGCTCTTAACAAAGGACTGAAGGACCCATCCCAGCTGTGGATGTACTCCAGAGACTTGATCTGAACCTGCAGTATATTCCATCGCTGCTGCAAGCCTGAACCATGAACTTTGCCATCACTGTATGTAATTGATTCCTTTTAACCAATTCTAGCTCTCACCTAGACCTTTTTCCTTTTACGAATAAACCTTTAGATTCTAAAGGATTGGCAACAGTGTGATTTGTGGGTACGATCTGAGTTGTCTATTGACCTGGCTCTGAGGTTCGGTCCGTTGGGATCGGGAGAACCTGTTTTCTTTTACTGGGCCTGTGCAGGTTTTCATGACCATTTGTCCCCATAATGAGTGGCACTGGTGGTGAGACTGGGAAACTGGAGTGTCTAAGGGGATTGCTTGGGATGACTTGTGGTTAGCCAGTGGGGTGAAACCAAAGTCTCCTCTGTCTGGCTGGTTTTCTGCCTTAGAGATGGAAGAACCCCAGCCTTGGGCTGTAACTGCCCTGCTTGGAGCAATTTGTCCTGAACTGGCACTCTCAGTTGGGTCCCGCCAGAACCAGCATCGTTACAGTGCAGGCAGTGACAGGCGACACGGGGTGTCTGATCCGGACTGGAGACAGATGAGAGAGTCCCCTGGAGAACAGAGCCTGAGGGGTGAATCCAGAACACACCGGAAGACCCCAGTCCCCAGGCTTCAGAGACAGGGAGAGCCCAGGGCGCAGGAACGGTGCTGACCCGCAGGGTTGGTGCACAGAGCGACAGGTGATGTCCCATGCAGACAGGGAGCCCGGCTGGAGATAGGACAGACCCGGAGTGGCCGGGGCGCCGGCTGGACAGACAGCGACGCAGCCCCTGGTGCTCTGTGGGCCTCAGACAGAGACAGGCCCGGCTACTCACCCTGCACCTGGATTACCAGGGTGGTGCTGTTCTTGGTCAGGCTGGTGATGGGGTTCTGTGCCTGGCACATGTACGTGCCCTGCTGATCCAAGCTGGTGAGATTAAGGGTCAAACTGCTCCCGGTCTCCTCCAAGTCAGTGCTGTTGAGAAACCAGCGATAGCTCGGGGCTGGGACGGAGTCAGAGACGCACGTCAGGGTCACAAGGGACCCCAAGGGCTGGGCGCGGAGGTCTGATGGCTCTATCCTGGCGGCGTCCGGCCCATCTACACAGAGAGGGAGGAGGTCAGGGGAAAGGTCAGCACCAGAAAGGGATCCCTGTATAAACAGCCCCACGCCCAACTCCATGGGCAGCTGCATCTCCGTGGCTGGGTGAGAGCCAGGCACACCACGGCCATGGATCAGAGCTGCAGTTACTCACAGGCCAGCGTGACGTTGCTGGGCTCGCTGCGGTTGGTGCTGACGAGGTTCCTGACCTCGCACTGGTAGGCGCCGGCGTCACCCTGGGTGAAATTCAGCACCGTCAGGGTCCGGTTGTCAGAGGATAGAACCAGCCACTCACTGTCCGAGAGGGACACCCCCTCCCGGAGCCAGAGCACGAAGTCAGCGCCGGAGGAATTGTTGCACGTGAGGTTGAAGGTCCCATTCTCAGGCACCAGGGTTTGGTTGGGCGTCACCGTGGGCCTGGGTAGCATTTCTGTGCAGGGAACAGAGAGAGCGTCACCGTGTGTCCTGCCCCTCCAACCACACAGGATCTCGGCTGCTGCCCTGCGGGATTCTGGGAAGGGTCCTGTGGCCATTTCCACCGCAGACCATCGCACACAGTGAATGATGTGGGTCTCAGCTGGAAGCGTCGGCCAATTCCTGACATGGGTCTGTCTTTTAAATCGTCAGCTCCTGGAGTCCTGTGATTTTCAGGAGAATCTTCACTTTTGTTTAATAAAGAGAAAGTTTCCAGCCCACATGACTGGGGAGAAAAGGTGGGAACCACAGCCCGACAAGACCCTACGTCCAGACAGAAAAGACATGGCCCGACCAGGAGCTGGATTTAAATCTTGTGATGTATATGTCCACCTTGTGATTGTTTGGGGCTGGGTCTGAGGTCTGTAGCTGCGCTGGCCGTCGGGTCGGTGCAGTGAGTGACAGGAGACAGTCAGGAAGCTGGACAGGACCAGAGAGCAGAGGGATGTAGCTGGACAGACAGTGAAATAGCCGAGAGCGCCCAGCACGGGATCAGAATTGGTGCAGGCAGTGACAGGCGACAGGGAGTGTCTGATCTGGTGTGACGTTATTGACATAATCTGTAACTGTATAGATCATTGTTGCAACCACTGTTATATATTTGCAGCAAATATTGTACAAAGGTTGTAGAGTAAGGTGTCTAAGACAAGGTTATGGTTTGCTGGTTATGATTATGCTGTCTGTATATGTATGTATCAGTTTTGTAGTTGACGTTATGAATATTGGCTTTATACTGTCTGTATTTCAACTGGGGCTGGGCTTCTGGGACCCAGGACAAGCTATCAGCCCTGCCAGGCCGGCTTGATGGCCCATTAAAGACCATCGACTATACAATTGGCCCATTGAGGGAAGGCAGACACACCTTATGACTCAGTGAGGTATGCAGGGACTTGCCCATGTGACTCCAGACTCCATTTTGCTGTGATTTTCCACAGTAAGGACAAAGAGGTGTCTTTACACCTGGAAGAAACTATAAAAGGCAGCTGCCTCATCCCCATTTTGTCTTCATTCCTGCTTCTTACCTCTGGAGGAACCTCTCTACAAATGGAAGCTCTTAACAAAGGACTGAAGGACCCATCCCAGCTGTGGATGTACTCCAGAGACTTGATCTGAACCTGCAGTATATTCCATCGCTGCTGCAAGCCTGAACCATGAACTTTGCCATCACTGTATGTAATTGATTCCTTTTAACCAATTCTAGCTCTCACCTAGACCTTTTTCCTTTTACGAATAAACCTTTAGATTCTAAAGGATTGGCAACAGTGTGATTTGTGGGTACGATCTGAGTTGTCTATTGACCTGGCTCTGAGGTTCGGTCCGTTGGGATCGGGAGAACCTGTTTTCTTTTACTGGGCCTGTGCAGGTTTTCATGACCATTTGTCCCCATAATGAGTGGCACTGGTGGTGAGACTGGGAAACTGAAGTGTCTAAGGGGATTGCTTGGGATGACTTGTGGTTAGCCAGTGGGGTGAAACCAAAGTCTCCTCTGTCTGGCTGGTTTTCTGCCTTAGAGATGGAAGAACCCCAGCCTTGGGCTGTAACTGCCCTGCTTGGAGCAATTTGTCCTGAACTGGCACTCTCAGTTGGGTCCCGCCAGAACCAGCATCGTTACAGTGCAGGCAGTGACAGGCGACACGGGGTGTCTGATCCGGACTGGAGACAGATGAGAGAGTCCCCTGGAGAACAGAGCCTGAGGGGTGAATCCAGAACACACCGGAAGACCCCAGTCCCCAGGCTTCAGAGACAGGGAGAGCCCAGGGCGCAGGAACGGTGCTGACCCGCAGGGTTGGTGCACAGAGCGACAGGTGATGTCCCATGCAGACAGGGAGCCCGGCTGGAGATAGGACAGACCCGGAGTGGCCGGGGCGCCGGCTGGACAGACAGCGACGCAGCCCCTGGTGCTCTGTGGGCCTCAGACAGAGACAGGCCCGGCTACTCACCCTGCACCTGGATTACCAGGGTGGTGCTGTTCTTGGTCAGGCTGGTGATGGGGTTCTGTGCCTGGCACATGTACGTGCCCTGCTGATCCAAGCTGGTGAGATTAAGGGTCAAACTGCTCCCGGTCTCCTCCAAGTCAGTGCTGTTGAGAAACCAGCGATAGCTCGGGGCTGGGACGGAGTCAGAGACGCACGTCAGGGTCACAAGGGACCCCAAGGGCTGGGCGCGGAGGTCTGATGGCTCTATCCTGGCGGCGTCCGGCCCATCTACACAGAGAGGGAGGAGGTCAGGGGAAAGGTCAGCACCAGAAAGGGATCCCTGTATAAACAGCCCCACGCCCAACTCCATGGGCAGCTGCATCTCCGTGGCTGGGTGAGAGCCAGGCACACCACGGCCATGGATCAGAGCTGCAGTTACTCACAGGCCAGCGTGACGTTGCTGGGCTCGCTGCGGTTGGTGCTGACGAGGTTCCTGACCTCGCACTGGTAGGCGCCGGCGTCACCCTGGGTGAAATTCAGCACCGTCAGGGTCCGGTTGTCAGAGGATAGAACCAGCCGCTCACTGTCCGAGAGGGACACCCCCTCCCGGAGCCAGAGCACGAAGTCAGCGCCAGAGGAATTGTTGCACGTGAGGTTGAAGGTCCCGTTCTCAGGCACCAGGGTTTGGTTGGGCGTCACCGTGGGCCTGGGTAGCATTTCTGTGCAGGGAACAGAGAGAGCGTTACCGTGTGTCCCTGCTTCTCCAGCCACACAGGATCTCGGCTGCTGCCCTGCAGGATTCTGGGAAGGGTCCTGTGGCCATTTCCACCGCAGACAGTGAATGATGGGGTCTCAGCTGGAGTCGATGGCCAACTCCTGCCATGTTGGGTTCTCTCTTTTAAATCGTCAGCTCCTGGAGTCCTGTGATTTTCAGGAGAATCTTCACTTTTGTTTAATAAAGAGAAAGTTTCCAGCCCACATGACTGGGGAGAAAAGGTGGGAACCACAGCCCGACAAGACCCTACGTCCAGACAGAAAAGACATGGCCCGACCAGGAGCTGGATTTAAATCTTGTGATGTATATGTCCACCTTGTGATTGTTTGGGGCTGGGTCTGAGGTCTGTAGCTGCGCTGGCCGTCGGGTCGGTGCAGTGAGTGACAGGAGACAGTCAGGAAGCTGGACAGGACCAGAGAGCAGAGGGATGTAGCTGGACAGACAGTGAAATAGCCGAGAGCGCCCAGCACGGGATCAGAATTGGTGCAGGCAGTGACAGGCGACAGGGAGTGTCTGACCCAGACTGGAGACAGACGGGAGCTTCCCCTGAAGAACAGAGCCCAAGGGGTGAATCCAGAACACACCGGAAGACCCAGACCCGGCTTCAGAGACAGGGAGAGCCCAGGGCGCAGGAACGGTGCCGACCCGTGGGGTTGGTGCACAGAGTGACAGGCGACAGGGGATGTCCCATGCAGACAGGGAGCCCGGCTGGAACCAGAACAGACCCGGAGTTGCTCGGGAGCAGGCTGGACAGACAGCAATGGAGCCTCTGGTGGTCTGGGTGCCGGTAACAGAGGCGGGGTAAGGCGCGGTGCCTGGCTACTCTCCCAGGACCAGAATCTCCACGCTAGCGGTGAGGTTGGTGCTGGGGTTGTGAGCCAGGTACATGTGTGTGCCCCACTGATTCAAGTCTGTTAGGTCGACGGCCAAGCTGCTCCCAGTCTTGTGTAACTCAGGTCCTTTGACAAGCCAGAGATATCTGGGACGGAGTCGGCGACACACGTTAGGGTCAGAGGGGACCCGAGGGTCAGGCCGATGGGTCCTGGCGGGTCTATCCTGGCAGAGTCCGGCCCATCTACGCAGAGGGAGGGGATTGGGAGAGGGATGGTGCCAATAGGGCAAAGTATAAATAGATCCCGTGCCTCACCCCACAGGCAGCTGCGTCTCTGTGGCTGGGCGATGCCGGCAGGGCCAGGGGCACCATGGCCAGGGCTGCAGTTACTCACAGGCCAGCATCATGGTGTTGGGTTCACTGAGGCTGGTGCTAATGGGGGTCCCAACCTCGCACTGGTAGGGGCTGGCATTGGCCACGGTGAAATTCAGCACCACGAGGGGCTGGTTCCCGGCAGAGAGCTCCACCCACTCGCTCAGCGCGAGGTACGACCTGTCCCAGAGCCAGAGCGCGGTGTCGGTGCTGGGGGAGCTGATACACGTGAGGGTGAAGGTCCCGTTCTCAACTCCTGCCATGTTGGGTGCCCCCTTTTAAATCCTCAGCTCCTGGAGTCCTGTGATTTTCAGGTGAATCTTCACTTTCATTTAATAAAGAGCAAGTGTCTGGCCCACATGACTGGAGAGAAAAGGTGGAAATTGCAACCTGACAAGACCTGGTTCCAGACAGCGAAGAGACAGTCCCGACCAGGGGCTGGATTTAAATCTTGTGATTTATATGCTGATCTAATGATCGTTTGGGGCTGGTTCCAAGGTCTGTAGCTGCGCTGGCCATCGGGTGGTCCAGTGAGTGACAGGAGACAGTCAGGAAGCTGGACAGGACCAGAGCGCAGAGGGATGTGTCTGGACAGACAGTGAAATAGCCGAGAGCGCCCAGTGTGGGCAGTGGGATCGGTGCTGACAGTGACAGGCGACACGGGGTGTCTGATCCGGACTGGAGACAGACGTGAGCGTCCCCTGGAGAACAGCGCCTGAGGGGTGAATCCAGAACAGACCTGAAGATCCCAGACCCAGCGCCAGAGACAGGCAGAGCCCAGGGTGCAGGAACGGTGCTGGCCCACAGGCTGGTGCACAGAGTAACAGGCGACAGGGGACGTCCCATGCAGACAGGGAGCCCGGCTGGAGACAGAAAGATCCGGAGTGGCCAGGCCGCCGGCTGGACAGACAGCGACGGAGCCTGTGGTGCTCTGTGTGCCCGAGACAGAGGTGGGCGTGGGGCGCGGCGCCCAGCTACTCACCCTGCACCACGATCTCCAGGGTAGTGTAGCTCAAGCGGCCAACGAAGAGAATTATCACCACGCAGGTGTAAGTCCCAGACTGGCCCACGGAGAGACTGGGGACCAGGAGGTCAGAGCCGGAGGAGGCCAACGGGGCCCCATTGAAAAGCCAAATGAACACTGCAGCTGGACTGGCATCGGCTCGACAGGACAGCTGGAGGGTGGAGCCCTCAGCATAAACCTCCTGGCGGGGGGTGATCGTGGGGGTGTTGGGCCCATCTGGAGCAAACACAGGAGAGCCGCATGTTGGGGAGGGGCTGGGGGGAGGTCAGGCTGCTCCGGCTGCAGAGATCTCAGCATCCAAGGGACCTAGATCCACAAGCCAGTAGGCACCCCTGACACTGTCCAGCCTGTGCCGCTGCGCAGCTTGGGGGGATCCCCCGACTTCACCCAGCCCAGGCATGAGATGGGTGGTTTGGAGACAGACGCCCTGTCTGGAGCCAAAGGACCTGAGTGATGGAGAGTCCCCCCTCCCCCAAGCTGCACCCCTGGGGTCCCCTCCCTGCGGGGAAGTGGCCCCATACCCAGGCTGGCTCTGACTCACTGCAGCTCCCGGCTGCGGGGTCTTGCTCCGCGTTGGCGTGGGGCTGCGGGGTGTAGGGTGACCAGACAGCAAGGGTGAAAAATCAGGACGGGGGGGAGGGGGGTAATAGGAGCCTATATAAGAAAAAGACCCAAAAATCAGGACTGTCCCTATAAAATCGGGGCATCTGGTCACCCTAGCGGGGTTAGAGCTCACTGGTCCCACAGACCCACGTCTGTCTGTCTTTGCGTCTCACAGATCCTCCATCTCCTGCCCCCTGGCGCCCCCCAATCTCTGACCCACCGGTCGGAGCCCCCCGGGAACTGGGGAAGGACCCTTGGGCACCGGGGCTCACACTTACAGAGCACGTCCAGCAGGACGGTGGCGTTCTGGGAGCTGACAGTGTTGGTGGCCAGGCAGGTGTAACTGCCCGAGTCGTTCCTGCTGCTAGGATCCAGCGTCAGGGTCTGGTTGTCGCTGCTCAGAGAGACGCGGCTTCCGGCCTCCAGGATCTCGTTGTCCTTGAACCAGCTGTAGGAAACTGGGCTGCCCCTGGCCTCACAGCTCAGGGTCACGGCCTCGGGTTCGATGGGGACGGAGGGGGAGATGGTGATGTTGACCCCAGACACCCCCTCTGCGAGACAGAAAGGGGCAGGCAGTTATCCGAGGCACAGGGGAGCAGCCAAGGGGGGCGCATGTCCTGGGATGGGGTAACATGCTCCTGCCCCTTGGAGCTCCAGCCTGGCCCCACATTGGGGAGTAAGCACCAGCTGACCCCGATCCTGCTGGGGGGCAGGGGGAGCGTCCCATGGACACAGGGGCTGTGGGGTGAAACCGGGATGGACCCAGAGCCCGACAGACATCATGTGGGGCAGAGACGGAGCAGAGAGCACGGGCTGCGCTGAGGGCAGAGGGTGGGTGAGAGACGCGCGCCAGGCTGACGTACGATTCCCGCGCAGGGCAAAGACAGGGAGCCGAGGGAGGCAGGACGGGTCACAAGCGACCAGGTGCTGGGCACAGACAGGCAGAGGCAGCGCGGGCTGTGCTGGGGATTGAATCCAGGGCGATGGACAATCGAGATTCAGGAACGTGGGAACAGCCCACGGAGAATAGACCCCACAGGGGTGAAACCGGAACCGACCAGGCACTGAGAGAGCAGGTGCCGGGTGCAGAGACGGCGAGAGCAGGTGCCGGGTGCAGAGACGGCGAGAGCAGGTGCCGGGTGCAGAGACAGTGAGAGCAGGTGCCAGGTGCAGAGACGGCGAGAGCGGGCGCACGAGGCGCTGATGGGCGCGGCTGGTGCAACGAGTGACCGGCGGACGGCTGATGCAGCTCTGGAGAAGCACAGATGCTCTGGGGTTAAACCAGGCCTGCCCAGGAGGGAAGAGCAGGCGCTGGGGAGAGCCCACGAGAGCCGGCACACCCTGCGTGCATGGGCGATATCGGCGCAGTGAGTGACGGAGAGGATGTCCCCGAGGGGTGGCGAGGGGGCAGGACAGAGCCGCACAGACCCGGCTGATGGCAGACGGGGTGTTGGGTGCCAAGGTGCAGGCTCTGCAGTGCAGAGCGACAGGGTCATTCATCAACGGGCAACAGTCCGGCTTCGGACCCAGCTTCAAGAGAGATGGGGCCAGCGACACGGGCAGCATGGACCGCGGGGCTGGCACACGGTCACAGAGCAGCGTTGGATCCAGACTGGAGACAGATGGGAGCGTCCCCCGGGGAACAGAGCCTGAGGGGTGGATCCAGGCCAGCCCCAGAGTCCTGGCTGCAGAGACAGGGAGCTCCCAGTGCGTGGGAACGATGCTGACCCTTGGGGTCGGTGCAGGTAGTGAGAGGGGACGTCCCACGCAGACAGGGAGCCTGGCTGGAGATAGGACAGACCCGGGGCAGCTGACCGCCGGCTGGCCAGACTGACAGAGCCCCCGGCGCCCCACGTGCCCAAGACAGAGGCAGGTGTGGGGCGCGGTGCCCGGCAGCTCACCCGGCACCGCGATCTCCGGGTCGGCGCTGTAGTAGTGGCGCGTGAGGACGCTGTCCCCTCTGCAGGTTTAGGTGCCCGAGTGGTTCACGGAGACTGAGGATCAGGAGCTTGGACGACGGCCCCTCGTCCTGGGTCTGCGGTGACGCCACGCGCACCCAACGGCCGGGTCAGTGTCTGTGACCAGGACTGGCTCAGCTCAGAGCCTGCAGGACAGAGCTGCCGGTCGGGGCTGATCACGGGGGTCAGGCCCGAATGGAGCAAACACAGGATGGTCGCGCACCTCCACAGGGCAGGGAGAGCCCCAGCACCCGGCGCTAAATACCCAGAGCTGGTGCCAATGCACAGGGCTGCCCCTGGGCACAGGGACCCGGCCTCCCTGGGAGCGCGCTCAGACTAGGTGAGGAGCCAAGAGGATCTCCGCTCCCTGAGGCTGCAGCCAGCAGAGTCTAACCCCTCCCCACACGAGCAAAGGGCCCTGCTGGGAACTGACTGCGCTGTGGGATCAGCTCGGCCACCCCCTGCCCCGCTACCGCACAGGACAAAACCTCCGCGGGGCTGGACTGTGCCCAGACTCTCATTGGAGCTGCTGATGGGACACGGGAACCAGGAACTGGCTCCAGGCTGAGCCCCGCCACCCATCAGATACACACCAGCGCCGTGCCCGGTGTCCTGGGGGTGTTAGTGCCAGTGGCCCCACATCCGGCCCCTCCCGGCAGCCCCAGCTCCCGGGAGACACTGGTTTTCCCAAAGGGTCGTAGTTTCCGGTGCACGGGGCTGGGCCTAGACCCAGCAAACTGAGTTCTAGCAGCCCCCGAAGGAACGCGGCCGGGAACGGGCCCCCAGGACCCCAGCTCCTGCTCTATAGGGAGACCCCTCGATCGAGGGGATCCGTGAGCTGTCAGGCCCGTGTGAGGGATGGTCTGAAGCACGTCTCTAGAGGCTGGTACAGGTGGTTATAAGGCCCCTGCTGAGCTGCCGGACTCTCTGTGACGACTGATCCCGGCTCATTACATCGGGGCAGAGAAGAGCCACAGAAGCGATTCCAGGGCGGGAGGAAACGCCTGGAGCCAGCGACTGGCAGAGCGGGATGTGTTCAGCTTCTCAGAGCCGTGCCTGTCTGATAACGGCGCCTCAGCCCCTCCGTGGGGAGATAACACCAGGCCGGGGAGCGCTCCCAGGCTAGGAGCGAGGCCGAGCGAGAAGGAACGGCTGGAAGCTCCAGGCAGACACGTCCCGGTTAGACAGTGGCCCGGGTTTGTACCCGCCAGGGTGACCAGATCTCAGATCCAGGCTGGGGCCCGTTCAGCCAACGAGTGACTGGGCTCCATACAGGGGTAACGGGGGATTCTCTGGCCTACGCAGGATCCGGACTAGTTGGTCGAATGGCCCCTGCTGGCCTCAAATGCACCAAGTCTGTTAATTATTAACCGTTCCCAGCGACTCTTCCCGTCGCTGTCACGGAATCCGCTGGCGCTGGCCGAAGGTTACTGACGAGGCGCAGGAAGGGAAGGGGGATTAGCAGACGGGTTCAGGGGTGACAGGCACACGGGCTGCAAAGGCCGCGGCAGGAGCTGTTCCCGGGGGTTATCGGCCGCCCTCTGCCCTGCCGCTCTGCCCGTGACAATAAATCCACCAGGCTTCAGTGCTGGGCGCAGCGATTCTCCTCCGGGCTCTGAGCTCCTGCTTCCCCAGCACGCTACCCATTAACCGCCTCGCGCCTGCTTATCAGGGGACTTGCCTATAACCCTGCCAGAGCCCGACCTGTGGGGAGGCGGGACCAGGGTGGGGGCCCAGGGCACATGGAGGAGAAAGTTCCCCGGGGTGACTGGGGGGGCTTGGAGACGCTGTGGGGCGGCAGGGCCATACCCCCCATAGAGTATCTCACTCTGGGACCCAGGGTGGGTCTAGCCAGGCACGAAGGACCCGCCCCCCCCCACCCCCACCCCAGGGTGACACAGCTGAGAGTGACCTCGCCGTCGCCCTTCCCCCGGTGCCGTCAGCCCGGCGCCCCTGCCAGGTGAATGGGGGAGGGAGGCCGAGGGCAGCGAACAGCCAGAGCTGCCTGGTGTGTCTCTGCCGTGGGGCAAGGACCCCACCCCTCTGCTGCTCTCCCAGCTCCTCCCATCAGACCCCGCCCCGGGGCTCCCAGCCCAGACTCTGCCCGTCGGGGGCCCCACGCTCCCCCCCGCATCCCGCCAGCCGCTCCCGAGGAAAACGGGGCAAGGGGCAAGGGGCCGGGCTGGGGGCAGGGAGGGGCTGTCAGCCTCCAGCCAGATGTGCCTCGGTTGGGGGGCTGGCAGGGCTGCGTGGCCGGTGCTGGAGAACTGCCCTGGGGAGCGCGATAGAGCCAGGGGTCGAGCTCCCCTACACCAGGGATGGATTCGGTCCATTGCGTTTTAGCAGCTTGATCTGGTGGATTATGGTAACATGCAGCAGACGATTGTTCTGGGCACCGCCCAGACCCCGACCGAGATCAGGGCCCCGTCGCACCGGGCGCCGCCCAGACCCCGGCCGAGATCAGGGCCCCGTCACGCCGGGCGCCGCCCAGACCCCGGCCGAGCTCAGGGCCCCGTCGCGCCGGGCGCCGCCCGGACCCCAGCCGAGCTCAGGGCCCCGTCGCGCCGGGCGCCGCCCGGACCCCGGCCGAGATCAGGGCCCCGTCGCGCCGGGCGCCGCCCGGACCCCGGCCGAGATCAGGGCCCCGTCGCGCCGGGCGCCGCCCGGACCCCGGCCGAGATCAGGGCCCTGTCGGGCCGGGCGCCGCCCAGACCCCGACCGAGATCAGGGCCCCCGGGCGCCGCCCAGACCCCGGCCGAGATCAGGGCCCCGTCGCGCCGGGCGCCGCCCAGACCCCGGCCGAGATCAGGGCCCCGTCGCGCCGGGCGCCGCCCAGACCCCGACCGAGATCAGGGCCCCGTCGCGCCGGGCGCCGCCCAGACCCCGGCCGAGCTCAGGGCCCCGTCGCGCCGGGCGCTGCCCAGACCCCGGCCGAGCTCAGGGCCCCGTCGCGCCGGGCGCCGCCCAGACCCCGGCCGAGCTCAGGGCCCCCTAGCGCCGGGTGCTGCCCAGACCCCGGCCGAGCTCAGGGCCCCGTCGCGCCGGGCGCCGCCCAGACCCCAACCGAGATCAGGGCCCCGTCGCGCCGGGCGCTGCCCAGAACCCGACCGAGATCAGGGCCCCGTCGCGCCGGGCGCCGCCCAGACCGCAGCCAAGATCAGGGCCCCATCACGCTGGGCGCCACCCAGACACAGCGAGACGGTCCCTGCCCTGACGGGCTCCCTGTCTAAGCGGCCAAAGGCAGGATCACTCTCCACTTTACAGCTGGGAACTGAGGCCCGGAGAGCGGCAGGGACTGGCCCAAGGGCACCCAGGGAGTCAGCGGCAGAGCTGGGAATTGAACCCAGGAGTCCGGGCTCCCGCAACTACAGAAAGAGGAAACTCCAGTTTCTCTGCTGAGTCCCACAGGGGCAGCAGGCCCAGGGGGCAGTTGATGGGCACAGAGAGCAGTAAGATTCCTCCCAGGGAGGCGGCACAGAGATCTCCGGGGTTACCCAGGAGAAAGAAGACCGCGCCAGAGGAGACTGGAGCCCAGATACCCCAGTGAGGGGCCCAACAGAGCAGAGGGGAGCCGGGAGACTGAGGCGCAGCTGGGGATACTCTCAGAGCGAGATGATGGAGGTGAGGTCGCTGGTACTGACCCGGCTGGAGGCTTCGCACTACCAGGCCCTGGTGTGACTGCGGTGACGCTGGCCAGGGTGAGGGTGCGGTTATCCGGGATCAGCACCAGGCACTCGCCCAGTCAGGGGGGCTGCCCGGCCCTCAGCCAGCGGATGGCGCCGGTGCCGGGGAGGTCACACAGACGAGAGCGACGGTGTCAGCGAACTCCTCCGGGCAGGGGCTGCGCACCCCACCTCGGGCAGAACCAGCTCCTCTGCAGGCAGACGGGGTGGAGGGGACAGCGGGCTATGGGGGGGCAGCGCTCTCCCCCTCCAGCACCTGGCACGAGGAGTCCAGCCGCCCTCGCACCATCTCAGGATCCGCACAGGGACTCACAAGAGCCTTCACCCCCTGTGCCCCCCTCTGGAGGGGGATGGGCCGACTGCAGAGACACAACTTCTTTCTGTGGCCACTTCCCTGGGCAGGGAGACGCTGGGAACGAGCCCCAGGGTGATTAACCAGGGATGGGGAGGCCTGGCAGGCACCCCCAGAGCTCCCAGGGTCCCCCATCAGCCAGAGCAGCAGGGATCCCTCTGCCCCCAGTTACTGTCTGTGTTGGGGCTGGGGGTAGAAAGCACAAACAGGCTCCTGCACCCCCCAGATCCCCGTCCCCGGCCCCCGTCAATCTCCCAATCCCGCCCGCTCTTCCACTGGGGACTGGGCAGCAGCACTGGACTGGGGCAAGTGGGACTGGGATCGGGTCCTGTGAGCGTGCCCCTGCCCGCAAAGAGGGAGGGGAACTGAGACTGAGAATCACACAGTGCGAGCCAGGGGGCGGGGTTTGCACTAGGGTGTGCGAAGATCTTTGCACTGATCACACTGCAAGATGGACACCAGTGGCAGGGGAGCAGGGTGTGCTACAGAGAACCGCCCCAGAGGGGACAGCGGCCCATAGACACCTGGGGATGCAGGGGGTGTGGGGGGCCCCAGAGTCTGGGGAAGGAACCACCAGCCAAATACAGAACCTTGATCTCGAGCCCCAGTGGCCCGATCCTGGCCCCACGTGAGGACACACGGATGAGGCTGGGGGAGGGTCCCAGAGAGGCCCAGCTCCCAACGGCGTCAAAGGGAAAAGGGGTGAATCTGCCCCACAAATACCCCAGCGCTCAAGAGCGGGTGTCACGCCAGCACCGATCACACACAGGGAGGGGCCCTGGGACTCCCTGGCACCGATGTGCCTCCGAACCCCCAGCACAGACACCCTTCCCCAACCCAGACTCCCCCGCCCACCATGGGACACCCCCTCCCCACACCCAGCATGGACCCCGCTCCCATGTCCTGGAGCAACCCCCCCTCCCCTGCCCCCCAGCACCCGCCGTTTCCCTCCCCCCAGCGCCGGGGGCCACGTCCCAGAGCTCCGTGAACAGGGAGTTGTGACGGTGCTGCCTGTCCCCGCTCCCCACCCCCACCCCCCCGCCTGCAGCCCGTCCTTCCCCGGGCACAACCGTCCGTGCCAGCTCCCCGGGGCAGCACGACCCAGCCCTGCCATGGAGACGCTTCTCCCCAGGCAGGTGAATGCTCACGCAGGCTGGCAAGGCAGAGATGCCGGGATGGGGGGAGACACTAGGGGGGCCCGGAGAGGCTGTTGTGAGCAGGAAGCAGTGGGGTGGGAGGTCACTGGGATACCAGGATGGGATGGGGGGTGCCAGGGACACCAGGGGGAGCTGGAGAGGCTGGGACAGGCAGGGGGACATGGCAGACATCAGGAAAGGCTGGGGGCACCAGAGATCCTGGGGGCACCAGAGACCCTGGGGGGAACTTGGCCCCGGAGCCTGACTCCTCTGTGCCCAGAGCAGGGTCGATGCAGGCGGCATGAGGGAGAGCTCCCCCCACAGCACACACAGCCCCCCCAGTGTGTGCCCCAAACCCCAGGGAATCTCAGGGTCTCTGGCCCAGCCCTGGGCCCCTTTGCTGCGGCTGGGCCTGGATCCCACCCAGGGACCAGGAACTGAGCTGAGACCCAGAGAATTCATATCGCCCCAGACCCTGACCAGGCACTGGTGGGAACGGCAGGTTCTGGTGGGTGCTGGGAAGCCCAGCGATCCCCCTATGCCCAGTGAGGCTCAGTCCCACACTGCTGGCACGGTCAGGGACAGCCAGAGCCAGGAGGGGTCATGGCAGGATGGGGGTACCCAGAGCCCCACATTTCTGGGGGGCACCATCTCCCAGGAGAAGCAGGGGGCAGGGAGTCCCAGGATACCCCAGCCCCAGTGTCTGTGTTTGGGGCAGGTTCCTCCCATATCCCAGCCAGGATCATCCCCCGGGGAGACGCCCAGAGCCCCATCACTGAGTGGGGAGGTTTGAGGGTGGGGCGGAACGGCCTGGGATCAGCACAGCTCCTGGGGGTGGCACTTACCATAGACGGGCAGATACACCGTGATGGAGGGGACAGTGCTAGTAGCGGTACGGCTCTCTATCTGCACCGTGTAGTTCCCGCTGTTGCTGAGCATTAACCCGGTGATGTTCAGGACGCAGCCCGGCCCCGCTGTCTCCCGCCCCGTGTGGGCCGGGCCGTTGTGCTGAGCAGGATTTGGAGGTGGGTAGTAGGTGAGGATCCGGCTGTTTTCATACGTGGTTGCTGATCGGTACCACTTGCAAAGCACAAAGTCCTGTGTGGGCGGCTGCGGGGCCAGGCTGACGCCCCGTCCCACCACGGGGCTCGGCGGGGTGAGGACGATGGTCACTGGGGTCTGGGTCTGGGCCGGCGCCGGCTGGAGGCAGGAGGCGAGGACGGAGGCTGTGGGGGAAGGAGAGTCTCAGTTGGGCAGCGAAAGGCCGGGGCGTGGGGGGTCAGTCGGGGCCTGGGAGGGACGTGACCAGAGAGCACTGGGCCAGGGGGGAGCAGCCACCCGGACGGAGGGGCAGACCCTGGGCCAGTCCCTGCCCGGCCTTCCAGAGCCCAACCCCCGACTGGGGGCACCGGCCCCGGGCTCCAGCTGTCGCTCCCCAGTCGCAGAGCAGAGGGGTGCGGATCGGGCGGGGCGGGGGGCAGGAGCTGCCGACGGCTCCATGGAGATGGGGGGTATCCCCAAAGCCGCTGAGAGAGTCAAACATGTGACCCCCCCCCCCGGCTCTGACACCCCCAGGTCAGGGTGGGGTTAGAGCGCGGGGTAAGTGGGGGCCGGCAGTACCCCCATCCCACTGGGACAGGAAAGAGAGGGGATGAGCGGGGGTGGGGAGCCCCCGGGACGCAGCTACGGGCAGGGAAGTCTGGTGAGAAAACGCCCAGGGCCAGAGTCTGGAGGGTGTAAATCGGAGCTGCTCCTTGGGACACAATATCCAGCCACTGACACCACTGGGGATAGATAGATAGACAGATAGATAGATAGATAGATAGATAGATAGATAGATAGATAGATAGATAGATGGGGTGGATGGGGATAGATAGATAGACAGATAGATAGATAGATAGATAGATGGAGTGGATGGGGATAGATAGATAGATAGATAGATAGATGGGGTGGGTCGAGATAGAGAGAGAGAGAGGGGGGGGGTGGGTGGGTGGATGGGGATAGATAGATAGATAGATAGATAGAGGGGGTGGATGGGGATAGATAGATAGATAGATAGATAGATGGGGTGGGTCGAGATAGAGAGAGAGAGAGAGAGGGGGGTGGGTGGGTGGATGGGGATAGATAGATAGATAGATAGATAGATGGGGTGGGTCGAGATAGAGAGAGAGAGAGAGAGGGGGGTGGGTGGGTGGATGGGGATAGATAGATAGATAGATAGATAGAGGGGGTGGATGGGGATAGATAGATGGGGGGCGGGTTGTGGGGATGGATAGACAGGGGGCAGGTCACAGTCGGGTGGTTTTTGTCCCTGAGGCCGGGATCCGACCAGACACCAAAGAACAATTCAAACTCGGTACCACACGGCCCCAGCTGTCAGGCAGACTAGATAACCCTGGGGGTGGGTGCAGGCTCCGTGGGTGACCCCCGCCCTCTGCCCCAAAGCTGCCCAGCCCCCTGCCCGCGCCCTGCTCTCACCTGCCAGCAGCAGCCCTTTCCAGGGGCTGCCCCATGCAGGGGGGTCCCAGCTCCCGGGCAGATGCCCCATGGCCCTGCCCCTCCCCGGGGGGTCGCTGTCTGTGGTGGCCTTGGAGAGAGCCAAGTGTGGGTGCCCGGACGCCTGGGTTCTCTCTGGAGCAGCTATGCCAGCTGCCGGGGCTCCCTGACTGAGACTCTGGCCAGGCGGGGTGGGGACTAGACAGCTCCGGTCCCTCCCCCTCTCCAGAGGCAGGGCTAACTCTGAGCCAGCCCCACGAGCTGGGCTCCCGCCCTCCTGCCCAGCTGTTTGCGTCCCGACACCTGTGGGTCTGCTCTAGGGCAGGGGCAGCTGGGAGCTGGGCAGATGGGGTCGCCTCATCTCAGAAGAGAGATACTGGAATTGGAAAAGGTTCAGAAAAGGGCAACAAAAATGATTAGGGGTCTGGAACAGCTTCCGTAGGGAGAGATTAATAAGACTGGGACTTTTCAGCTTGGATAAGAGGCGGGATATGATTAAGGTCTATAAAATCATGACTGGTGTGGAGAAAGTAAATAAGGAAGTGTTGTTTACTCCTTCTCATAACACAAGAACTAGGGGTCACCAAATGAGATTAATGGGCAGCATGTTTAAAACCAACGCAAGGAATATTTCCTCACACAGCGCACGGTGAACCTGTGGAACTCCTTGCCTGAGGAGGCTGTGACGGCCAAGACTATAACAGGGTTTAAAAGAGAACTGGATAAATTCATGGAGGTTAAGTCCATTAATGGCTATTAGCCAGGATGGGTAAGGAATGTCCTTAGCCTCTGTTTGTCAGATGGGGGAGATGGATGGCAGGAGAGAGATCACTTGATCATTACCTCTTAGGTCCACTCACTCTGGGGCACCTGGCCCTGGCCACGCTCGGCACACAGGACACTGGGCTGGATGGACCTTCGCTCTGACCCAGTGTGGCTGCTCTTATGTTCAGTACCGGGGCTCGGGGACCCCTCAGGGGACCCCACACGCTGTGGCTGGCGCAGGCAGTGACACCAGGGCAAACGCCTAGCTAGGACCGGCAGAGTGTCACACTCAGCACAGGTGTGTCAGCGTGGGGGGGGGGGGGGGGGACACTCGCAGAGAGACACACTTGCCCAGTCTGGGTCTGTGCAGCACTCGGTACAATGGAGGGGAGGCGGGGGGGGCGATTTCTCTTTGTGCAGTGACCAGAGCGACGGGGGCCTGACCTTAGCCGGAGTCAGTGCAACGCCCAGCACAACGGGAAGCCAGATCTCCATCAGGGTCTGGGCAGCGCCCGGCACCAGGGGCCCCCGATCTCAGTCTGGGGGGTCTGTGCAGCACCACAGGGCCCCGGTCTCAGTTGGGGTTTGGGCAGCACCTGGTGCGACAGGGCCCTGATCTGTTAGGGTCTGGGTAGCGCCCGGCAGGACAAGGTCCTGAACTTGGACAGGGTCTGTGCCGCGTCCGGCGCGATGGGGCCCTGATCTCAGTCTGGGGGGCTGGGCAGGGCCTGGTGTGATGGGGCACCGATCTCAGGGTCTATGCAGCGCCCAGCACCATGGGGCACCGATCTCAGTCTGGGGGCTGAGCAGCGCCAGGCGTGATGGGGCGCTAATCTCACTCTGGGGGTTCTGGGCACTTCCCGGCATGACGGGGCCCTGATCTCACTCAGGGTCTGGGCAGCGATGGCGCGATGGGCCCCGATCTCGGCTGGGGGGCTGGGCAGGGCAGCGATGGGCCCCGATCTCGGCTGGGGGGCTGGGCAGGGCAGTGATGGGCCCCGATCTCGGCTGGGGGGCTGGGCAGGGCAGGGCAGCGATGGGCCCCGATCTCGGCTGGGGGGCTGGGCAGGGCAGCGATGGGCCCCGATCTCAGCTGGGGGGCTGGGCAGGGCCTGGTGCGATGGGCCCCGATCTCGGCTGGGGGGCTGGGCAGGGCAGGGCAGCGATGGGCCCCGATCTCAGCTGGGGGGCTGGGCAGGGCCTGGTGCGATGGGCCCCAATCTCGGCTGGGGGGCTGGGCAGGGCAGGGCAGCGATGGGCCCCGATCTCGGCTGGGGGGCTGGGCAGGGCAGCAATGGGCCCCGATCTCGGCTGGGGGGCTGGGCAGGGCAGTGATGGGCCCCGATCTCGGCTGGGGGGCTGGGCAGGGCCTGGTGCGATGGGCCCCAATCTCGGCTGGGGGGCTGGGCAGGGCAGGGCAGCGATGGGCCCCGATCTCGGCTGGGGGGCTGGGCAGGGCAGCGATGGGCCCCGATCTTGGCTGGGGGGCTGGGCAGGGCCTGGTGCGATGGGCCCCGATCTCGGCTGGGGGCTCCATCGCTCTGTAACACACACATTCGTGCTGTAACTGGCAGGCCCCCGTGCCCCCGGCGACGCCCAGAGGCTGCCCAGGCCCAGACTCGCCTGGGATGGTTCTGTGCTGAGTCACACAGCGGGCACGGTGCTGTCGGTGGGAGGGGCCCTGCACTGGGGGGGGGGGGGCAGAATCTTCCCCCCTCCCCCGGCCGGGGGCCCTGAGTTTTGTTTCCAGGGAACCGGAGGGGTGGGGGGTTTCCTCCGATTTCAGTTCCCATGAACTGACTCCCCACCCCCAATGCGTGACGTCTCTGAGCCCAAAACTCACCCGCTCCAAACAGGATCCAGCCCCAACCCCCGGGTGCCCCTGCCACCCCGCCCCCAGCCCTCTGGGTGCCACAGCTCTGCAGACCCCAGGCCCCCCCAGCCCCCCTGGGTGTCCCCTTAGCCCCTGAGTGAACCCCTGGGGCACCCACTGCCCCTCATGCCCCCTGCAGTCTTCCCACCCCACACTTAGGCAGCCTGCTCCAGGTGGGGGCTGGCCCCAGACTCCAGGTGGCACCAGGACCAGGGGGATCCCTCTGGGGCGGGGGGTTATTTGCTCTGTGCCCCCTGCCCTGGGAAGGAGGGAACAGGGGTTCAGATCCACCCCACTGCTCCCCTCCAGGGAGCATAGCTGACCCCTAGCCTGGGAACTCCCCTGAACCTGCTGCTGCTATCAGGAACCCGGAGCCCACAGTCCCACAGCGCCACCCAGCGACCAGCGGGGGAATGGGCACGATGGGGGAATGGCAGCACCCAGGGCATGGGGTTCATGCTGTGTCCCTCCTGAATCATCTAGCGGGGTTCCCCATCTCACCCCAGAGCAGGCTCTGTGTTCCCCCAATGCAACTCCTGCGGAACACGGTGTCCTGGGACTATCCCCAGCTCTGGGAGGGGAGTGGGGTCTGGTGGGTTAGACCCGGGGGGCTGGGAGCCAGGACTCCTGGGTTCTGTCCCTGGCTCTGGAAGGTGAGTGGGGTCTGGTGGGTTAGACCCGGGGGGCTGGGGGCCAGGACTCCTGGGCTCTATTCCAGCTCTGGGAGGGGAGTGGGGTCTGATGGGTTAGACCCGGGGGGCTGGGGGCCAGGACTCCTGGGTTCTATTCCAGCTCTCAGTTTCATTTCCCTGACCTGGGGGGTCCCTGGGGTGCCAGGCAGGCTCTGGAATGGGGAAGCCCTGGGGCACTGCACGCTCTGGGAATCGGCCCAAAAGTCACTGTTCTGCACTAATCCTTCCTGCTCGGTTCCCGTCAGAGTCCTCAGGGTGACAGGACAATGGGTCCCCCCGTCCCCCCCCGCCACTTGGCCAAACCGCAGCCAATGGGCACCGGGCTGGCACTCACCGGGGTATAAAGGCTGCGGCAGCCCCGGGACAGCGCTGCCAAAATGGACCGACTCCTGTGCCTCTTCCCGCTGCTGCTGTCTGTAACAATCCCAGCCTGCTCGCCCCATGTGCCAGGTGAGAGGGGATGGGGGACCCTGTGTAAACAGCCCCTCCGCCCCACCCCAGAGCCAGCTGCATCTCAGCACCGGGCAAGGGGTCCCTGTATAAACAGCCCCCACACCCCACCCCAGAGCCAGCTGCATCTCAGCATCGGGCGAGGGGTCCCTGTGTAAACAGCCCCCACACCCCACCCCAGAGCCAGCTGCATCTCAGCATCGGGTGAGGGGTCCCTGTATAAACAGCCCCCACACCCCACCCCAGAGCCAGCTGCATCTCAGCACCGGGCGAGGGGACCCTGTGTAAACAGCCCCCACACCCCACCCCAGAGCCAGCTGCATCTCAGCACCGGGCGAGGGGTCCCTGTATAAACAGCCCCTCTGCCCCACCCCAGAGCCAGCTGCATCTCAGCACCGGGCGAGGGGTCCCTGTATAAACAGCCCCCCTGCCCCACCCCAGAGCCAGCTGCATCTCAGCACCGGGCGAGGGGTCCCTGTATAAACAGCCCCCCTGCCCCACCCCAGAGCCAGCTGCATCTCAGCACCGGGCGAGGGGTCCCTGTATAAACAGCCCCTCCGCCCCACCCCAGAGCCAGCTGCATCTCAGCACCGGGCGAGGGGTCCCTGTGTAAACAGCCCCCACACCCCACCCCAGAGCCAGCTGCATCTCAGCACCGGGCGAGGGGTCTCTGTGTAAACAGCCCCTCCGCCCCACCCCAGAGCCAGCTGCATCTCAGCATCGGGTGAGGGGTCCCTGTGTAAACAGCCCCTCTGCCCCACCCCAGAGCCAGCTGCATCTCAGCACCGGGCGAGGGGTCCCTGTATAAACAGCCCCTGTGCCCCACCCCGGAGGGGCCACATCTGAGCACCAGGTGAGCGTTTAGCTTCCCTTCTCCTGTCTGACGCAGGTGGTGCACAAGGAGCGGAGGGGGAGCTGAACCCAACCAGATGGCGCGCGACCGGAGCAGGACTCTGTGAGTGCCCAGGTCAGTGTCCCCCATCATGGGGTGAAGTTGGGTTGGGGAGAACTCCCCCCTCCCCCCGCAACATGTGATGTCTCCTGTCATTTCAGGCTGGTCGGGATCACGGCGCCAGCTCGCAGGAGACCTCGGGGTTGGGGCCAGACACAATGGGCTGTGCCCCTGTGACAGCGTCGTCCCCCATGGCCAAGGCAGGGGTGAGAGCTTCTCCCAGTGTCGGGGGGCGGGGAGGAGCGGGAATGGGGGAGCAGGGCCTGGGAATGGGATCTGCTAACGGGGCGGGGTCTGGGTTAGGGGCTAGTAACGACAGAGGCAGGGAACGAGGGAAGGGGATTTGAGTCCCTCACAGGGTGCAAGGAATGGGGTTTGGGACTGAGGTGGAGGGGGGCAAGAATGGGGGGTGGGATTGAGGGGAAGAGGGGAGGAATTGGGGTCTGGTAATGGGGTGCAGAGAGGAGGTTTGAGATTGGGGTGGGATGCAGGGATTGGGGTCTGGCATTGAGGGGGGGTCTGGGGTCTAGCTGGGGGAAGGGCAGGAGACACCCCTGCTAAGCCCCCCGCTCCATCTCTCCCGCAGGGCGTCACCCCCAGGGCCGGAGCAGACGGAGCCAGAACCACCGGCGCAGACACCAGCGGTGCCGCAAGGTCCCGAGCCGATGCCGGCAGCGGGGCCTGGCCAAGGGGCTGCTGCTGCCCCTCTAGCTCCCCGTCCCCGGGGCCTGAGCGGAGCCGGGGGGGGGGGGGGTCTCGCCTTTCGCCCCGTCAATAAAAACCCAGCTCGAGGGGACGCTCCCGTCTGGTCTCCGTGTGCGGCTGCTTCACCCCGACCCCAAAATCCCCCCTAGCGCCTCCCCTCCCCCGCTCCCGGGGGTGTCCTCGCTCGCCACCCGGGCGTTAACCCTGGAGCCTAGTGATGGCGGCTGGGGCCGGCCAAGGGCACGAGGGGGGAGAGGCTTCCCCGGGGTGTCCCGACGGGGGCGGGGGGAGGGGGCCCCCCGCTCCCAGCCCCGGGTCTGGGGGGGCGGCCCAAGGGGAGGGGCCAGGGGAGGTGACCCAGACGCGGTGCTTTGGCCAATGGGGTTAAAGGTCGGAGGTCGGGGCCAGTGACCGGGGTCAAAGGTCGCGGCCCTGCTGGGTGTCGGGGTCACGGCTCCCGTGGGGTCGGAGGGGCGGCGGACCCGGGTCAGAGGTCACCGCGCGAGGGCGGGGCCAGGGCGGTGACCCGCAGGGGTCAGAGGTCGCGGCCCGCAGGCGGCGCAGCGCCGGCGGGGGGGAGGGTTCGACGCGGTTACCCCGGTAACGGACGTGGCGCCGCCGGCGCTGATTGGCCGGCGCGCGTCACGTGCCCGATCCGGGGCCGGTGGGAGCCGGAAGCGGGAGCCGGCCTGAGGGGCGGAGCCAGCGGAGCCGGAGCCACAGGTGGGAGCGGGGGGAGGGGCGCAGCGCCCCGGGGTGAGGGGGGGGCGGGTCTCAGCAGCAGCCCCCCCGGCCACCGACGGGTAAACTGAGGCACGGGGGCGGGGGGGCGAGTTGGACCCAGGCGTCCGGGCTCCCGGCTCGCGCTCGGGCTCTGTGCCGGGCTCGCTCCGAGCGGGGTCTCCGGCCGGGGGGGCACCCGCCCCCCCCCCCCGAGACACGCCCCCTCGCGCCGCTCGCTCTCCAGCCCCCCCGGGGTCTGCGCAGGGACCGGGGCCGCCCGCGGGTCACCGGACACAGCAGCACCCGCCTCTGCCCTTGGCCTCAGGCCGGGGGAGCCGGGAGGATTCGGCCGTTCGCTGGGGCGGCCCCGCCCCGCGGCTCCGCCCCTCCCCGCCCCGCGGCCCCCGCGGCTCCTCCCCGCGGCTCCGCCCCTCCCCGCCCCGCCCCGCGGCTCCTCCCCGCCCCGCCCCGCGGCCCCCGCGGCTCCCCGCCCCGCGGCCCCCGCGGCTCCGCCCCGCCCCGCCCCGCGGCTCCTCCCCGCGGCCCCCGCCCCTCCGCCCCGCCCCTCGGCTCCGTCCCGCGGCGGGTTTGTCTGCGGAGCCGCCGCGGACACGTGTCCCCACTTGCGGTGACTGACTCTTGCGTGGACTTTCCCGCAGCCTCCCTTAGTGGGGCCAAGGCCACGTGTTCCCTTGAGCTGGTCCCAGGAGAGACAGTTACCCAAATAAGTCAGTTCAGGGGCAAGAGCTCCCGGGCAAACCGGATTCTTCGTGCCCCTCCCCTCCCAACGTCCCCAAATGCTCCTCTTTGCTCCGTCACCCTCGCACGCCTTCGAAATGGGACCATCGTTTCAGCCTGCGCTGGGTTCCCAATTCCTGCGCAGACCTGAGCGGTGATGCTCTTCAGGTGGGAATGAGATGGTTTCCGTACTGAATTAGCTGTTCTTTTCTACGATTCTCAAGAGACTCTTGGTCACAAGCTGCTGTTGGAGAGGATCTTACAGCTCCAGCTGTTGTGTGAATTGTGGCCGACTGCACAACTTCCATCCTGGCAGGGTTGCTGTGACCAGACTAGAGAGGCAGATTCAAGTATTGGGCGAACTATCCAGCAGTCTGTTGTTTTCCAGATCCTCAGACGTGAGCCCCAGTTGGTGTCGGCAACACACTGTAGAAGATTTAGTCTCTTCTTGGCTCGGGCTGCCATCTTTCTGACTTGTGGCCCAAACCTTCGTTCTGTGTCCAAGGTCATTCCAAGGTAGCCTTGAGAGTGAGCCAGTATAACACGTTCTCCATCCAGTGTCAGTTTCGGACTGTCGTCGAACCTCTTGCTGGATTTGGCTGAAGTTTAGGTTCCTTTGCTCATTTGGTTACAGTTCCAAGTCCTCGTTCAGTTCATTCTCCAATACATCTATTTCTGACCCTGACACACAGCATGATCTCACCTGCACTCATGCGTACAGGTGATGTCACACGGGCGGACAGTCCAGAGGAGTCCAGCAGGAAAAGAGGACTTAACACTGAGCCCGAAGGAACTCCTGCGCTGAGGCCTTAAGTACCGTTTAGTCTTCCTGTTACTGTCCCGTCCTACCGGAACTCTCCTATCCCGAGGTACGTTTTGCCACGGATTCCCCTCTCGCTGAGTTTCACTAAGACTCTATCACATGAGATCCAAACAGACTCCTGTGATGATTGTGGTGGCTGGTATGGGAATCTGTCAATAAGAGGCTGACAGAAGTCTCCCAAGGAGCCTGTAACCGAGTGCAAGGCCTGTCTGCCATTGGGATGAGTTTCATCCTCCCTCCTGTTGGAAGCCCCCACAGAAGCCGTGATTGCACCGTGTGTCCCGTTAGGTGACTGGCTAAGGATACAGCTGGTAGCCGCTTGGAGAAGATGGATCCATGCCAGACTTAAGATCAATAACTGCTGAGTTCCACTGATTAGGGACCGTCCCTTTTATCCATGATTTGTTGATGAACTCCAACAACCTGGCTTTAGCCGCCTTCCCAAAGTGCTTCACCATATAACCATAGGGGAGCTCCAGTCCATGGGATTCCTGGTTTGAGCTTCTCTGTTGCATCTTCTAGCTTGTGTATGGGAGATATCTCACTAAAGCCAAGGTACTCGGTGAAATGTGTGTGCACGTTTTTAAATTCTCTTTGTCTTTCCTCCTGAGTAGTCCATCTTGCATGATTTGCAGCGGCTCCATCCTCGTCTTTGGGAGCCTTCTAGTCTTGGTACAGTATTCACAGACTCTGTGTCACCTTTTGCCTCTGTACCTCCATTTTTCAGGATATTGGTGTTCTTTAGATTGCAAGCGTTGGTCTGTTTGGTCTCGATTCCCGGCAGCGTCATCTATAAATCCTTTCTCCCGTGAGGATCCAGCCATTCACAAGTCTCTTCCCGATGCCTTTGTCTACATTCAGCTGTTTTCAGGGCGACTTCTTTTGAAAATTCCTTTTAAATTATAAGGGGGGGGGGTCGCACTCAGAGGCTTGCTCTGTGAAAGGGGTCACCAGTACAAAAGTTTGAGAACCACTGCCTTAGACTAGCATAGTGAGAGAAGGCCTATAAACAGGCAGACTGATTTTGATTCTTGTTTTGTACCTCTATAACTAGCTAAGTGATAAGAATACACCTATTAAATTCTTAAAGTATAGGCCTTTACAGACAGGCCTGAATATCTATATCCTAACACAGTGCACAGGGAAACTGAGGCACACAAAGTATTAGTATAGGACGGTAAGACTCATGTGCAACATAACAAGGGGGGAAAACCCCACTTTGTCACATCTCTAGAACAGCTCCAGCTGCACCAGTTCTGTTCCTACAAACTGCGCGTCCGGCGTTCACACCTCCCCGGGTGATTGTTTGGCTGCAGTTCCCCAGTGATTCTCTTTACCAGTTGGGCTATTGTCAGGGTGACAGATGTTTACCTCCTGGACTCCCACATCTGTCTTGTCTGGAGCGTCTCCCGAATAACAAACCTCAGGCCTCCCCCAGCTCGTCCCGTGCAGTCGTCTCTCAAACAGCCAGAGCTAAGGTTTGTTTCTTGAAGAGCAGCAAGGTGGGTGTTTCTCCTGTAGGACTTTCCCCGATACGGTTCCAGGTGCCGGCTGAATTCCAAGGCTTAGTGTTAGAGGTGGCAGTAGCGTGTGTGTTGACACCCGCTCAGTTTCTCTGTACACAGTAGCACCATGTTTCCAAACTCTCTTCTGCAGCTTCTTGGGGGTGGAACGGGGTGTTCTCTCCATTGCCCGCTGCGCAGCATGGTCCGTTCCACTCCATGTCTAAGCTGGCACGGGCCAGGCAAAGCGGCCCAGGCTCCTGGCAAAGAAGGGGCCAGGTCTTTTGTCATCAGCCAGCCAGGAAACGAGGTGTGGTCTTCGCGGCTCCTTGCACCATGGTCTCGCTGCACAAGTCAGTTTGTGCCATCCCCGCTGGTGTAAGACACGTTGGGCAACAGCGTTTGCATAAGACTCACTGGCCACACGACCTCCTGCTGGTGGCTTCTCTTCAGTCAGCGACTGACTCCCACAGGCCCCTCTGCGCTGTGCTCCTCTGGGCAGGCGGGCCCACCCCGTGTGCCATCCGTCAGCGCGCTCGGCTGGCAGCAGGAACGAGTGGCTGGCCCCATCCCACTCTCGGAGGGCTCTGTCCTCGTTTGGCAGCTCGTCACGCTGACGTAGAGTCGTTCGACGCGTTCACGTGGTCAGAGATAAATTAACGAAATCGCCTCGGTCCCGGTGCTGGATTACGCTCTGCACCCCCGTGAGAAGGTGAGTAGGAGAGTTGTGTGCAGAAGCCTCTGTGTGCGGGCACCGGGCGCATGGTTAATGCAGCAGCTTGTCTAAGCGATGGTGCCTTGGCTGGCGGTTACTTAGGTCTGTTGCTTGAGCGTTCTCTTTAGTGTAAAGACAAGCCCCGTGCGGGACGCGTCCGATATATTCCTGACTGATCGCGCTTCTATCCCCTCAGTCGGCCTGGGCTGAGCTCTCCGCCGTATCCCTCCAGTTCCAGCTGCTCAGGCAACGCAACGGCCATGGTCCGCAGGGGCCCGTGGCATAGCGTTCGGAGAGCCTGACGTTCCCATGGAACTTCTTTAATCTTCATTGATGCCTCTGTTGGGTTTCTTTTATCTAGGCCTAAAATTCTGGTGCTGGCTGGGGTGGTACAGCCACATCTGACTGGTGTCTCATCCCTTGAGGTGTTCTGGTGCTGCGTGGGGTGGTACAGCCGGGTGTCTCGTGTCCCTCGAGGTGTTCTGGTGCTGTGTGGGGCAGTACAGCCGGGTGTGTCTCGTCCCTCAAGGTGTTCTGGTGCTGCGTGGGGTGGTACAGCCGGGTGTCTCGTGTCCCTCGAGGTGTTCTGGTGGTGTGTGGGGCGGTACAGCCGGGTGTGTCTCGTCCCTCGAGGTGTTCTGGTGCTCCGTGGGGTGGTACAGCTGGGTGTGTCTCGTCCCTCGAGGTGTTCTGGTGCTCCATGGGGCAGTAGAGCCGGGTGTCTCGTGTCCCTCGAGGTGTTCTGGTGCTGTGTGGGGTGGTAGAGCCGGGTGTCTCGTGTCCCTCGAGGTGTTCTGGTGCTGTGTGGGGTGGTAGAGCCGGGTGTCTCGTGTCCCGCGAGGTGTTCTGGTGCTGTGTGGGGTGGTAGAGCTGGCTCTGCTGGGTGTCTTTGACCCTCGAGGGGTTGTGGTGCTGGGGAAGGGAGCGTATCATGCTGGGGAATGTGGGGGGACAGAGGGGGCATGGGGCGTGGCATGCTGGGTGTTATCATGGGGGGAGTGGGGCACCCCACACTGGGTAAGGTTGCGGGGAGGTGTGGGACCTGGGCCTTTCTTTATTATGGTGGGTATACAGCCGGGTTTCTAGCTCCCCTCTCTGGTCGGTGCACTGGGGGGGTGACCCCTTCCTGCCTCCCGTGGGGAGCAAGGTCCCTTTGTTGCCCCAATGATCTTTGCTGCATGGCCGCAGACAAGCACTCTGGGCACAAATGCACCTGTCCCTGTGACGTTTTTCTGCCCCCCAAGTCTGGGATCCCGGGGTGGGGGGGGCAGGACAGGACCCCCCTGGCCAGGACTCCCCCAAGGTCCCCTCCCCCACGGAGCTGTGCTGTGGGGTGGAGGCTGCCCCTCGGGCGGGCAGGTGGTACAATGAGCGCTGTGTGTGCACCAAGCCGCCCTGGCACCAACGGCTCCGGGCTCCCTGCGCGGGCCTCTGTCCCTGGGAGTCACAAGGCCGCAGCCACTCACTGTGCCCCCCACCCCCCGCTGACAGCCTTGGGGGGCACCGCAGCCGTCAACAGCACATCCGGGGGGAGCAGTGCCTGAGGGGGTGGGGGGAGCACCTGGGGAGATGGGGGGAGGGAGCCCTCCCCAAGTAGGGGGCAGTGCCTGAGGGGATGGGGGGAGCACCTGGGGAGATGGGGGGGAGGGAGCGCCTGGAGGGATGGGGGGGAGCTGTCCCCAAGGGGGGGCAGAACCTGGGGGGATGGGAGCTTCTTCCCCAGGCCATGGGTATCGCAGCCCTGTGGGGGGCAGGCTGTGGGGCTGGCCAAGGTAGTGTGTGTGTGTGGGGGGGGGCGCAGATTATGGTTGCTCATGAGCAGGTGCCAATTACTGGAACCACCTAGGATAGGAACCCCTGCCCCTCTGACACCCCCCTTCTGGAGGGATAGACACTAGATAGAGACCCCAGCCCCCCCTGGGTCCCCCGCCCCTTAGTACCCCCTGCCCCAGTCCCCCAGCCCCCTCTGTCCCAGCCCCTGCGCCCCTCCGGACTCTGAGCCCCCCCTGCCCCAGTCCCCCCTGCCCCAGTCCGGCTCCCAGCTGTTTGTGCACATTCCTGCCCCTGTCCCCAGAGCTTTCCCAGCTGCCAAGCAGGGCCAGCCCCGGCCCCCGCCCAGCCCCCGCCCAGCCCCCCAGCTCATTAACCCCATCAGCGTTGGCATCAGGGCAGCCAGAAGGGGGGAACCCCTCCCCTGCAGGATAACACACCCCATGTCCGGGCAGGACGTGCCGGGGGTCTGACCCACGGGGGGCTGGCCCGGCTGTGGGCCTCTGTCTGGAGGTCAGTGCCCTGCAGTGCCCTGGCTGTTGTTTGCTTGGAGCCGGGCCCCAGGGACCCACGGGTGAGGCCTGGTTTGGCAGGAGCCGCAGCCCCTGCTGGAGGGGGGGTTCTGGGGAGCGACGCTAACAGAGGCTCCCAGCCGTGGGAATCTGGGTCTGGGTGAAAGGGCCCGGGGTGTGGGGGTGAGATGGGGGCCTGGCTGAGAGCCTGCACTGGGTGGGGAGCGGGGGGGAGCAGCTCCCCTGCTCTAACTACTAGTCCCCACTCCCCTCCCTGAGCCAGGGAGAGAACCCAGGAGTCCTGGCTCCCAGCATCCCCACCACTGCTCTAACCACTACCCCCCACTCCCCTTCCAGAGCCAGGGAGAGAACCCAGGAGTCCTGGCTCCCAGCCCCCCTGCTCTAACTACTAGTCCCCACTCCCCTCCCTGAGCCAGGGAGAGAACCCAGGAGTCCTGGCTCCCAGCACCCCCACCACTGCTCTAACCACTACCCCCACTCCCCTTCCAGAGCCGGGGAGAGAACCCAGGAGTCCTGGCTCCCAGCACCCCCACCTCTGCTCTAACTACTAGCCCCCACTCCTCTCCCCAAGCCAGGGAGAGAATCCAGGAGTCCTCCCACCTCTCCTCCCCTCCCCCCCCCCCCCGCTCTAACCACTCTCCCCACTCCCTGTCAGTGCCTCTCACCCCCTCCCTCCCATGGGCTCAACCCCTCCCCGGGGTGGAGCCGGCTCCCTGGCTCCCAGCTGGGCTATAAAGAGCTGGAGGGAACTGGCTCTGGCACGGCCCTGCCAGGGGAACAGGGTGAGTGGGGGTGTGTGGGGGGGGGATGAGCACAGGGGGCTGAGGCTGAGTGGGGATGTGGGGGTGGTCCCAGCTGGGGGGATGAGCACAGGGGGCTGAGGGTGAGTGGGTGTATGTGGGGGTCTGGCTGGGGGATGAGTACAGGGTTTGGGGTCCCAGCTGGGGTGCTGTGGGGGATGAGTACAGGGAACTGAGGCTGAGTGGGGATGTGGGGGGGGTCCCAGCTGGGGGGATGAGCACAGGGAACTGAGGGTGAGTGGGTGTATGTGGGGGATCTGGCTGGTGGGTGAGTACAGGGTTTGGGGTCCCGGCTGGGGTGCTGTGGGGGATGAGCACAGGGGGCTGAGGCTGAGTGGGGATGTGGGGGGGGTCCCAGCTGGGGGGATGAGCACAGGGGGCTGAGGGTGAGTGGGTTTGCTATGGGGCGATGCTGAGGGATGAGTGCAAAGCGGGTCCCAGCTGCGGTGCTGGGGGTGACTATGGGGGCAGCTTTGGCGGGGTTCTTGGGGAGTAAGTACAAGGGGGTCCTGGCTAGGGTGGGGGGGGGTAAATACCGGGGGTGAGTATGGGGGGGCCCTAACTGGGGCTGAATACTGGGGGGCTGGCTGGGGGTATTAGGTATGGGGGGGCCCAGCGGGGGTGCTGGGAGGGGTGAGTGTGGGGGGTACTTACTCCCCCCCGTCTCTCCCATTGCAAGCCCCCCCAAGTCACCCAGCTCCCCCTCCCCCCCCTGCTGGGGCCCCCCAGCTAACCCCGTCTCCCCGCAGGCCCCGCGCCATGGACTCCCGGCCCCTGTTCCAGGCCCTGCAGGCGCTGGCCGAGGACAACGTGGCCTTCTTCCGGCAGAGCGCCTCGGAGCCGGGGCGCCGCTTCGTGGCGGCCTTCTCGGCCATCCGGGAGCACGCCCGCTGCCTGGAGCCGGTGCTGCGTCACTTTGCCAGCGTCTACCACGTCTTCGACCTGGACGAGGCCACGCCGGCCAACGGGTACCGCAGCCTGGCGCAGACGGCGCGCTGCTGCCTGGCCCACGTGCTGCACAAGAGCCGCTACGTGGCCGCCAACCGCCGCAGCATCTTCTTCCGCACTGGCCACAACGCGGCCGAGCTGGAGGCCTATTGCGCCGCCCTGAGCCAGCTGCGGGCCCTGCTCTACCTGGCGCAGCGCCTGCTGACCCACAACCGCCCCGGCTGCCTCTTCCACCACGAGGAGCGCGGCCTGACCGAGCTGGTGCTGCGGGAGTACGGCACCCTCCACAAGGGCTGCTTCTACGGGCGCTGCCTGGGCTTCCAGGTGGGGGCTGCTGCCGCGGGGGAGGGGGATTTAGGGGGAGCGGTGAGTCGGGGAGGGGCGACCCAGGGGCAGAAGGAAACACATCCAAGTCCCTGGCAGCCAGATGTGCTGTGGGATTCTGCTGTGTGCCTGCCCCCACGTCGTGTCGCCGCCCCCCCCCCTCCCCTCACCTGCCCAGCTGTGCCCCTCGCGCTGGGCCCTGCTGGCCTGAGTGCAGGGCCCCCCTCCATGGCCTTCCAATTGCTCGGCCTCTCACACACACCCTGGCCACGCCCGGCACTCTGCCGCCCCCTGCACACCCATGCGTGGGGGGGCGGGGGTGAGCCGGCATCATGCCTCTGGGGTGCTCCCTGTCCCTCAGAGCCTCCGACC
The DNA here is from genome assembly GCA_033296515.1 of Macrochelys suwanniensis. Lineage (NCBI taxonomy): Eukaryota > Metazoa > Chordata > Testudines > Chelydridae > Macrochelys > Macrochelys suwanniensis. The sequence continues at coordinate 435,680 of CM065795.1, forward strand.
CAGCCTGGGGGTGCAGAGCGGTGACCTTTGCCCTTTGCCCTGCAGTTTGCCCCCTCCATCCGGCCCTTCCTCCAGACCATCGCCATCAGCCTGGTCTCCTTCGGGGAGAACTACGGACGCCACGACTCCGGCCTCAGTGAGTGGGGCACCCACCGGGCATGGGAGGGGGGCTTCTGCTCCCATAATGCACTGCAGCCATGGGCTGGCTGAACCCACAATTCCCTTCTGGGCCCGCTCAGCCCAGCCTGCCGCCCAGGGAACCCGTCTGGCCTGCCTGCTACCCACGATGCACTGCTTTGCCCGCTGCCCTGCCCATTGGGGGCCGGGCCCCGGGCCTGGCTGCCCATGGAGCCTCGCTGTGGAGGAAGCTGGTGGGGGCGAGGGAGCACTGCCAGGGAGGGGGGCAGGTGGGGGTTGTGGGAGCCCCACAAGGCCGGGGGGGCAGCATGAGGGAGTATTGCTGGGGGGCAGGCGGGGGCCATGGGAGCCCCACAGGGCCAGCGACAGCACCCCACCCCTGCTCTCCCGTCCCCCCAGGCATGGCGGCCGGCTCGCTGTTCACCTCGGGGAAGTTCGCCATCGACCCGGAGCTGCGGGGAGCCGAGTTCGAGAGGATCACGCAGAACCTCGACGTGCATTTCTGGAAGAGCTTCTGGAACCTGACGGAGACCGAGCTGCTGGCTGTGAGTGCAGGGGCTGGGGGCTGTCCCTGGTGCGGGATAGGAGCGGTGCCCAGCACAGGGCGCTGTGGGGCAGGGGGTGGGGGATTGGAGCTGTGTCTGACACAGGGCGTTGTGGGGCTGGCGTCGGGGTGGGAGTGGTGCCCAGGGTAGGGTGCTGTGGGGCTGGTGTTGGGGTGGGAGCGGTGCCCAGCACAGGGCGCTGTGGGGCAGGGGGTGGGGGGGTTGGAGCTGTGTCTGACACAGGGCGTTGTGGGGCTGGCGTCGGGGTGGGAGTGGTGCCCAGGGTAGGGTGCTGTGGGGCTGGCGTCGGGGTGGGAGTGGTGCCCGGCGCAGAGCGCTGTGGGGTAGGGGGTGGGGGGGTTGGAGCTGTGTCTGACACAGGGCGTTGTGGGGCTGGCGTCGGGGTGGGAGTGGTGCCCAGGGTAGGGTGCTGTGGGGCTGGCGTTGGGGTGGGAGCGGTGCCCGGCGCAGGGCGCTGTGGGGCAGGGGGTGGGGGGTTGGAGCTGTGTCTGACACAGGGCGTTGTGGGGCTGGCGTCGGGGTGGGAGTGGTGCCCAGGGTAGGGTGCTGTGGGGCTGGCGTCGGGGTGGGAGCGGTGCCCGGCGCAGGGCGCTGTGGGGCAGGGGGTGGGGGGTTGGAGCGGTGTCTGACGCAGGGCGTTGTGGGGCTGGCGTCGGGGGAGGGGGGGGACTGCAGGGTAGGACCTGCCTGGGGGGCCCTCTCACCCGCCCCCTCCCCCGCAGTCCGTGGCCAGCATGGCGTCCACGCAGGTGCGGGTGAGCCGGGCGCTGACCGTACCCCCCGAGCCCTTCGAGCTGCCGCTGGCTGCCGACCCCTCGCTGACCATCACCATCAGCCCCCCGGTGGCACACACCGGCCCTGGGCCCGTCCACATGCGCCTCATCTCCCACCAGCTGCGTGAGGGGCAGGTGAGGGCCGGGGCTGCAGGCAGGGAGGGCTGGTGGGTGGGGGGCCAGTGGAGCAGGCCGGGGGCTGTTGGGTGGATGAGGTGTGGGGAGGTGATGGGCAGGGGGTCCCAGGCAGGGCTGGGCAGGGGGTGTGATGGGGAGGGTCCTGGGCAGGGTATGTGGGGGGAGGGACACCAGTCAGGGGGTCCCTGGCAGGGTGTGCGGAGGGCGGGGGGGACAGTTGAGAGGTCCCTGGCAGGGTGTGTGGCGGGGACAGTCGGGTATCCCTGGCAGGGTGTGCGGGGAGCAGGGGGGACAGTCGGGGGGGTCCCTGGCAGGGTGTGTGGGGCGGGGGAACAGTCGGGGGGTCCCTGGCAGGGTGTGCGGGGAGCAGGGCGGACAGTTGGGGGGACCCTGGGAGGGTGTGCGGAGGGCAGGAGTGGGGATAGTCAGGGGGTCCCTGGCAGGGTGTGCGGAGGGCAGGAGGGGGTGTCACGGAGTGTGGGGGAGTCAGCGCCTGCACCCCTCTTCCCCGGATTCACTGGGAGTCTCAGCCAGCCAGTAGAACAGAAGGTTTATTAGAGATGCCAGGAACACAGTCCAAACAGAGCTTGTCAGTACAACCAGGACCCCTCAGTCGGGCCCTTCCGGGGGGCAGGGAGCTTAGACCCCAGCCCGGGGGCTCCCTGCATTTCACCCCACAGCTCCAAACGGGGCAGGGAGGCCAGACCCTGTCTGCCCCTCTCCCCTCCTCTCCGGCCAGCTCCAAACTCAAAGTCTCCAGCCCCTCCTTTCCCTTTGTCTCCTTCCCGGGACAGGAGGTCACCTGATCCCTTTGTTCCAACACCTTCAGCTCTCACCTTTGCAGGGGAGGGGCTGGGGCCATCAGTTGCTAGGAGACAGAGTGTCGGCAATTCTCTGTGTCCAGGCCCCTCTGTAACAATCATGCACCTTGTCCCACCACCTAGATACTCAAGCACTACATAGGGAAACCGAGGCACCCACACAGTACTCAGGGAAAACATTAACAACAGTCCTAGTTCGTCACATCTCTCCCCCCTTCGAGACCGAACTGAGCGGGGTCACTTTAGCCAGTGACCTGGGGAAGTTCGAACCCGGTTACACCAGGCCGTTCCAGTTCCACGTGCTCCCTTAGGTCGGGTGGGCTTGATGGCACCCGCAGGCCGCATGTGGGAAGGTTTATGTGGCCCGTGCCCTTTTTCCATCCCAAAACCCCTGGGCTTCAAGCTGAGATTAGGTCTTTTCCCAGCGCTCCAGTCTGGAGGGCTGTAATTCGGGCTCTCTTGGTTAAGAGCCTCCCTCTTGATCTGGTCCCCTCTCTGACCACGTGTCTGTGTCACCAGCCGCTCGGCATCGGCCCCTTTTCCTGGATGCAGCCACGTCGGGGCGAGGTGGTGACTATAGACCGTAAAGCGCCACCCAAGTAGATCCGGCTGCTGCTTCTTAAGGGCCTGCCCCATGGCCAGGCATTCCCTCTCTATGGCCTGACCGTTCTGCCTCCAGGGCAGCAGCTCCTTGCTCAGATACCCGAGGGGGTGTCTCCCCCCCTTCGCATAGGCCTGCGTCAGCCCCGCGGCCAGCCCTGTGTCTGAGGCTTCGGTGAACACTGTACAGGGCTTGGCCCGGTCTGGGTTTACTCGATCTATTGGGCCCTGGATTAGAGCCTCCTTCAGCGCACAGAGAGCCCTCTGGTCCTGCTCGGTCCAGACTGCCTCGTCTGGCTTCCCCTTCTTACCTAGCTCTGTGATGGGGGCAGCTAGGGAGCTAAAGGGGGGTACAAACCTCTGGTAGTACCCCGCCATCCCGCTAAAGGCCTGGACCTGTTCCTTGGTCTGGGGAACAGGCCAATCTCTGATCGCCTCCACCTTGGCCAGCCCTGGGCTGTTGAATGACTGGATCACCTCTAAAGCCAGCCTGTCCTTGGCCTCTCTCTCCAGGTTCCGGGCTGTTTTCCCAGTTACTCTGAATGGGGGACACCTGATGGGAGGACGGGCTCCCATCTCAGGGGAGAGATCCACCAGGGGGTCTTCCCCCTTCTCCTCCCAATCGTCCCTTACCGGTTCTAGGGGTCCCCTTACTCTCCTCCCATACCATAGCTTGAAAGGGAAGCCCCCTGGTGATTCCTGGGGCACTTCCCTGTGCCATCGGTGGGGCAGGTACTTGTCCCAATCCTGTGGATGCTGATTTATACAAGTCCTCAGCATCAGCCTCACGGTCCCCTGAACTCTCTCCACCAGCCCGTTGGACTGAGGGTGATATGCAGAGGCCCAGATGGGCCAGACCCCACCTTTCTCCCACATGCCCCGGAGCAGGGCTGACATGACCTCGGATCCCTGGTCTGTAAGGACCTTGCTGGGGACCCCCACTCTATCCATAGCCACCTTCTGGAAAGGTTCCTCTCTGATGGGCAGGGACCTCCAGGGATCTTCTCCCTTACCCCGGGCCAGGTACAATAGCCGGTGATGATACTTCTGGGGCTCCACCGGCTGCCTCCTGATTCCCCACAGTTCCACTTCCCCTTGGGAAGCCAATTCCCGGCACAGGAATCCCTTCTCCCACAGGGATCTGTCTCTGCAGCCTTCCCCAAGAGGGTTTGCAGCGCTGTGGCCAGCAAGTTCCCTCCGCTTCTCCCTGGAGGGATCCTTCTGCAGCTCACTGGCCAGGCCTGGGGTCACCGCCCCACTGAGCCCTTCCCTGGTGGCTCCCTCCCTGCCGTGGAATCACTTCCCGGCAGCACCTCTGGACCAGGCCAGCCTGGTTGGCAGCTGTCCTGCCCTGCCTGTGTGTCCCCCCACTCAGCTGGGGTCTCTGCTCCCCCGGTGCTCAGCGCTGCCCTGGCTGTCCCTGTGGGGCCAGGCAGCGAGCTTGCTGCTTTGCTCTCCGCATCAGAGCCCACGTGAGCCACCTCTCCATTGTGCAGGGGGGCGGGGAGCATCTCTCTGTCCCACCCCACCCTAGGGGCCTGGTTACAGGCAGGCAGGTAACCAGGGCCTGGCATCTCCTCCCCCCTGCCAGCCAGGTCATTTGCATTTTCACTGACCATTTCCCTCTTAGCCAATTGGTTCCCTGGGTTCAAATTCAAATCCTTGGCCATTACAGGAGCAGGGCCTGGATCCTGTCCCAAAGATACACAGTCACCCCCCAACAGCACCTCACAGCCGATATCCTGGAGAACCCCAACCACCAGCCAGCCCGACCCCTCCTGGGTCTGCACAGGGATCTGGGCCATAGGCAGGGCGAATGGTTCCATCCCTGGGACCCTCACCCAGGTCACACGGCCCCTCAGCATCTGGTGGGGGTGCACCACCCGGGGCCTGACCACAGTTCTTTCTGGCCCAGAGTCTCGCCACCCCAAGAATGTCTCTCCATTGACCATCACCAGTTCATGCTGCTGCTGCTTCTCCTGTAGGTCTCTCTCGGGCCCTCGCTGTCTCTCACAGTCCTCTTGCTCTCTCGGACTCAGCTCCAGTCCCACCCGTCTCCGATCCCCTGCTGGGGAACCCGATCGTGAAGACCCTTGTCTGGTTGGGGACCAGACTCTTGGGGATGCCAGGCTACCGCTCCAGCTGCTCCCAGATCCTGCTGTAGCCCCATCGGGGTCAGGAATCTGCTCCTTAGAATGGTCATCCTCCTCCAGCTGCACGCTTAGCTGGGCTTTAGTGAGCTTCCCAATGCGTATCCCTCTCTTTTTGCACAGGGTTACAATGCTTCTTTTAAGGAGAAGGTGATATGCCATCACTTCACTGCTCCCAAGTTGCTGTGGATTCGCAGGCCTGTGTGCTCTTAGCTCCCCACGGTTTCCAGGAAGAACCCCAAGTGTGCCAGCCCTTCTCCAGGTCACCGCCTCTTTGCCAGGGTCGAGCTGCAGCTCCTCCGCCCCTGGGTCCACTCACGGCACCCCCAGGGGAACCCTGTCACTGCAAAAATCCTTCCCTCTCCCAGGGCCAAGCCGCAGGCTCCTCCGCCCCTGGGACTGCTCACTGCAGCCCCCAGGGGGACCCCATCGTTGCACAGTCCTTCTCGCTGGTCACACACTCCCAGGGGTTAAGCGTAGCTCCTCCGCTCCCCGAAACCGCTCCTCTGTGAGCCTTCAGCACGCCTGGTCCTCGTTAGCCCCCCTTTGTTCTACTGCTCCCCAGTTACTTACTGCAGGAAGTGCCTTCCACGGGGTGCAGAACATCCCACCTCTGCCACCAGTTGTCACGGAGTGTGGGGGAGTCAGCGCCTGCACCCCTCTTCCCCGGATTCACTGGGAGTCTCAGCCAGCCAGTAGAACAGAAGGTTTATTAGAGATGCCAGGAACACAGTCCAACCAGAGCTTGTCAGTACAACCAGGACCCCTCAGTCGGGCCCTTCCGGGGGGCAGGGAGCTTAGACCCCAGCCCGGGGGCTCCCTGCATTTCACCCCACAGCTCCAAACGGGGCAGGGAGGCCAGACCCTGTTTGCCCCTCTCCCCTCCTCTCCAGCCAGCTCCAAACTCAGTCTCCAGCCCCTCCTTTCCCTTTGTCTCCTTTCCGGGCCAGGAGGTCACCTGATCCCTTTGTTCCAACACCTTCAGCTCTCACCTTTGCAGGGGAGGGGCCGGGGCCATCAGTTGCTAAGAGACAGAGTGTCAGCCCTTCTCTGTGTCCAGGCCCCTCTGTAACAATCATGCACCCTTGTCCCACCATCTAGATACTCAAGCACTACATAGGGAAACCGAGGCACCCACACAGTACTCAGGGAAAACATTAACAACAGTCCTAGTTCGTCACAGGGGGACAGTCGGGGGGTCCCTGGCAGGGTGTGCGGAGGGCGGGGGGACAGTCGGGGGGGTCCCTGGCAGGGTGTGTGGCGGGGACAGTCAGGTATCCCTGGCAGGGTGTGCGGGGAGCAGGGGGGACAGTCGGAGGGGTCCCTGGCACGGTGTGTGGGGTGGGGGAACAGTCGGGGGGTCCCTGGCAGGGTGTGCGGGGAGCAGGGCGGACAGTCGGGGGGACCCTGGCAGTGTGTGCGGAGGGCAGGAGTGGGGACAGTCGGGGGGTCCCTGGCAGGGTGTGCGGAGGGCGGGGGGACAGTCGGGCGGGCCCTGGCAGGGTGTGCGGCGGGCGGGGAGACAGTCGGGTGTCCCTGGCAGGGTGTGCGGAGGGTGGGGGGACAGTCGGGGGGGCCCTGGCAGGGTGTGTGGAGGGTGGGGAGACAGTCGGGGGGGGGTCCCTGGCAGGGTGTGCGGCGGGCGGGGAGACAGTCGGGGGGGGGGGTCCCTGGCAGGGTGTGCGGCGGGCGGGGAGACAGTCGGGGGGGGTCCCTGGCAGGGTGTGCGGCGGGCAGGGAGACAGTCGGGGGGGGTCCCTGGCAGGGTGTGCGGCGGGCGGGGGGACAGTCGGGGGGTCCCTGGCAGGGTGTGCGGCGGGCGGGGAGACAATCGGGGGCCCTGGCAGGGTGTGCGGTGGGCGGGGGGACAGTCGGGGGGGTCCCTGGCAGGGTGTGCGGGGGGCGGACAGTCGGGGGGTCCCTAGCACACCGTCCGTCCTGCTCTCCCCAGGACAGCGAGGCCCTGAGCGCGCTGGCCCCGGCCGAGGGCCCGCTGGGGCTGGAGCTGTGGCGTAAGGCCGCGCCTGCGCCCCCCTCGCCCCTGCTGCTGGTTCACTTCCATGGCGGCGGGTTCGTGGCGCAGACGTCCAAGTCCCACGAGCCGTACCTGCGGGGCTGGGCGCGGGAGCTGGGCGCCCCCGTTCTCTCCGTCGACTACGCCCTGGCGCCCGAGGCCCCCTTCCCCCGTGCCCTGGAGGAGTGCTTCTACGCCTACTGCTGGGCCCTGCGCCATTGCCACCTGCTGGGTGAGACGGGGCGGGGGGCCCCAGCACCCCCTGGTGGGGAGATGGGATGGGGGGACCCCAGCACCCCCGGGTGAGTGAGACGGGATGGGGGGACCCCAGCACTTCCTGGTGGGGAGACGGGACGGGGGGACCCCAGCACCCTCTGCTGGGTGAGACGGGACAGGGGGACCCCAGCACCCTCTGCTGGGTGAGACGGGGCGGGGTACCCCAGCACCCCCTGGTGGGTGAGATGGGGTGGGGGGCCCCAGCACCCCCTGGTGGGTGAGACGGGGTGGGGGGACCCCAGCACCCCCTGGTGGGGAGATGGGACAGGGGGACCCCAGCACCCTCTGCTGGGTGAGACGGGGCAGAGTACCCCAGCACCCCCGTGTGGGTGAGATGTGATGGGGGGAGCCCAGCACCCCTGGTGGGGGGATGAGACGGGGGAACCCCAGCACCCCTTGGTGGGGAGATGGGATGGGGGGACGCCAGCACCCTCTGCTGGGTGAGACAGGAGCGGGGGACCCCAGGACCTCCGCTGCTGGGGGATGGGACAGGGGGACCTCAATACCCTTGCTGGATGAGACAGGAGGGGGTGACCCCAGCACCCCTTGCTGGGGGGGATGGGATGGGGGAGACGGGCATGTGGGGGGCATCACCCCATGTTGGAAGAGATGGGTGGGGGACCCCAGCAACCCCTGCTGGGTGAGTTATCTGGGCATCGGGGGGGAGCACCCTGACACTGTTCGCTGGGTGGGACGGGCACGGGCTGGAGAGCGTAGGGCGTGAACGGAGATGCCCCCCCCCCCCCCGCGCCCCCCCCAGGTTCCCTGAGGCCGTGGGCAGACCCCCCCGCACTCACGCCGTCTCCCCGCAGGCTCCACGGCACAGCGGGTCTGCCTGGCCGGGGACAGCGCCGGCGGGAACCTCTGCCTCACCGTGACCATGCGGGCGGCTGCCTTCGGCATCCAGCTGCCCGACGGCATCATGGCGGCCTACCCCGTCACCCTGGTGCGGGCCGCGGCCTCGCCCTCCCGCCTGCTCACCCTGCTGGACCCCCTGCTGCCCCTCAGCGTGCTCTGCAAGTGCCTCAGCGCCTACGCCGGTACGGGGGGGTTCCTCTGGGAGAAGGGGCAGTGGGTAGTTACAGGGGGGCAAAGATGGGGAGACAGGTGGGCAAAAGCAGGGAGCTGGTGGGTGTGAGGGGGCGAAGAGCAGGGACCCCGGTGCTCTGTGTCCCTGCCCCCAGGCACAGGGTGTGGGGGGGGGCAGAGGTGAGCAGGAGGGACCCCGGTGCTCTGTGTCCCTGCCCCGAGACATGGAGCCGGTGGGGGGGGGGGGGCAGAGGTGAGCAGGAGGGACCCCGGTGCTCTGTGTCCCTGCCCCCAGGCACAGGGTGTGTGGGGGGGGGGCAGAGGTGAGCAGGAGGGACCCCAGTGCTCTGTGTCCCTGCCCCCAGGCACAGGGTGTGTGTGGGGGGGGGCAGAGGTGAGCAGGAGGGACCCCGGTGCTCTGTGTCCCTGCCCCCAGGCACGGAGCCGGCGGAGGGCGAGCGGGGGGTGGGCCTGGGCCTGGTGGGGTGCAGGAGGGACCCCGGTGCTCTGTCCCTGCCCCCAGGCACGGAGCCGGCAGAGGGCGAGCGGGCGGTGGGCCTGGGCCTGGTGGGGTGCAGGAGGGACCCCGGTGCTCTGTCCCTGCCCCCAGGCACGGAGCCGGCGGAGGGCGAGCGGGGGGTGGGCCTGGGCCTGGTGGGGTGCAGGAGGGACCCCGGTGCTCTGTCCCTGCCCCCCAGGCACGGAGCCGGCGGAGGGCGAGCAGGGGGTGGGCCTGGTGGGGTGCAGGAGGGACCCCGGTGCTCTGTCCCTGCCCCCAGGCACGGAGCCGGCGGAGGGCGAGCGGGGGGTGGGCCTGGGCCTGGTGGGGTGCAGGAGGGACCCCGGTGCTCTGTCCCTGCCCTCAGGCACGGAGCCGGCGGAGGGCGAGCGGGGGGTGGGCCTGGGCCTGGTGGGGTGCAGGAGGGACCCCGGTGCTCTGTCCCTGCCCCCAGGCACGGAGCCGGCGGAGGGCGAGCGGGGGGTGGGCCTGGGCCTGGTGGGGTGCAGGAGGGTCCCCGGTGCTCTGTCCCTGCCCCCAGGCACGGAGCCGGCGGAGGGCGAGCGGGGGGTGGGGTGGGCCTGGGCCTGGTGGGGTGCAGGAGGGACCCCGGTGCTCTGTCCCTGCCCCCAGGCACGGAGCCGGCGGAGGGCGAGCGGGGGGTGGGCCTGGTGGGGTGCAGGAGGGACCCCAGTGCTCTGTCCCTGCCCCCAGGCATGGAGCCGGCGGAGGGCGAGCGAGGGGTGGGCCTGGGCCTGGTGGGGTGCAGGAGGGACCCCGGTGCTCTGTCCCTGCCCCCAGGCACGGAGCCGGTGGGGGGGGGGTAGAGGTGAGCAGGAGGGACCCCGGTGCTCTGTGTCCCTGCCCCCAGGCACGGAGCCGGCGGAGGGCGAGCGGGGGGTGGGCCTGGGCCTGGTGGGGTGCAGGAGGGACCCCGGTGCTCTGTCCCTGCCCCCAGGCATGGAGCCGGTGGGGGGCGGGGGTGGGGGCAGAGGTGAGCAGGAGGGTCCCCGGTGCTCTGTCCCTCCCCCAGGCACGGAGCTGGCGGAGGGCGAGCGAGGGGTGGGCCTGGGCCTGGTGGGGTGCAGGAGGGACCCCGGTGCTCTGTGTCCCTGCCCCCAGGCACGGAGCCGGGGGGGGGGGGGTAAAGGTGAGCAGGAGGGACCCCGGTGCTCTGTCCCTGCCCCCAGGCACGGAGCCGGCGGAGGGCGAGCGGGGGGTGGGCCTGGGCCTGGTGGGGTGCAGGAGGGACCCCGGTGCTCTGTCCCTGCCCCCAGGCACGGAGCCGGCGGAGGGCGAGCGGGGGGTGGGCCTGGGCCTGGTGGGGTGCAGGAGGGACCCCGGTGCTCTGTCCCTGCCCCCAGGCACGGAGCCGGCGGAGGGCGAGCCCCCCGGGCTGGAGAAGCTGAGCCCGGTGAACATGGTGCGGCGGGACACGGCGCTGCTGTTACAGGAGCTGCGTACCAGCGCCTCGGCCTGGCTGGGGGCGCTGCTGGACGGCCCGGGGCGCAGCAATGGGGCCCGCGCAGGTAAGAGCTGGGCAGGGACCCCGCCCCTGCCCCCTGCCCGCCCCCCTCACCTGCCCCTTGTCTCCTCAGGGTGTGCCTGGTGCCAGCCCCGCCCCCCCACCGCCCGGCTGCTGCCGCTGCCCCTGGTGCGTCTCCTGGGAGCCAGGATCTCCGCCCTCACTAACCCACCCGCTGGTAGGACTGCCCCGCCAGCCCCTAATCGCATGGGCCAGCCAGGCAGAGCCTGGCACTGTGGGGCAGGGAGGTGTGGGGCAGGGAGGCCTGGCACTGTATGGCACGATGGCTGGTGGCAGTGGGGCAGGGCAGTCTGGCACTGCACGGCAGGTAGGTGTGGGGAAGGGCGGGTGTGGGGCAGGGCAGGTAGGTGTGGGGCAGGGTGGGCCGGCAGTGGGGCAGAGCGGGCTGCCACTGCATGGCACGTAGGTGTGGGGCAGAGCGGGTGTGGGGCAGGGTGGGCCGGCAGTGGGGCAGGGCAGGTAGGTGTGGGGCAGGGTGGGCTGGCACTGCATGGCACGTAGGTGTGGGGAAGGGCGGGTGTGGGGCAGGGCAGGTAGGTGTGGGGCAGGGTGGGCTGGCAGTGGGGCAGGGCGGGCTGGCACTGCATGGCACGTAGGTGTGGGGCAGAGCGGGCTGGCACTGCATGGCATGTAGGTGTGGGGAAGGGCGGGTGTGGGGCAGGGGGGGCTGGCAGTGGGGCAGGGCGGGTATGTGGGGCAGGGCGGGCTGGCAGTGGGGCAGGGCGGGTATGTGGGGCAGGGGGGGCTGGCAGTGGGGCAGGGTGGGTATGTGGGGCAGGGGGGCTGGCAGTGAGGCAGGGCGGGTATGTGGGGCAGGGCGGGCTGGCAGTGGGGCAGGGCAGGTATGTGGGGTGGGGGGGCTGGCAGTGGGGCAGGGCGGGTAGGTGTGGGGCAGGGGGGGCTGGCAGTGGGGCAGGGCGGGTAACTGTGGGGTGACCCAGGTACCCACAGAACAGAACCCAGGATGGCAGAGACACTGCACCAGCTGGAAGGGAGGGGGGCAAGGTCCTGGCAGGGGAAAGGTGAGAGTGATTTTTTTGGGGGGGGGGTCTCAACAAGGGAAAGGTGAGGGCGATTCGGGGAGTCCTGGCAGGGGAAAGGTGAGGGCGATGGGGCGGGGTCCTGGCAGGGGAAAGGTGAGGGCGATGGGGCGGGGTCCTGGCAGGGGAGAGGTGAGGATGATTTGGGGAGTCCCGGCAGGGGAAAGGTGAGGGCGATGGGACGGGGTCCTGTCAGGGGAGAGGTGAGGGCGATGGGGCGGGGTCCCGGCAGAGGAGAGGTGAGGGCGATTGGGGAGTCCTGGCAGGGGACAGGTGAGGGCGATGGGGTGGGGTCCTGGCAGGGGACAGGTGAGGATGATTCGGGGAGTCCCGGCAGGGGAAAGGTGAGGGAGATTCGGGGGGTCCCCAGGCTCTCACGTCTCCCCTGGCTCACAGAAGCTGTGCGGAAGAGCATCTCGGAGGCAGCGCTGGACGATGACTCCTCTGTCAAATCCAGGGGCTCCCGCAAGAGCCAGACCTGCCAGGATCTGTTATGTGGGGTGTCAGCCCCCCCGGCCCCCGTTCACCAGGGAAGCCCCCCCAGCTTCTTCCTGAGTGGGGGGCATCTGGAGGCCGAGCCCCCCGAGGACGAGGGGCTGCAGTATCCCGACGGCTTTGAACCGCTGCGCTCGGACCAGCCCTCCGCCAGCATCGCCCTGGAGGCATCACCCGTGGTCAAGAACCCCTTCATGTCGCCCTTGCTGGCCCCCGACAGCATGCTGCGAGGACTGCCGCCGGTCCATATCGTGGTGAGAGCCCGGGCGGGTGGCCCAGATTGTGCAGGGGAGCCTGGGGGGGTCAGCTGGTCCATATAGCAGTGAGAGCCCAAGGGGCCTGGGAAGTGTGGTAGCCCCCATTGACCTTTCCCCCCCCCCCCCAGGCCTGCGCCCTGGACCCCATGCTGGACGACTCGGTGATGTTCGCCCGGCGGCTGCGGGAGCTGGGCCAGCCGGTGACGCTGCGGATCGTGCAGGACTTGCCGCACGGCTTCCTGAGCCTGTCCCAGCTGTGCCGCGAGACCCGCCAGGCGACCGCGCTCTGCACCCGCGTCATCCGTGAGATCCTGCTGCCCCCAGAGCCCGCGCCGCCCACCGCCCCGCCCTCGCCCCGCAAGCACCGCAAGCTGGAGCGGACGCCGCCCTCGGGGGCTGCCACGGGCCGGGCCACAGGCCAGGTGGCCACGCCCAGCCTCAAGAGTCCTACCACAGCTGCCTTGGAGCCCACACCCGGCCAGGGGGGTAGGGCCCCAGTGGAAACCCCCCACCGGCGGGAGCCAGGGCCCCAGGGTGGCCCAGCGGGCAGGGAGGTGGGGGCCTGAGCCCCCTGGCCATGGTCAGGGATTTGCTGGGAGCCCCTTGGTGCTTTTCTCTCTGTGGCTCCCGGTTGGGGGAAGGAGCAGAGGGGCCCAACCCTGAAAGCCTGGCTGGGCCCCCACTCAGCCCCTGGGGACTGGTTTGTAGTGGTTTATGCTGGACAGGCGTTTGCTGCTGTCTGTATCCTGTGGCCTGAGGTGGAGGGGGTGTCTCCTGTCCCCCTCCCCCAGCCCCTCTCCTTCAGGGGACCTGGCCCCTCCTGGGCTCCCACATTCCCGCGCTACCCTGGACAGGATCCTCTGCGCTCCAAGGGATGCCCCAGGTGCCAGGCCTGATCTGAGGGTGCAGCCCCAGACCCCTTGTCCCATGCTGACTCCAGGGGTGGGGCAGGGCTGCCACCCCATACTCCTGGGGGTGGGGGTAGGGAGGGAGCTCTCTGCCCCCCTCCTTTCCCTGTGTGCACTGTACGGGGGGGCACTCCAGCCCGTCTGCCCCTCCAAACTACTCACCCCTCTGCCTGCTGCTGCTGTGAACCAAATGAAGGGTTGGGGGCGCACCCCTTTCTGGGGGGGCTCCAGGGACCCCCAGCCACAATGTTCAGTTTTGTAAATAAAAGGCTGTTTGATATTGAGCAAATTGCATCTGTCCTGCCAGGTCCGATCAGGGCCCGTGCCCCTGGACGGGACAGGCCCCATTCCCTGCCCCTCTGAGCCGCCCCTCCCCATAGAGGAGACAGGCCCTGCACCCCAGTCCCTGCCCCTCTGAGCCGCCCCTCCCCATAGAGGGGACAGGCCCTGCACCCGAGTCCCTGCCCCTCTGAGCCGCCCCTCCCCATAGAGGGGACAGGCCCTGCACCCGAGTCCCTGCCCCTCTGAGCCGCCCCTCCCCATAGAGGGGACAGGCCCTGCCCCCCAGTCCCTGCCCCTCTGAGCCGCCCCTCCCCGTAGAGGGGACAGGCCCTGCCCCCCAGTCCCTGCCCCTCTGAGCCGCCCCTCCCCGTAGAGGGGACAGGCCCTGCCCCCCAGTCCCTGCCCCTCTGAGCCGCCCCTCCCCGTAGAGGGGACAGGCCCTGCCCCCCAGTCCCTGCCCCTCTGAGCCGCCCCTCCCCGTAGAGGGGACAGGCCCTGCCCCCCAGTCCCTGCCCCTCTGAGCCGCCCCTCCCCGTAGAGGGGACAGGCCCTGCCCCCCAGTCCCTGCCCCTCTGAGCCGCCCCTCCCCGTAGAGGGGACAGGCCCTGCCCCCCAGTCCCTGCCCCTCTGAGCCGCCCCTCCCCGTAGAGGGGACAGGCCCTGCCCCCCAGTCCCTGCCCCTCTGAGCCGCCCCTCCCCATAGAGGGGACAGGCCCTGCCCCCCAGTCCCTGCCCCTCTGAGCCGCCCCTCCCCATAGAGGGGACAGGCCCTGCCCCCCAGTCCCTGCCCCTCTGAGCCGCCCCTCCCCATAGAGGGGACAGGCCCCCCTTCTCTTTTCCCCCGAAATCACCTGGGCCCTTAAATAAATACAGGAGCACTTATGGGGGGAGGGGGTGGGCGGTTGGCCCCTCCCTCATACCCCACCTCTTGAACACCCCACGCTACAGCATGGGAGGGGCCCCTCTTTCCTCCATATGACCAACCCCCGTCCCCAGGTCTCCTTTCCTGGCAAGAACCATGGCCCCTGTGTGGGGCAGCCCCCCCTTTCCCAGTGGGGCAGGGAACGTGGCGGGGTTATAAGGTTAAAGGGGGGTTTCAGGTGGATGTTGGAGCATGTGCTGGGGGCCCCAGTGAGGGGGCGTGGGGGGGCTATGGGCTGGGAAGGAGGGGTGCCAATGTGGGGGGTGCTGTGGGGGTTGGGGCAGGGGCCATGGGGTGGGGGGTTGGGGTATGAAGGGGGGAGAAGAGGGGAGGGTGTCGCAGGGGATATTATGACGGGGGGGGGTAACTGGGGCATGTATCGGGAGCGGGGGGGTAGCAGGGGATGGGGGACTAGGGCGGGTGGGATGGGACGGGGTTAGATTAGGATAGGGATGAGGCGGGTTATTATGGGATGTGGGCAGATCATGGGCGAAGCGAGGTAGGGGGATGGGAAGGCGGACTATTATGGGATGGGGTCCGTTTCGGGGCCGGGGGGGAGGCTTGGGGCGGGACTATTTCCCCTCCCCGCGGAGGGGTCTTTCAGCGCGCGCAGCCCCTGGCTCGCGGCTGGCTCGGCGGAGGGATCCGCCGGAAGAAGCCCCGGACCGGCGGCCGCAGACGAGCCAAGATGGCGGCGCTGGCGCGGAGCGGGGCGGCCGGGCGGGGCCGGTGAGCGGCGCGCAGGGCCCGCGGGGCGGAGCCAGGCCGAGGCGGCCCCGGAGCCGGGACAGGAGGCGGCCCAGGTGAGGGCGGGGACGTGCGGGGGGGAACGGGCGGGGCTTACGCAAAGTACGTAATGGCGCCAAGGGCGAAGCGTGCTGCGCTATGTCAAGCGCGTAAGTCTTGTTCGGGAATAGCCGTTAGACAGGCCCGGTGCGCAAACACCGTAAGCAAGCGCTGGCTTCACGCAAATACCGTAAGGGGCGTAGGCGGCGTCCGCCAGGAGCGCCACGTGACCAGCTGACAGGCGCGGGGACGCCTGCGCACGTTGCGTAGAACAGCCGGGCAGCTGCGCAAACGGCGGAGCGCGCTGCCTGGGGCGCAAAGTGCGCGGGCGTGGAAGAGCGGCCGCCTCTGAGAGTGATACGGTGACTACGCAAATGGCGTAAAGACGGGTCGGGAATAACACCTGGGGACTCACGGGGTGATAGCGGGGCTGAGACCCGAGGAATCTAGTACGCCGCCCCTCCCCCACCCACACCCCTCCCCCAACCCATAATACCCCTCCCCCACCGCAACACCCCTCCCATAATACCCCGCCCCTCCCCCACCGCAGCAACCCTCCCCCACCCACCACCACAACACCCCTCCCCTTCCCACCACCGCTCCCCAACCCATAATACCCCGCCCCTCCCCCACCGCAACACCCCTCCCCTCCCCCGCAACACCCCTCCCCAACCCATAATACCCCGCCCCTCCCCCACCGCAACACCCCGCCCCTCCCCCACAACACCCCTCCCCAACCCATAATACCCCTCCCCTCCCCCGCAACACCCCTCCCCAACCCATAATACCCCGCCCCTCCCCCACCGCAACACCCCTCCCCTCCCCCGCAACACCCCTCCCCAACCCATAATACCCCGCCCCTCCCCCACCGCAACACCCCTCCCCTCCCCCGCAACACCCTCCCCAACCCATAACCACCCGCCCCTCCCCCTCAATACCCCTCCCTCCCCACTGCAACAACACCCTCCCACCGTATAATATCCTGCCCCCCCCCACACCCCATAAAACCCCACCCCGTCATCCCCCCAAACTCCCTGGCCCCCATCACCCAGCCCCCCGGATCAGTGCTGTGGGGTGTCTGACCCCCCCGTCTCTCCCCAGCTGTGCCCAGGATGGCCCCGGCCTGTGAGCGCCTGCACTTCCGCTTCCCCAGCTACGGGGACGGGGTGCTGCGGCGCATGGACCAGCTGCGGGCGCAGCGGCGGTTCTGCGACGTGACGGTGCAGGTGAACGAGCTGCGGGTGCCGGGGCACCGCGTGGTCTTCGCCGCCTGCTCCCCCTTCCTGCGCGACCAGTTCCTGCTGAGCGACTCGCCCGAGGTCTCCGTCTCCCTCCTGCAGAGCCCCGAGATCGGCCGCCAGCTGCTGCTCTCCTGCTACACCGGCTGCCTCGAGGTGCCGCTGCCCGAGCTGGTCAACTACCTGACGGCCGCCTCCTTCCTGCAGATGGGCCACGTGGTGGAGCGCTGTACGCAGGCCGTGTCCCGCTACCTGGTGCCCAAGGCCGAGGGGGCGCCGGGCGGGGGGGAGGGGGAGGAGGAGAAGGGGGCCTCCCCCAGCCCCCCACCCGCGCGGCAGCAGGAGGGGGCCGGGGATTTCCTGGCATGCCGCTCCCGCGGCAGCCCCTCGTCCCCGGAGATCTCCCTGCCCCTCATCAACTCGGCCGTGGAGATCACCCGCAGCTACCTGCAGGGCTGCTACGACGACGAGGCGGCGCCGGGGGGGCCCTTCCCCTGCCCCCCGCCCCCCGCGCAGCCAGGGGGCCCGTGGCGGGGCTGCCCCCTGCGCCGGCGCCACCTGGAGCCGGCCCGCAAGGACAGGCCGGCGGGGCTGGGGGCGGCCAGGAAGGTGCCGGAGCTGCCCTACCGCTGCCCGCGCTGCGACCGGCTGTTCCCCCAGCTGGGCGGCTTCGTGAGCCACGTGCGGGAGCACAAGCTCTTCCTCTGCGTGCGCTGCGCCAAGGTCTTCTCCCAGAAGAGCAACCTGACCCGGCACCTGCGGGTGCACACCGGCTTCAAGCCCTTCCAGTGCCCCGTGTGCCGCAAGTGCTTCACGCAGAACGCCACGCTGCAGGACCACCTCAACCTGCACAGCGGCCGCAAGCCCCACCGCTGCAACTACTGCGCCGTGCACTTCACCCACAAGCCGGGCCTGCGGCGCCACCTCAAGGAGCTGCACGGCAAGAGCACCCTGCAGAACAGCCACGAGGAGAGCGAGGAGAGCGCCGGGGGCGAGCCGCTGCCCTCGGACCGAGCTACCCTGGGGAGAGGCCACGGAGCCACGGACTGAGCCACGGGCTGCCCTGGGGAGGGGCCACGGACTGAGCCATGGGCTGCCCTGGGAGGGGCCACGGAGCCACGGACTGAGCCACGGGCTGCCCTGGGGAGGGGCCACGGACTGAGCCATGGGCTGCCCTGGGAGGGGCCACGGACTGAGCCACGGGCTGCCCTGGGGAGGGGCCACGGAGCCACGGACTGAGCCATGGGCTGCCCTGCGGAGGGGCCACGGACTGAGCCACGGGCTGCCCTGGGGAGGGGCCACGGAGCCACGGACTGAGCCATGGGCTGCCCGGGGGAGGGGCCACGGAGCCACGGACTGAGCCATGGGCTGCCCTGGGGTGGGGGTCACAGAGCCACAGACTGAGCTACGGGGCTACAGCCTCCCCTGGGGAGGGGTCACGGACCCACGGCCTCCCCTGCGTGGGGTGAGCCATGGACTGAACCGCAGGGGCTCACAGGGTGCTTAACACAGCCACAGCCTTCCTGGAGGAACAGGGATACCACGGACTGCGCCATTCCCTCCTGGTTGGGGGGGGGGAGCAGAGGTCTAATGGGCCTGCCCATTCCCTCATGAGGGGAAGGGGGGTCTGCCCAGGAGAGGACTGGACCATTCTCTGCTGAGGGAGACCCTCTCATCCCAAAGCATTTGCTGGGGGTGGGATTTTCATTCTTATGACACCCCCCTACCCCCCCAAATTCTCTAGGATCCTAAAGGCTGGTGGGGGGGGGGGGGTATTCAGAGCAGGGGGCTGGAAGCCAGGACTCCTGGGTTCTCTGCTGATTGGTGGGGTCGGGGAGGAGTAGCAGCCCCATGGTGAATCGCTCTTGTAAACCCAGTGTGTTTATGCACCAGGGGCACCCCCCACCCCCCTCCACGGGGAGGGGAAGTGTCACAAAAACTTTATGCCTATAAAGTTTTGCCTTTTCACACTGGCTCTTTGTGTTTGTGCTGGGGGGGGGGGGGGGGGTGCTAGGACCCAGCGGCAGCACTGTGGGGGGTCAGGCTGGGCTATTGAAGGGCTGCAGGGCAGGAATGAGGGCCACTGCCAGAGGTTTCGGGGGGGGGGGGGAGCCCAGCTCTGACCCCTCCAGTTCCTGCCCCTTGGCCAGCTGGCCTGGGAGCCCTCCCCTCCCCCCGCAGCCAGCCAGGGCCCCCGGAGCCTCCTTCCCCCCCAGCCCACAAAGGAGCCGGCCCCAGAGCCAGTTTGTTCCTCAGCCGCACATGCCAGACACTGACTGGGGGAGGGGGGGCCCGCCCGGGGGGGCCCGCCCCACACACACACAGAGCCCTGAGTCGGGGGAGTCAGGAGCAATCCCTGGCTCAGCCATTTCACACACAGTGGGGCTGGTTATATGGGGACCCTGCCCCTGACAAAGAGATGTGGCCCCTCTGGGGTGGGGCAGGGGCTGGCTCCACAGCAGCACAATCCCACCTATTTACACCCCCCCCCCCCCCCCCCCACACACACACACGCAGACGTGGGGCAGACAGAGCCAGCTGGTCTCTTTATTGCCCATGGGGGGGGGGGGGCTGATCTGGGGGGGTTCTCACCAGGTGCCCCCATCCCAGGTGAATGTTCCTCCCCCAGCCAGCTGCTGCAACCCACTGTCCATGGGAGTCTGTCCACGTGCTGCCCGGAGGCCCAGTGCCCAGCCCTGGTGGCCACGCTGGCGGGGGGGGGGAACATCCGTGGCCCAACCCTGCATCGTGGTAGCTCTGTGACTCACTGGCAGGAGGGGGAGGGTTTCTGGCCCAGGCCTCACAGCAACTTACGGGCACGTGGGGGGGTTCCTGGCCCGTGGCAGGAGAGGGTGGTTCTGGGCGGTGATGGTGCCCGGGGGTCACAGCGACATGGAGGGGGGGGGGTGTTTCTGGCCGATGCCCGTGCCCAGGGCTCACAGCGACATGCCGGCGGGGTGTGGGGGGGTGTTTCTGGCCCATCACGGTGGCAGGAGGGGGTGGTTCTGGGCGGTGATGGTGCCCGGGGGTCACAGCGACATGCCGGCGGGGGGCGGGGGGGGGGGCGGTGTTTCTGGCCCATCACGGTGGCAGGAACAGTGTTTCTGGCCGATGGCCAATGCCCGGGGGTCACAGCGACATGCTGGTGAGGTTGTCGTGGGGGAGCAGCCCCTTGCGGGCGCCGCCGACCCCGTGGCTGCCGCTGCAGTAGTCCTGCAGGTTGTGGCGCAGCGTGACCAGGGCTGAGCCCAGGCAGGCGCGGTTGGGGGCCTGGGTGCCGCCGGGCAGCTGGAAGAGCGCGGTGGCCACGCCGGCCATGCCGTCGTCCGTGGGCTCCAGCGTGACGGGGCCCACGCGGAAGCTGGAGTAGGAGTAGCCCAGCAGGTGGGACAGGAAGGGCTCGGAGCGGCGGAAGTGGGCCGAGTAGGGCGCCTCGGGGTAGGGCTTGAGGCGGCTGGGCAGGGCCGGGGGGGCCGGCGGCTTGTGGGGCCGGGCCGGCAGGAAGACCAGGTCGGCGGCGTGGGGCCCGGCCTCGGGCTCGAAGCAGACGGTGACCTTGGCGAAGGGGCGGCTGGCCATCTTGGTCATCTCCTGCAGCTGACGGCGCTGCTCCTGCCGCAGGTCCAGGCATTGCTTCCCCTTCCAGAGCAGCACGCAGGCGGAGAGGAAGAGGAAGAAGCAGGAGAAGAAGACGGAGAAGAAGACGAAGAGGTCGATGTGGGCCTGGTCCTGCCGGAAGAAGAGCAGCCCCTGGGAGTCGCTGGCATTGGGGCCGGCCCCCGCCCCCAGCAGCAGCAGGTAGAAGCGGCTGGATTTCAGGGCGTGGCGCTCGTGGGGGTAGGTCACCACCAGCCGGTCTCGCACGCCTCGCACCACCAGCACGGCCTGCGGCTCCCGCACCGTCAGGTAGGTGATGAGCCCGCGGGGCCGCTCCTCCCGCAGCCGGGGCGGGGCCGTGCCGTTGGGCCCCCCCTCGGCCCCCAGCACCCGCACGGCGTGCAGCCCCGTGGCCCGGTCCACGGCCACGGCGAAGGTGTCGTAGGCGGGCGAGAGGAAGAGGTCGACGGCGCCGAAGGTGACGTCCAGGGTGATGCGGATGTCGACGTTGGTGAACTTGGGCTGCACCCCGAAGAGCACGGTGCGGCCGCGCGCCAGGTGCTGCAGGTTGGGCTGGTGGAAGCAGTTGCTCTGCGAGGTCGGGTCGAAGCAGAACTCCTGCTCCACGGAGATGAGCCGGTAGCACTGCAGCCCCCCGACCGGCGCCCCGTGGAACGAGTCCCGGCACTTGGCGCACTGGGGGGGGGGGGCAGGGTCAGGGAGAGCAGCCCCCCAGCCCTGCCCCACAGGGGGCCCTCTGAGTCCCCCTCCCCCTTCCCAGCCCCACCGGGGGCCCTCTGAGCACCCCTCGCCCCACCCCTGTCCCAGAGTACTTGTAGCAGCCCTGGCTGGCCCCGCCCCCACCTGGTACTTGTAGCAGCCCTGGCTGGCCCCGCCCCCAGCCCAGGCCCCGCCCCCACCTGGTACTTGTAGCAGCCCTGGCTGGCCCCGCCCCCAGCCCAGGCCCCGCCCCCACTTGGTACTTGTAGCAGCCCTGGCTGGCCCCGCCCCCAGCCCAGGCCCCGCCCCCACCTGGTACTTGTAGCAGTCCTTCTTGTCCGCCTGGGCGCTGTTCTGGCAGGGGCCCGTTTCCGTGTTGTTCTGGCAGGGGCAGCCCGTCCCGTCCAGCTCGTTACACGTGTCCGCGTGGCCGTTACACTGGCACCTGGGGGTGGCAGGGGGGTCAGAGCGTGGGGGGGCCACCCCAAGAGGGGGGCTCATTGCACGAGGGCTGCATGGGGCACCCCGCCCCCCTCCCACGCACGGGAAAACTGAGCCAAGCGCCGAAGGCTGCCTGGGAAGCGAAACCCACACGGGGTGCGGCTGGGGGCGCCCCAGGCTTCTGGGAAAAGGGGAACCGGGGAGAGCCCCACAGAGCGGAGGGTTTGGAATCCCGACCGGGGGGAAGCCGCGGAGCCGGGCGAGCTCAGTGCGGAGCCGAGGGCCGGGCGGACGACGGCCCCGACCTGCTGCGAGGAGACGGACGGAGACAGGAGCCAGCAGCCGGCTCCGGGCCCGGCTCCTGTGGGATCCACGTCGGGCTGGGCTCCCCGGCCATGGGGGCGCTGCCCCCCAGCTCCGAACTGGCCCCACAGCCGCTGCGCACGGAGCTGTAGCTACATCCGGAGAGCAGAAGCCGTGAGCCAGGAAGCAGAAAGTCACGTCCTCACATCCCTCTAAATGGTTACAAAATTCCGGCCCCTCGAAACTCGCTCTTCGAGTGCACATGTCCCTGGCCGGCTGTCGGGGGGTTTCCCCTCGCGGTGTCCGCCAGCTCAGCTCTGTAGCGCCGAGGTCAGGGGACCCGCGAGCCCCCGCTCCTCAGTTCCCTCTCGCCGACCCGTGCGAGGGGCCTGCGCCCGGTAGAAATGGCGCCCGATGGTGATGGAAGGTGCAGAACTCCCCCAGCCGATCTGGCTGGCTTGTGGTGCTGCTGGTAACTCCGGGGGCCGCCGGGGGGTGGGGTGGGGGTGTCTCGCTTGACCCCGTCTGCCCGTTGGTCCGTTCTCCCGCTGGCCGCGGTGCCGCACATGCTCAGTGCCGAGTCAGAGCTCAGCTCCCCTCGGAGCCGCCTCCACGAGGCCGTTCAGTCCTGCCGCCCGATCGCTTGGCGCCCGCGGTTTGAAATCACGGCAGAGCTCTGTCACGGAGTATAGGGGAGTCCAGCCCTGCACCCCTCTTCCCCGGATTCACTGGGAGTCTCAGCCAGCCAGTAGAACAGAAGGTTTATTAGAGATGCCAGGAACACAGTTCAACCAGAGCTTGTTAGTACATCCAGGACCCCTCAGTCGGGTCCTTCCGGGGGGCAGGGAGCTTAGACCCCAGCTCGGGGCTCCCTGCATTTCACCCCACAGCTCCAAACGGGGCAGGGAGGCCAGACCCTGTCTGCCCCCCTCCGCTCCTCTTCCCAAGCCAGCTCCAAACTCAAACAAAAAGCCAAACCTCCAGCAGGCTCTTCCCTTTTCCCGGGGCCCCTCCTCTAGCCTGTCCATTTTCCCAGCCAAAGGTGTCACCTCCCAACCCCCGTCCTGGCTCATGTTACAGCCTCAGGTAAAGTCTTGCATTCCCGATGCAGCCTGTCCCGATGCAGCCAGCCTCCCAGGTCAGATCCATCTCACTCTCTACTCCGTCACATCGCTCCCCCCTTCGAGACTGAACTGAGCGGGGTCACTCTGACCAGTGGCCTGGGGAAGTTCAGGGCCCCCTCTCCGGGACAATGCATCCGCTATCAGGTTGGCACTTCCCTTCACATGGACCACGTCCATGTCGTAATCCTGCAGGAGCAGGCTCCACCTCAGGAGCTTGGCGTTGGCCCCTTTCATCTGGTGTACCCAGGTCAGGGGCGAGTGGTCGGTGTACACGGTGAAGTGTCGCCCGAATAGATACGGCTCTAGTTTCTTGAGGGCCCACACCATGGCCAGGCATTCCTTCTCGATGGCTGCATAATTCTGCTCCCGGGGTAGCAGCTTCTTACTTAAATACACGATGGGGTGTCTCTGCCCCGTTTCATCCTCCTGCATTAACACCGCCCCCAGTCCCATGTCTGAGGCGTCGGTGAACACCAGAAAGGGCTTGTCAAAGTCTGGGTTTGCCAGAACCGGGCCCCTGATCAAAGCCTCCTCCAGTGCACAGAGAGCCCTCTGGCACTCCTCGGTCCAGACCACCTTGTCTGGCTTCCCCTTCTTGCATAGCTCAGTGATGGGGGTGGCTATGGCGCTAAAGTGGGGCACAAATCTTCGATAGTACCCCGCCATCCCAATAAAGGCCTGGACCTGCTTTTTAGTTTGTGGAGCGGGCCAGTCCCGGATCACCTCCACCTTGGCTGGTTCTGGCTTTAGGTGGCCGCTCCCCACCCGGTGTCCCAGGTAGGACACTTCAGCCATCCCCACCTTGCACTTCTCCGCTTTTACGGTCAGCCCAGCCTCCCAGAGTCGGTCCAGCACTTGTTTAACTTGGGACACATGGTCCTCCCAGGTCTGGCTAAAGACACAGATGTCATCGATATACGCCACAGCGAAGCTCTCCATCCCCTTCAGTAGCCGATCCACCAGGCGCTGGAAGGTGGCTGGCGCTCCCTTGAGGCCGAAAGGCAGGGTCAGGAACTCGTAGAGCCCCAGAGGGGTAATGAAGGCAGATTTCAGCCGGGCATCTGCATCCAGTGGCACTTGCCAGTAGCCCTTTGTAAGATCCATGGTGGTAAGGTACCGAGCCCCTCCCAGCTTGTCTAGGAGCTCGTCCGGCCGGGGCATGGGGTAGGCATCAGATACAGTGATGGCGTTGAGCTTCCGATAGTCCACACAGAACCGGATCGACCCAACCCTTTTGGGGACCAGCACCACCGGCGAGGCCCAAGGGCTGGACGACGGCTGGATCACCCCCAAAGCCAGCATGTCCTTGACCTCTCTTTCCAGGTCCCGAGCTGTCTTCCCTGTGACTTGGAAGGGGGAGCATCTTATAGGTTGGTGCGATCCTGTCTGCACCCGGTGGACAGTCAGATTAGTGCGACCAGGCTGGCTGGAAAACAGCTGTCGGTACAGATGCAGCACCCCTCTGATCTCAGCTTGCTGGGCAGGGGTTAGCTGATCGGAGAGAGGGATTGTTTTTTGGGAGGAACCAGCTCCTGTCTCAGGGAATAGATCTACTAGAGGGTCACTTCCCTGCTCCTCCCAATGTCCACACACGGCCAGCACCACATTCCCCCTGTCATAATATGGCTTCATCATATTGACATGGTACACCCGGCAGTGGTGTGCCCGGTTAGACAGCTCCACCACATAATTTACCTCATTTAGCTGCTTGACAACCTTGAAAGGGCCTTCCCAAGCGGCCTGCAGCTTGTTTTTCCTCACGGGGATGAGAACCATCACCTGATCCCCCGTGGCGTAGGCGCGGGCTCGCGCCGTGCGGTCATACCAGACCTTTTGCTTCCTCTGGGCTCTGGCCAGATTTCCCTTGGCCAGGCCCATGAGCTCAGTGAGTCTCTCTCGGAAGGTCAGGACATACTCCACCACTGACTCTCCCTCGGGGGCCGCCTCCCCCTCCCATTCGTCTCTCATCAGGTCCAGGGGCCCCCGTACCCTCCTGCCGTATAACAGTTCGAAGGGCGAGAATCCGGTAGACTCCTGGGGCACTTCCCTGTGCCATCGGTGGGGCAGGTACTTGTCCCAGTCCTGTGGATGCTGATTTATGCAAGTCCTCAGCATCAGCCTCACGGTCCCCTGAACTCTCTCCACCAGCCCGTTGGACTGAGGGTGATATGCAGAGGCCCAGGTGGGCCAGACCCCACCTTTCTCCCACACGCCCCGGAGCCGGGCTGAGATGACCTCGGATCCCTGATCTGTAAAGACCTCGCTGGGGACCCCCATCCTGTTGAGGATGGTCAGCAGCGCGTCTGCCTCGGTGTCTGCCCCAGTGGAGGACAGAGCCACCACCTCTGGGTAGCGGGTGGCGAAATCCATCACCACCAGGATGCATTTCTTCCCTGACCAGGTTGCCCTGCTGAGGGGCACCACCCTATTCATAGCCACCTTCTGGGAAGGTTCCTCTCTGATGGGCAGGGACCTCCAGGGATCTTCTCCCTTACCCTGAGCCAGGTACAATAGCTGGTGATGATACTTCGGGTGCCCCACCGGCTGCCTTCTGATTCCCCACAGTTCCACTTCCCCTTGGGAAGCCCATTCCCGGCACAGGAATCCCTTCTCCCACAAGGATCTGTCTCTGCAGTCTTCCCCAAGGGGGTTTGCAGCGCTGTGGCCAGCAAGTTCCCTTAGCTTCTCCAAAGCGGGATCCCTCTGCAGCTCACTGGCCAGGCCTGGGGTCACCGCCCCACTGAGCCCTGCCCCTGGTGGCTCCCTCCCTGCAGTGGAATCACTTCCCGGCAGCACCTCTGGACCAGGCAAGCCTGGTTGGCAGCCGTCCTGCCCTGCCTGTGTGTCCCCCCACTCAGCTGGGGTCTCTGCTCCCCCGGTGCTCAGCGCTGCCCAGGCTGTCCCTGTGGGGCCAGGCAGCGAGCTCGCTGCTTTGCTCTCTGCATCAGAGATTGCCTGAGCCACCTCTCCATTGTGCAGGGGGGTGGGGAGCATCTCTCTGTCGCACCCCGCCCTAGGGGTCTGGTTACAGGCAGGCAGGTAACCGGGGCCTGGCAGCTCCTCCCCCCTGCCAGCCAGGTCATTTGCATTTTCACTGACCATTTTCCTCTTAGCCAATTGGTTCCCTGAGTTCAAATTCAAATTCTCGGCCGTTACAGGGCCAGGGCCTGGATCCTGTCCCAAAGATACACAGTCACCCCCCAACAGCACCTCACAGCTGATATCCTGGAGAAGCCCAACCACCAGCCAGCCCGACCCCTCCTGGGTCTGCACAGGGATCTGGGCCACAGGCAGGGCGAATGGGTCCATTCCTGGGACCCTCACCCAGGTCACACAGCCCCTCAGCATCTGGTGGGGGTGCACCACCCGGGGCCTGACCACAATTATCTCTTTCCCGGGGTCTTGCCACCCCCCGAATGTCTCTCCATTGACCATCACCTTCCGCTCCCACTGGGGGTCCATAGGGCTTGAGTCCAGGGCCAGGAGTGGAAATCCGTCCACCATCCCACCCATCTGGCTGGCGGAGTTTATGGCCTTGGGACCCAGCAAGGGGGTTAGATCCCGGGGCTTTTCCGCAGGGTCTCCCTGGTTCCAATCACCAGCCTGCTCCAAGGCAGTGAGGTGGGCCTCCACATCCCCACCCTCCTTAACCAGGGGCAGCAATTTAGGATCGAGGTTCCCTGCGGAGCTGGCACCCCGGGATCTATCCCCACTTACCCCTGGCCAGTCCCCTATGCCTCTCCGTTCCACCACCGCCAGTTCACGCTGCTGCTTCTCCTGTAGCCCTTTCTCGGGCTCTCGCTGTCTCCCACTGTCCTCTTGCTCTCTCAGACTCAGCTCCAGTCCCATCCGTCTCCGATCCCCTGCTGGGGAACCCGATCGTGAAGACCCCCGTCTGGTTGGGGACCAGACCCTTGGGGATGCCAGGCTATCACTCCAGCTGCTCCCAGATCCTGCTGTAGCCCCATTGGGGTCAGGAATCTGCTCCCTAGAATGGTCATCCTCCTCCAGCCGCACAATTAGCTGGGCTTTAGTGAGCTTCCCAATGCGTATCCCTCTCTTTTTGCACAGGGTTACAATGCTCTTCTTAAGGAGAAGGCGATAGGCCATCACTTCACTGCTCCCAAGTTGCTGTGGATCCGCAGGCCTGTGTGCTCTTAGCTCCCCACGGTTTCCAGGAAGAACCCCAAGTGTGCCAGCCCTTCTCCAGGTCACCGCCTCTTTGCCAGGGTCGAGCTGCAGCTCCTCCGCCCCTGGGTCCACTCACGGCACCCCCAGGGGAACCCTGTCACTGCAAAAATCCTTCTCTCTCCCAGGGCCAAGCCGCAGGCTCCTCCGCCCCTGGGACTGCTCACTGCAGCCCCCAGGGGGACCCCATCATTGCACAGTCCTTCTCGCTGGTCACACACTCCCAGGGGTTAAGCGTAGCTCCTCTGCTCCCCGAAACCGCTCCTCTGTGAGTCTTCAGCACGCCTGGTCCTCGTTAGCCCCCCTTCGTTCTACTGCTCCCCAGTTACTTACTGCAGGAAGCGCCTTCCACGGGGTGCAGTACATCCCACCGCTGCCACCAGTTGTCACGGAGTATAGGGGAGTCCAGCCCTGCACCCCTCTTCCCCGGATTCACTGGGAGTCTCAGCCAGCCAGTAGAACAGAAGGTTTATTAGAGATGCCAGGAACACAGTCCAACCAGAGCTTGTCAGTACATCCAGGACCCCTCAGTCGGGTCCTTCCGGGGGGCAGGGAGCTTAGACCCCAGCTCGGGGCTCCCTGCATTTCACCCCACAGCTCCAAACGGGGCAGGGAGGCCAGACCCTGTCTGCCCCCCTCCGCTCCTCTTCCCAAGCCAGCTCCAAACTCAAACAAAAAGCCAAACCTCCAGCAGGCTCTTCCCTTCCCCCGGGGCCCCTCCTCTAGCCTGTCCATTTTCCCAGCCAAAGGTGTCACCTCCCAACCCCCGTCCTGGCTCATGTTACAGCCTCAGGTAAAGTCTCGCATTCCCGATGCAGCCTGTCCCGATGCAGCCAGCCTCCCAGGTCAGATCCATCTCACTCTCTACTCCGTCACAAGCTCGTAGCGAGCCGTCCCGGGCTCCTTCCCCAACCCCTGTTCCGTCCTGGGCTCGTCACCTGCTCCATCCCGGGCCCCCCCGCCGAGCCGTCGCGCCCGCGCCGTCCCGGGCCCCCCCGCCAACCCATCGCGCCCGCGCCGTCCCGGGCCCCCCCGTCGCGGGCCCCCCCGTCGCGCCCGAGCCGTCCCGGGCCCCCCCGCCAACCCGTCGCGCCCGCGCCGACCTGGGCCCCCCCGTCGCGCCCGCGCCGACCCGGGCCCCCCTGCCGTCCCAGGCCCCCCCGCCGAGCTGTCCCGGGCTCCTTCCCCAACCCCTGTTCCGTCCTGGGCTCGTCACCCGCTCCATCCCGGGCCCCCCCGCCGACCCGTCGCGCCTGCGCCGTCCCGGGCCCCCCCGCCGACCCGTCACACCCGCTCCATCCAGGGCCCCTCCCCCAGACACTTCAGACAACTCAAGCGCGGGACGCGGGGCGGCCCAGAGTGCACAAGAAGAGCCAAGCCCCGGGGACTGGGGCCTGCCCTGGTCCCGGGGGGAGACGGGCTCCCTGCCCCCACACAGAGGAGTCCGAGCTACTCGAAACTGTCCACACGTGACGACCCCGCGAGCGGACGAGCTGTTCACAGAACGGAGAAGCAGGAATCCCACTAACACTTTGCCGGGGGGGCAGCGGCTCGGCGGGGCCCTTCATACCGGCGCTAGGAGCGCGCGAAACCGGGCGCCAGGCGGAGCCGACGGACACGACCAGGGAAAAGCTCTGCCCGCCTGGGGGGGCGCGAGCAAGCGCTCGAAGAACCTAACGGCGGCTGGTCAGAAGGTGCCGGGAAAGAAACCGAGCGCGGGGGTGGGGGGGGGGGAGAGAAAAGCTCGATGGCGACTGTCTGGCAAGGAGCCACGTCTCCCCCGTGGTGGGTGTGAAACCCTCATTGCCCCATTCGTGTGTTTCTGGGCCCCACGTCCCGTCCGTCTGTCGGGTTCTTTGATTGTTTGTGGGTGTCAATCAGTGCAGGTGCCGGGCTCTGATGGGTGACAGGACGTTTTACAATCTGTGCCGTTGCTTAGTAATACTCCAGGGTAACGACGGGCGAAGGTCGAGCTAAGCAGGGCTCCGGTTTCACTCTAAGCTGGGGCCCAAAAGGAAGTTCTTTGGGAACCAGCTCCAGCTCCAGCCCCAAGATCAGAGCGGCCGGACCCCAACGCCCGGCCAGCGCCACCGGGCAGAGACCGGAGCCCCCAGACAGACCCCAACGCCCGGCCAGCGCCACTGGGCAGAGACCGGAGCCCCCAGATGGACCTGGCCCTGAGTGGCCAGCGGGGAAACGTTCACCTCCTACTGGGAGTGGTGAGCACGGGGCGGGGCGGGGCGGGGCGGGGCGGGGCGGGGCGGGTGACTGTTAATAGAGGATTCGGATATTACCGGTTGAGGCTCTTTCATCGCAGGGCTACGGCCGAGCCCTAGGAACGGGGGGAGTCGGGTGCCTAGAGTGTGCGGGTAACAGCAGCTCCGTGCCGGGTGCACCCCCCCCCGGCTCCATACAGGGTGCACCCGCCCCCCAGCTCCCATCCGCGCCCCATGGCTCCGTACCGGGTGCACCTGCCCTCCAGCAGGAAGTAGCCGTGCAGGCAGCTCTCGCACTTCTCGCCAAAGCTGCTGTTCTGGCAGCTCACGCAGACGGCCTCATCCTCAGACGGCCCCTCAGTCGCCCAGCTGGGGACCTGCGGAGACAGGGGTGAGACCGGGGGGCCTGGCGGGGGACCTGTGGAGACGGGGGTGAGACCGGGGGGCCCGGCGGGGGACCTGCGGAGACGGGCGGGGGACCTGCGGAGATGGGGGTGAGACCGGGGGGCCCAGCGGGGGACCTGCGGAGATGGGGGTGAGACCGGGGGGCCCAGCGAGGGACCTGCAGAGATGGGGGTGAGACCGGGGGGCCCAGCGGGGAACCAGCGGAGACAGGGAGGCCCGGCCCCTCCGCACCAGCAGGGGATCTGTGGGAAGGGGGGCAAGATGGGGAGACAGGCAGGGGCCTGGCTTACCAGGGCGGGCTCCAGCGGGAAGCGGGTGGGTTCTTGCCGGGCGGCCCCCAGCTCCTTGCGGGAGATGCAGACGTCGCTGTTCCCGCGGCAGAAGGCGCGGCAGGGCCGGCAGGTCCCCCCGTTCAGCGCCGATCCCACGAAGAGCGGCCGGCACTTCTCGCAGTGTGCCCCCTGCCGGGAGAGGGGGGGCTTAAACCCTATAGAGAGCCCACAGAGCCCTCCCCCCACCCACGATCCCCCACACGGCGCCCCCTGCCGGGAGAGGGGGGGGCTTAAGCCTTATAGAGAGCACTCCAGGCACCCCCCCGCTCACCATGGTGTTGTTGGCGCACTCCAGGCACCCCCCCCCACTCACCATGGTGTTGTTGGCGCACTCCAGGCACCCCCCCGCTCACCATGGTGTTGTTGGCGCACTCCAGGCACTGGTCCCCCCCCGCTCACCATGGTGTTGTTGGCGCACTCCAGGCACTGGTCCCCCCCGCTCACCATGGTGTTGTTGGCGCACTCCAGGCACTGGTCCCCCCCGCTCACCATGGTGTTGTTGGCGCACTCCAGGCACTGGTCCCCCCCCCCCCCCGCTCACCATGGTGTTGTTGGCGCACTCCAGGCACCCCCCCCCCACTCACCATGGTGTTGTTGGCGCACTCCAGGCACTGGTCCCCCCCCACTCACCACGGTGTTGTTGGCGCACTCCAGGCACTGGTCCCCCCCGCTCACCATGGCGTTGTTGGCGCACTCCAGGCACTGGTCCCCCCCGCTCACCATGGTGTTGTTGGCGCACTCCAGGCACTGGTCCCCCCCCACTCACCACGGTGTTGTTGGCGCACTCCAGGCACTGGTCCCCCCCGCTCACCATGGTGTTGTTGGCGCACTCCAGGCACTGGTCCCCCCCCGCTCACCATGGTGTTGTTGGCGCACTCCAGGCACCCCCCGCTCACCATGGTGTTGTTGGCGCACTCCAGGCACCCCCCCGCTCACCATGGTGTTTGTTGGCGCACTCCAGGCACCCCCCCGCTCACCATGGTGTTGTTGGCGCACTCCAGGCACCCCCCCGCTCACCATGGTGTTGTTGGCGCACTCCAGGCACTGGTCCCCCCCCCGCTCACCATGGTGTTGTTGGCGCACTCCAGGCACCCCCCCGCTCACCATGGTGTTGTTGGCGCACTCCAGGCACTGGTCCCCCCCGCTCACCATGGTGTTGTTGGCGCACTCCAGGCACTGGTCCCCCCCGCTCACCATGGTGTTGTTGGCGCACTCCAGGCACCCCCCCGCTCACCATGGTGTTGTTGGCGCACTCCAGGCACCCCCCCGCTCACCATGGTGTTGTTGGCGCACTCCAGGCACTGGTCCCCCCCCCCCGCTCACCATGGTGTTGTTGGCGCACTCCAGGCACTGGTCCCCCCCGCTCACCCATGGTGTTGTTGGCGCACTCCAGGCACTGGTCCCCCCCGCTCACCATGGTGTTGTTGGCGCACTCCAGGCACTGGTCCCCCCCCGCTCACCATGGTGTTGTTGGCGCACTCCAGGCACTGGTCCCCCCCGCTCACCATGGTGTTGTTGGCGCACTCCAGGCACTGGTCCCCCCCCCCCCCCCGCTCACCATGGTGTTGTTGGCGCACTCCAGGCACCCCCCCCCCACTCACCATGGTGTTGTTGGCGCACTCCAGGCACTGGTCCCCCCCCACTCACCACGGTGTTGTTGGCGCACTCCAGGCACTGGTCCCCCCCGCTCACCATGGCGTTGTTGGCGCACTCCAGGCACTGGTCCCCCCCGCTCACCATGGTGTTGTTGGCGCACTCCAGGCACTGGTCCCCCCCCACTCACCACGGTGTTGTTGGCGCACTCCAGGCACTGGTCCCCCCCGCTCACCATGGTGTTGTTGGCGCACTCCAGGCACTGGTCCCCCCCCGCTCACCATGGTGTTGTTGGCGCACTCCAGGCACCCCCCCGCTCACCATGGTGTTGTTGGCGCACTCCAGGCACCCCCCCGCTCACCATGGTGTTTGTTGGCGCACTCCAGGCACCCCCCCGCTCACCATGGTGTTGTTGGCGCACTCCAGGCACCCCCCCGCTCACCATGGTGTTGTTGGCGCACTCCAGGCACTGGTCCCCCCCCGCTCACCATGGTGTTGTTGGCGCACTCCAGGCACTGGTCCCCCCCGCTCACCATGGTGTTGTTGGCGCACTCCAGGCACTGGTCCCCCCCGCTCACCATGGTGTTGTTGGCGCACTCCAGGCACTGGTCCCCCCCGCTCACCATGGTGTTGTTGGCGCACTCCAGGCACCCCCCCGCTCACCATGGTGTTGTTGGCGCACTCCAGGCACCCCCCCGCTCACCATGGTGTTGTTGGCGCACTCCAGGCACTGGTCCCCCCCCCCCGCTCACCATGGTGTTGTTGGCGCACTCCAGGCACTGGTCCCCCCCGCTCACCATGGTGTTGTTGGCGCACTCCAGGCACTGGTCCCCCCCGCTCACCATGGTGTTGTTGGCGCACTCCAGGCACTGGTCCCCCCCCGCTCACCATGGTGTTGTTGGCGCACTCCAGGCACTGGTCCCCCCCGCTCACCATGGTGTTGTTGGCGCACTCCAGGCACTGGTCCCCCCCCGCTCACCATGGTGTTGTTGGCGCACTCCAGGCACTGGTCCCCCCGCTCACCATGGTGTTGTTGGCGCACTCCAGGCACTGGTCCCCCCCCGCTCACCATGGTGTTGTTGGCGCACTCCAGGCACTGGTCCCCCCCCGCTCACCATGGTGTTGTTGGCGCACTCCAGGCACTGGTCCCCCCCCGCTCACCATGGTGTTGTTGGCGCACTCCAGGCACTGGTCCCCCCCCGCTCACCATGGTGTTGTTGGCGCACTCCAGGCACTGGTCCCCCCCCGCTCACCATGGTGTTGTTGGCGCACTCCAGGCACTGGTCCCCCCCCCGCTCACCATGGTGTTGTTGGCACACTCCAGGCACTGGTCCCGTGCCCCGACGCCGGCGCAGTCGCTGTGCCGGTTGCACTGACACTCCACCGAGCAGTTCTCGCCCACGTAGCCGAAGTGGCAGCGGCACCGGTTGGGCTCCACGCACGTCCCGTTCACGCAGCCCTGCTGGCAGACCGGCCGGCACAGCCCCGAGGCGCTGTGGGGGGGGGGGGGGAAGAGGGTCACTCGGGGGGGCCCAGGCCCGGCGCAGCCCCCGGGAGGGCTCTCGAGCTCGGCCGTTCCCGGGCTGGGGGGCCACGAGGCGCTGCGACAGCCCTCGCCTGCCCAGTGCGCTGGGGTGGAGCTGCTATGGGGGTCCCAGCCCTGCCCCCCCGCCTCGAGCATCCCCCCACAGCCTCCTCCCCCCCGGGGTCCCAGCCCCATTACCCTCCCTGTCCCGAGCACCCTCCCCCCCTGGGGTCCCAGCCCCACCCCCCTGCCCAGCCCCCCTCCCCCCGGGGTCCCAGCCCCGCCCCCGCTCACTTGTGCAGGGTGTAGCCGCTCTTGCAGGTGCACTCGTAGCCGTGGGGCCGGTCGTGGCAGGTCTGCGTCTCGTTGCAGTCGTGGTGCCCGTTCACACACTCGTTCTCCGGGGGCACGACAGGAAGGACCAGGTGGCCCCCGGCCCGCAGGCCTGCGCCAGCCCTTGGGAGAGGGGCATTGTGGGTAAAAAAACAACAACCCTGGCCCTGGGGAGAGCGGCATTGTGGGTAAACCCCCCCCAGCCCCGGGGAGAGGGGCATTGTGGGTAACCCCCACTGCGGAACTGGGGAGAGCAGCATTGTGGGTAAACCACCCCCAGCCCCGGGGAGCGGGGCATTTTGGGTACCCCCCCCCCGGGGAGAGGGGCATTGTGGGTACCCCCCCCGGCCCTGGGAGAGGGGCATTGTGGGTAACACCCCCCCCCCCCCCATGGCCCCGGGGAGAGGGACATCGTGGGTAACCCCCCCGGGGAGAGGGGCATTGTGGGGTACCCACCCGGGGAGAGGGGCATTGTGGGTAAAGCCCCCCAGGGAGCGAGGCATCATGGGTAAAGCGTCCCCCCTGATACCTACCGTGCCGGGGCCCGGCCAGCCCCCCCTCCAGGCAGCGCCCGCGGCCGTTCTCGCCGGGGCGGCCGCACCAGCCGCAGCGGGGCTGGCGGGTGCAGCGGGCGCACTGCAGGGCGCGGGCGCAGGGGGGGGCGCAGCTCTCGGCCCCGCTCAGCACCCGCCCGCACGGCCCCGCCAGGCACCGCATGGGCAGGTAGGTGGGGCTCATGCACTGTGGGGAGAGCGGGGGGGTTACTGCTGCACTCAGCTGACAGCCCCCCCGGGATCCCCTTCACCACGGCCGGCACAACCCCCGCCCCGGATCCCCCCTCCCCACGGCCGGCACGACCCCCTCCCGACGGCGCTCCCAGCCTACCTGGGATTCCCCCTCCCCACGGCCGGCACAACCCCCGCCCCGGGATCCCCCTCCCCACGGCCGGCACGAACCACCCGCCCCCAGGATCCCCTCTCCCCACAGCCGGCACGACCCCCTCCCCACAGCGCTCCCAGCCTACCTGGGATTCCCCCTCCCCACAGCCGGCACGACCCCCTCCCCCGGGATCCCCCTCCCCACAGCCGGCACGGCCCCCACCCCGGGATCCTCCCTCCCCTCGCCCCCCCAATTCCCCCTCCCCGCATGCCCCCCCGGTCACTGGCGCACCTGGCGCAGGCTGACGCTCCAGACGCAGCGCTGCCAGCCCCCGTCGGCCCCCTTGGAGCCCAGGCAGGCGTGGCAGGAGCTGTGGTTGTGGCAGGGTGTGGGGCAGGCCAGGGGGGGCGACGACTCCACGGGCATGGGGGAGACGTTCAGCAGCGAGTGGCTGAAGCACGTCCAGTCGTAGGTGGGCTGCACGCTCAGGATGCGCCGGGTCTCGCCTGGGGGTGGGGGGTGGGGGGTGAGATCCCTGGGAGCCCCCCCCTCGTATCCCCCCCCGGATCCACCCAGGCACCCCCCACGACCTGGGTCTCAGCTCCCTGCCCCCCACCCCACCCACCCTGCCCCAGATCCGCCGTGCCGCCCCCTCCCCGCTGCCCCCGCCCGTACCGGTGCGCTTGAACTGCCGGGTCCACATGCACTTGCCCGAGGCGGTGCAGGCCGGGCAGTCGGCCGCCTCGCAGGAGATCTCGGAGCAGTTGCTGGCCAGGAAGATCTCGCGCTGGTTGATGCGACAGTCGTTCTCCGACGTGCAGCTCCCGGCGCTGCCGATGCAGGCGCCCTCGGGGCAGTTGGTGCACCACTTGCACGGCGGGGGCACCTGGGGGGGCGGGGGTCAGGGCGGGGGCGCCTCTCCAGCCAGCGCTCCCTGCCCCCCATAGCCAGCGCCCCCCCCAGCCTGCGCCCCCACCCCCACTGCCCTCCGCCCCCCATAGCCAGCGCCCCCCACCCCCACTGCCCTCCACCCCCATAGCCAGCGCCCCCCACCCCACAGCACCCCCACCCCCACTGCCCTCCACCCCCCATAGCCAGCGCCCCCCACCCCACTGCCCTCCGCCCCCCATAGCCAGTGCCCCAGCCCCCCACACCCCACAGCCAGTGCTCCAGCCCCCCCGTGCCCCCAGCTGGCGCCCCCTCCAGCCAGTGCCCCCCCGGCTCCCCCCGGGAGAGGATGGGGAGCAGCCGGACGCACTCACCGTGGGGCCCAGCCCGGGGCTCATGGCGCGGGGGTGCCGGGCCAGGCACTCGCTGCAGGTCCTCAGGCGCCGGCACTCGTCCGCCGACCGCGGCGTGGGGAAGCAGGTGGCCGCCCCGGGCGGGCAGCCCAGCCTGTGGGAGAGACCAGTGAAACCGCAGCCCTGCCCCCCCCCCCCCCCCCGCTGGCCAACGCCCCCCCGCCCCTGCCCACGGCTGCTCTGGGAACCAGGGCCCACGGGCCTCCCTCCCCGCTCACCTCATGTGACCAACCAGGGAGCCGCTGGAACATTTTCAGGCCCTGTGTGCCTCAGTTTCCCCGGTGTGGCGGGGGGGGGGACGGTCTATGCTCAGGGTAGGCTGAGAGATGTGGGGCGTGCGTGGCCAGGAGGGGTCAGGGACAGACCAGCCGAACCCGTCTGGGAGCAGTGGGACCGGCCAGTCCCCGGGCCCGGAGGGGGGTTTCCCCTGCAGACAACGGCCGGGGGGGAAGGGGCACAAAGGGGCAGCCGAGGGAGCGCACAGGCCTGCCCCGCTCCAACCCTGGGGTCCGCCCCACTGAGGGGTCGCAGCCAGGAGCCTGGTGACAGGCTGGGCACAGACCCCACCGTGACTCCGCCCCACTTCCCCCACCAACGGCCACGCCCCTTCTGGTAGGGACACACCCTCTCCTGTGTAGCCACGCCCCTACTGCCTCACCCCACCTGTGGCCACGCCCCCTCACCCCCCACCTCTCGGCGGCGTCGGCGGACAGGCAGCTGCCGTGGCACCAGGTGCAGCTGGCGCTGGAGCGGTAGCAGGCCTCGGGGCCGGGGAAGACCAGGCAGGGGTCGGCGGGTACCGTCAGCACGGCCATGCGCCCCAGCGCCACCCCGCTGGAACCCCCCGGAGACGTAGACCCGGCCCCGACCGCGGCCACCGCGTGGGCCACCGACTCGTTCATGGGCACGCCCACCACCGCCGGGCCTGGGGGGAGAGCAAAGGATCCTGGGTAATCCTGCCAACCCCGGCCTGGGGGGAGAAACGGGGGCGGTGAAGGATCATGGGTAATGGGGGCAAATCTCACTCCCCATTGCCTGGGTGGCTGGGGGTCCCCTCCCCCCGTTGTGTGACTGGGGGGGGGGTCTCCCTCCCTGGCCCCCCCATCCCCGCCCCCGTTACCCGTCTGGTTGGGCAGAATCCAGGTGTTACAGCTGATCTGGTAAAGCAGCAGGTGGCTGGTGAAATCCTGGGTCTCCGTGCGGCCCCCGATCACCACCATGGTGTCCCGGAGCACGGCCGCCGCGTGGAAGAAGTGAGACAGCGGCTGGGGGGACCCCGCGGGATCAGAGAGAGGCGGGGTCCCCCCTTCCCCCACATCCCCGCTGTGCCCCCAAACCCTAACCACCCGCTGTACCCCAAAACTCCATCCCCCTAGCCCCATAATCCCACTGCATCCCAATACCCCCTGCCCCACTCCATATCCCTGCTGTACCCCAAAAACCCCTGCACCCCCAACCCCCCACATCCCCACTGTGCCCCCAAACCCTAACCGCCGGCTGCACCCCAAAACTCCATCCCCCAGCCCCATAATCCCACTGCACCCCAAAAACCCCTGCCACAACCCCCACATCCCCACTGTGCCCCCAAACCCTAACCATTGACTGCACCCCAAAACTCCATCCCCCAGCCCCATAATCCCACTGCACCCCAAAAACCCCTGCTGCAACCTCCCACATCCCGCTGTGCCCCCAAACCCTAATCACCGGCTGAACCTCAAAACTGTGTCCCCCAACCCCCATAAGCCCATTGA